>JAKLTH010000235.1:0-324388 GCA_025175895.1 Wurfbainia villosa | reverse complement strand
ACCTTATTGTTCTTATCATCATGAAACAGGCTATCAATGTTTAACGTGAAAAAGGAGAGAAAGCGAAGGATGGAAAAGCAGAGCCAGAGATCTTCGCCCAGTAAGCTTAAGCCAAAGAAACCTCTTAAGAAACCATCAAAGAAGCACTAGATGATAACGTACACCCTCACTTTATGTAACTTATTCATGTCAAATTTCTATCCTATTCTGCAATGTACTTTTATGTATCGGCAATTTACCAAACACAGCAGCCGAAGTTCGGATTTGCCCAAAACACGCACTATAGTTTCATAATGACCAAATCGCGCGTGTAATTCCCAAAATACCCCTCCCGCCAAACAGCTTTGGAATTTAATGCAGAGAGAGGTTTGCATCCATCCGAGGCACATCTGAAAATCCCGAGCCATCCAAACGTCTCTTCCAGCCACGTGGGAGCGTCAGCCCCATGCTGTTGATGAGCACCACACGCAGCTTTCCTCCGCAAACTAACTGAGCAACACCATTTTTGATGAAACCCTAGTAGTTATCAACGACATCACTGCTCCCACGAATTTATCAGCAGTTAATCCAGAAGTTGGCGCAGCTCACTCACCAGCCGCTTCACATAGTATTATCATGTATGTATGTGTTTTTATTCTTGAGACTGCTATGAGGTTAATAAATGCATTGTAGGTGGTTGTATAACCAAGTTTGCCACACACCCATAAATACGATATAGGTATATCATACCAAAGTAGACCAATGCACCCATAATTGCGATGCAGGAGATTCATAACCGAGTTTTGTCCCCACCTAAACAAATGCCACCTAACTTAAAAGGTGATGCTTCCAATTAAATCCCACGATTACTGAAGTTCCCTGATTGATATTTCCGGCACTAGGAGATTCAATCTGTCTGAGAGAGTAGGTGGTGCTGGCAATGAAATTCCCAGCACCACCGTATCCCTAAAATTTAAAATCCCAGCACCATGGGAGAGTAGGTGGTGCTGGCAATGAAATTCCCAGCTCGCTGGTCTGGATAAAAAGTGATGCTGGGAATTTAAATCCCAGTAACATCGTGGCGCTGGGCTGCAAATTCTCAGCACCATTAAGGTTCAACAAATTCGGGATAAAATATGGTGCTGGGAATTTAAATCTCGTCACCACCGTGGTGCTGAGTTTAATACTCCCAGCACCATGGGGAATGAACTTGTCGAGATAAATTGTGGTGCTGGTAATTTATATTCCAGCACCACGATGGTAATGAGATTCAAACTTCCAGCAACACCTTGGTGCTGGGAATCTAATTCACTAGACCAAGGAGATATAAGTGGTCGACATTAAGGGTGGTGCTGGGATTAGAAACCTCAGCAACACTATGGTCCTGCGAATAAGACTCCCAGCACCATTGGCATTGGACTGGTCGAGATAAATGGTGGTGCTGGGAATTTATATCCCAGCACCACTGTGGTAATGGGATTAAAACCCCCAGCAACACCATGGTGTTGGGAATGTAATTTTCAGCACCATGTACATATAAGTTGGCGGAAATATTGGTGGTGCTGGGAACTAAAACCCCAGCAACACAGTGGTTCTACGTTTAAATATCCCAGCACCAGGGAGATGGAACCAGTCCAGATAAATGGTGGTGCTGGGAGTTTATATCCCAGCACCACCGTGGTAATGAGATTAAAACCACCAGCAACACCATGGTGCTGGGAATGAAATTTCCAGCTCCATGTACATAAAAATTGTCAGAATTGTTGGTGGTGCTGGGAACTAAAACCCCAGCAACACAGTGGTTCTGCGTTTAAATATCCCAACACCAGGGAGATGGAACTAGTCTAGATAAATAGTGGTGCTGGGAATTTATATCCCAGCACCACCGTGATAATGGGATTAAAACCCCCAGCAACAGCATGGTGCTGGGAATGAAATTTCCAGCACCATGTACATAAAATTTGCCGGAATTGTTGGTGGTGCTGGGAACTAAAACCCCAGTAACACAGTGGTTCTGCGTTTAAAAATCCCAAACTGCAGGAGATGGAACGTCGAGAAAAATGGTGGTCTTTGAAATTTATATCCCAAAGACCAAGTGGGCACGAGATATAAATTTCCAGCACCATGGAGAGGGAACCTGGCTGAGAAAAAGAGTGGTGCTGTCAATTTATATTGGAGATAAATAAAGTCGTCTAGGCGGGTCGAGTCCAAGCGTGACCTATACTATCATTCTCCACCTTTCCTTATGCTTCCAAACAGTAGTTATGAAAATTAATGCTCTGTGCCAACATTCAGACGAGTGTGCCAATTGGCATGCTGCGTGCCAATTGGCACGCACCCATAACTGCCTGTAGGAGTGTGGGAACTAAGTATCCCTCTACGCATAAACCCGGTAAATGTCTTCCTCTTCCATTCCATATAAACCGTTCATAATTTCAACATTGAAAGGTCCATCAATGGGTTTCGGTAAAAACCCATTAATGACCCTATCTATCAACATCAAATGTTATAATTAGTTAAGTGCATAATTGGGAAACCTAACCATAAACTCTCATCCTCCACTTGTCTTCAGACTTCTAAAGCCTAGTTAAAAAAAATTCAGCCTACTTTCATAACACACTACATATACCAGTGTTGATTTTAAAAACATTTGCAGGGACGGCCCCCTTCCTGATGAAGTGTTAATATTTTTGGAAACAATTGAATCAAATTTGAAGGATAGAGAGTTAGATGATCAAGATTCCATAAATCTGTGCCCAAGTAATATTCCATCTTCATCTCAGTTTACTGATGTGGGCAATAGAATTACCAGTGATCAACACCTTGATATAAATAGAGACGCTTCTTCCATACTCGAAGAAGAGTTTGTCACTGCTACCACAGTAGATCATGAATATTTTGAACAAACTTGGAGTGAAGAGGAGGTAAGTGATATACATGGGATAGAAGAGTTAGAATATACAAATTCTTCGGAAGAATTCTTCGCTGATGATATCCAACATGAGAAGGTGAGTTAAATCCAGATCAGTACAGTGACTTAGAGGAAGTGTTCCCAATTGCTGATGATCCCTATGTTTTAAATCCACAAATAAGACTATTGGCAGATGTCGGTTCATCAGATCCAAATGAATTTTTCACTGGACAAGTTTTTTCCTCTCGACAAGAGTTTAAAGATGCACTAGTAAGGCATGCGATGCTAAAAAACTTCAGATACAAGCCAGTTGACACCAGACTCAATAGAATTAAAGTTATTTGCTTTAGTCAGCCTTGTTCATGGAGTCTAGTTGCAAGTGGAGACGTGGAGTTCACTGTCACAAAATATGTAAAGCAGCATGAGTGTGACAGTGTTAGGGAAACAGCAGATCACCATGCTTGCACATCCACATTTGTAGCAAACCAGATTGTAGGACGGTTAGCTACCTCTGATGATTACAAACCAAGTTCAATTCGAAGAGAAATGCAAGCTAGGTTTGGTGTTCACATTTCATACAAGAAAGCATACACAGCCAGACAGAAAGCATTAAAAAGAGTGGTAGGTGATTTTGATCAGGCCTATATTGATCTTCCAATGTACTTGCGTGAGTTAAGAGTTAGAGATCCTGATACATATGTTGCAGTACTAAGAAATGGTGAAAATCAATTCCAGCGATGTTTTTGGGCATTTGGTGCTTGTCGAAGAGTATTCAGGTTGTATTTGCGAAAACTAATTGGAATTGATGCTACACATATGGTGCAAGTATCACAGTGTTTTGCTAATAGCTCTGCTGTGATAATGCAAAATTATGCGATTGCATTTGGAATTGCCGAAGTTGAATGTGGATCTGCTTGGGAGTGGTTTTTGGATCATGTAAAGACATTCCTTGATGTCCTGCCAGGGTCATTGAGCATTGTCTCAGATAGACATCGGGGGATTATATCAGCAGTTAACAAAGTGTATCCATCTGCCCATCATGGTTTTTGTTGCTATCACTTGTCTTGTAACATGGTGATAGATACCCGGGATAGATCCTCATTAGGTTTATTTTGGGCAGCAGCAAGAGCAAATACAAGAGTTGACTTTGATCGATTAATGCAGAACATGCATGACAAACACAAGGAAGCATATGCGTGGCTACAAAAGATCGATCCAAAAAGATGGGCCAATGCACACTTTCCTGGCAGGAGGTACACAATGTTAACCACTAATTGTTCCGAGAGTTTAAATGCATTATTCAAGGAAGCACGTGAACTCCCCATCACCAGTTTAATTGACAACACTAGAAGAAAGCTTGCTCAATGGTTCTATAACCGTAGGGAAGAATCTTCAAAAAGGTCAGGTTTTCTAACACCTTATGCCATTAAAGAGATTGATGAAAGGAGAGAAAGAACTCGATTATATTCGGTATTCTCATATTCACAAACGGAAATGGAAGTACAGACAATAGCATCTTCGTATATTGTTGATTTGGATAGGCGAAGTTGCATCTGCGGTGAGTTTCAAATTTCAGGAATTCCTTGCTCGCATGCTATTGCAGTCATCATATATCGGAACATGGATCCATACCGTTACTGCGAGCATTATTTTCTAAGGGAAACCTGGGAGGCCACTTACATGGATCGTATTTACCCATGTCGAAGTAAGAAATTTTGGCCTAATGGTGACAAAATTTTCGGAGTTCTACCTTCTCGTAGCCTTGTGTAGCCCGGGCGAAGAAAAAAGGCACGCATAGAATCCAAACATACTGGGAGGGTGAAAAATAAATGCAGCAGATGCAAACAAATAGGAGGTCTTGTAGAATGCCACCGGCTACTAATTCCTAAGTATGTTTATTGTGGTTGTGTAAATATTTTTAAAGGAAACAATGTTAATGTCAATGTCAATGTCAATGTTAATGTTAATGTTAAGCTATTTTGCAGAATTGTAATGGAAAATTTTGTTACGTTAGTTTGCAAAATTGTAATCTCAATATCTCTGTGTATCGTGTCCAAAATTTCCGATATTCAAGGCAGGATTAGGTTTACATACCAATTTTTTGAATCGGGCCCTGCGCTAAGTGGCACGCCACGTAAACATGGAGGTAGGAGGATCGGAAGGAAGTTTTCGATGCAACAACATGTGAAGTCATTAGGTCTTTCATCGATGCAAAGATTTCGAATTTGACTCAGAGGTCCATCAACGGGTTTTGGCCAAAATCCATCGATGGTCTATTACAGACCATCGTGTTCCCGAATTTAAATTGCCGGACCACCTTATTTCCTACTGTTTGAAAGTGTACATGGTATCGAAATTGAAATCCCGTGACCACCGTGTTCCCGGCCGCTCTAAATTGACGTGGTCCCGAATTGAAATCCCAGACCGTGTGTTCCCCACCACTTCTAAATTCAGACGTGGTCTCCGAGAATTGATATCCCAAAGACCACCTTATTCCTACTGCTTTGAAAGTGTCGTACTGGGAATTGAAATCCTAGACCACCGTGTTCCCTGGCCAGTTCTAATTAATAGACGTGGTCCTGGGAATTGAAATCCCAGACCACCGTGTGTTCCCGACCACTTCTAACAGACGTGGTCCCGGGAATTGAAATCCCAAAGACCACCTTATTTCCTACTGTTTGAAAGTGTATGTGGTACTGGGAATTGAAATCCCAGGACCACCGTGTGTTCCCTGGCCAGTTCTAAATTGTACGCGGTCCTGGGAATTGAAATCCCAGGACCACAGTGTGTTCCCGCCACTTATAAATTGACGTGGTATCGAAATGAAATCCCAAAGACCACCTTATTCCTTAGCCATTTGAAATTATGCGTGGTCTGGGAAATAAATTCCAGACCACTTTGTTTCGGGATTATAATTACCAAGACTAAAGTATTCTAAATCCGTCCTACCGCACTCCGATTAATATAAAACTCCCTGAAGTTCAAACATCTCAACACCACATTTCATTTCTCTATCGCCCTTGCATTCTCGTCTCTGTGGAATTCGCCTGCCTCGCTCAAACTCTGCTCAAACTCTTCTCCCAAACTCCCCAAACCCCGTGTTAGTTAAACCTCCCGGCGAGTTAAAACATCTCAACACCACTCAACACCATCTCAACGCGATTTTCGACCTACGTAAGTTTTGTAGATTTCTTAAATTCTGTCGCCATCGCTTCTTCCGATCTATCTAGGGTTTTGCCTTTTTCCATTCACGATCTCGTTTAAACTCGGGCCGATAGGGTTTAGGGTTTTAGGGTTTACCATTTAAGCAGGTAACGCTTGTTTGTATCATCACACATGTTTCAATCCATTTCATCTATCGTTTAAAATTGTCGTATTACAATGCATTTGGTTGTTAACCTAGGAAATTTTTTTAGTTAACGATGGCTTAATCGTGAATCATCGCGATACTTCCGCAAGAACCCGTGCGTTGATGCGAGGAAGAACTAAGAGAATGAACCGGAAAAGCAACGCGTTTCCCAGATTTAAAAATTTATTGCAAGTGTCGCCGAGTGTGGAAGAAGAAACGCTTATTCGGAGCTCCCCCTTTGCGTGGGTTTTGGACATTCCAGATATTACCTATGTCAGACCCCTCGTTCAGAATATGTTTGATAATTGGGACTGCACGGAGAAATATTTTATATTCCAAGATAAGAAATTGCATTCACAAAGACGGATGTCTCCTCATCCTCGTCTACTACGGATGATGGACTCAAGTTCCTATGAATAATGAAGTCTGGCTGACAACTATATATTCAATATTTCGTGAAGTCGATTGCTCTAACAAGCATCCGAGGATTTATCAAGACTTCCATATCTCCGGATAATTTAGGATCTCGCAAAACTTTATTGTCAGTTGTTTATTTTATATTTTTCTCTTGTGTGTTTTTACTACCAGTGATAAGCCTAGAATAGCTATACAGATTGTGTAGAGGATTTTGATAACTTAGGCAGTACAATTGGTGCGAAGCACTTTATACGCATGGCTCCTCAAATGGAGTCAATTGGTATGGGAGTCACATTGCGACCAAAAGCGCGTGGTGGATCCAGATGCTTAAGGGTTTCGCACACTTATTGGTGCGAGTGAATATATTTTATGTCTTCCGCAAATAGTATAGATAAATCTATTAACAACTAATCTTGTCATTCGGTATGGATGTGCGAGCATTTGTGTATCCTACCTCCACACGTCCCTCATGCTTTGCCAAGAATGCTGAGATAGAGGTGGAGTTCCACAAATGTAAGGGTCGTTAAGAAGATGGTAGATGGTCTCGTACCTGACAAAATAATTGTCGATCTAATTCCAAAGACTGAGCCGTGATCCGTACATACCGCTTCCCCACCTAGATTTTCGCATCAACTCCTCAACCCTAAACTCAGTCGACATTAAGAGGAACGACATCGGATGCCAGAGAATGCAGAAATTGTATCTACTCTAAGCACCAAGCTAGTTGAAGCAAGGTGTGATTTTGAAAGCACCTCCCTACTTAAGGAAGAGACCATCGAACAACAAGAAAAGACAATACAGGAGCTTCTTCAAGAGTTAGAGGAGGTCGAAGAGGAAGGACAACGAGATAAGTGAAAGGGATGATATAATTGCTGAAAAGAAGCATTAATCATTGAAAAAGGCAGGTTTAATCGAGCTTCAACTCAATTTACAATCCCGGGATGTAGAGGGGTTACAATCACACCTATACAAGTGTAAACCCAACAACCTTCTTCGCATACACTAGGCGGAAGGTTTGTGTGAGGAAGAAGGCTCTTGACGATTATCACACCCCTAGCCTTAGAAGCCTCCCTCTTGCATGGTTTTCAAACATCCCTAAAAGAAGGAGAGTTGAAACTCTAATTGTCCCCACCAAGGCTATTGAGTATCCCTCAGTAGACCCTAATATCTCTCCTGCAGAGCCCAACAGCGGAGTCGGGCAGATAAAAGGGAAATCAATTGCGAGGAGGTGAACCCGAAATATCGAGATCTGCGGCACACAAGTCTCCAGAAAAACAACCAACACTCGGCGAAGTCAGCGGAGAGGATATTGGAGGTGAGCATAAGTTATCTGTCGATCTATTTTTCAGACAAAATATTTCATGAAAATCAACAGTTTTATTTTGTATACAGCAAGCTTATAAAGAATTCGTCGGTAAGATGGATCCAAATGTCGGGGAGTCTTTATTGAAACTAAAAAAAATAGAGTAAGACAATCTTATATTCTTTGTATATACCTTTCATCTTATGTTTTGAGAGTTGCTAATAACCCTTTCCTTGTGTAGTGTGACAGTATCAGGACCAGTGTGGAAGACCGATGCTATTAACTTATACATGGACTCTTTCCTTACAATATTTGATTAGAATGTTTTGACACATGGGGATTGCATAAGCGCATATTTTTCTTAGTGAAAGCAAGGTGACCGATAAGCCGTACTATAACTCAATTTTCAGGCTAGATTCCCTTAAGTTTTTAGCCCTTTGCAAGGAATTGTAAACTTTACTACTTGTTTTTGTGATTTTTTATACGGATATGTTTAATATTATGTACGCCCAAGCATTCGAGCAAACTTTTAAAACCCTGTGCAATCCAATCGATATACATATTTTGTCCAATAATCGCGATTTATCATCACCACCTACTAGTTGCCGACTTGGAAATTTCAGAGTTCATCCACTACAACTCCTTGTCCGTCAGGAAGGCTTACACTACTCAATTTGAAGAAACAGTAAGCATTAGATTAGATTTCAGCTAAATAAACCGTTTGTGTATGGAGGATTCATAGCATTTATTTCGGTCTCAGGTTGAATTCTTTAAAAAGATGCACTCTTCAGATATGATAATCGCATCCCGCCTGGCTAAAAAAATTTGTAATGCAAACTTTTCCGCAAGGCCGAGTCCAGGTCCTGCATAAAGCTCTTCGTAAGACATCTAATAATCTTTGTAAATACCATATATTTTATAAGCTAGCATTGGACTAATAATTTTTAATTTTATAGCTATGATTGTGCATTTTTATAATACGATACATTGAGAGCCTACTATTTGGGTACCCTAAAAGATTGAGATAAAGGATATGAGGAGCTTGATTCGTGGTGGGAATAGAATAATGCACACACAATTTTGTTTTGCAATTATGATCTTTGTATAGTGGGATATGTTGTAAGACTATACAGAGTTTTAGATATGTAACTACACCAAGGTGCCGCTCATAAAGTCATTAGTCACCGCAAAGGTGTTTTGCAACTGTAGATCTGCATAATTATGGAATATATATACTTTGTTAAATATTTCAACCACTTAGTTTATGATTTTGTGATGTGATTTCTACGCAGGGAATTAAATTTCAGACAACCGTGTTCTCGGGATTAAGATTCCCAAAGACCACCTTATTTCTCGGCGATTCGCAAATGGATGTGGTCCTCGAGAATTATATTTCAGACCACCGTGTTCCCGGAGTTACATTCAGCATTCACCGTATTCTCGGCTTCGAAGCATGCTGGTGCCGAATTCACTTTCCAAAGACCAACGTGTTCCTGGGATTAAGATTCCCAACACCACCTTTTTTTCTTGGCCAGTTCGCGAATGGACGTGGTGCGGGGAATTAAATTTCAGACCACGTGTTCCCGGATTTAATTCCCACCACATTTTATCTGCCTCGCTGATATCAGACGGTGCGAATTCACTTACGACCACGGTGTTCCCGGGTTTAGATGCCCAAAGCACCACCTTATTTCTACGGCCAGTCGAACGGATGTGGTCCCGGGAATTAAATTTCAGACTACGTTGTTCCCGGATTTAATTCCCAAAGACCATATTTTCAAAAATCGTGCCCATGCCAAGTGGCACGAGGAAATCGGGAGGCAGGAGGATCACAACGGTTTGCTCGACGCAACAACATGTGAAGTCGTTAGGTCTTTCAATGATGTAAAGAATTCAAATTGACTCTGTAGGTCCATCAACGGGTTTCGGCCAAAACCCATTGATGGCCCTAGTCACCTCAACTCGGTCTAAACCAACTCCTGGCTTTGGGACTTGCCCTCGTATCGTGTCCGCAATTTCTGATTTTCAAGGCATGATTAATTCCCAGACTACATTTTTTCGTCTGGGCTGATATCGCATGCGTGGTGCTAGGAATTCACATACCAGCACCACGGTGTTCCTGGGGTTTAGATGCCCAGCACCACCTTATTTCTCGGCCAGGTCGCAAACGGACGTGGTCCTAGGAATTAAATTTCAGACCGTGTTCCGGATTTAATTCCCAGCACCACATTTTCAGAAATCAGGCCCCGTGCCAAGTGGCACGAGGCCGAAACTAGGAGGCAGGAGGATCACAACGAAGTTTGCTCGACGCAACAACACGTGAAGCCGTTAGGTGTTTCAGTCGATGTAAAGAATTCGGAATTTGGACTCCTGTAGGTCCATAAATGGGTTTCGATCATAACCCATTGATGGCCCTAGTCACCTCAACTTCGGTCCAAACCAACTCCAGTGGCTTTGGGACTTGCCCCTCTGTGTATCGTGTCCAGAATTTCTGATTTTCAAGGCATGATTAATTCCCAGCACCACATTTTATCTCGTCTGACATCAGACGTGGGCCGGAATTCACTTACTAGCACCATGGTGTTCCCTGGGTTTAGATGCCCAAAGACCACCTTATTTTCTGGCCAGTCGAACGGACATGGTCACGGGAATTAAATTTCGGGACCACCGTGTTCTGAGATTTAATTCCCAAGACTACATTTTGAATCGTGCCCGTGCCAAGTGGCACGAGGCCTCAAACGGAGGCGTGAGGATCACAAGTTTGCTCGACGCAACAACATGTGAAGCCGTTAGGTCTTTCAATGATGTAAAGAATTCACTGGACTCCTAGGTCCATCAACGGGTTTTCAAAACCCATTGATGGCCCTAGTCACCTCAACTCGGTCCAAACCAACTCCGTGGCTTTGGGACTTTCCCTCCTGTATCGTGTCCGCACTTCGATTTTCAAGGCATGATTAATTCCCAACACCACATTTTATCTCGCCCGGGCCGATCAGACGTGGTCGGGAATTCACTTACCGACCACGGTGTTCCCGGGATTGAGATTCCCAAGACCATTTTATTTCTCGGCCAAAGTCGCAATGGACGTGGTCCCGGGAATTAAATTTCAGACCACCGTGTTCTGGATTTAATTCCCAAACACCTACATTTTCAATCGTGCCCCGTGCAAGTGGCACGAGGCCCGAAATCGGGAGGCGGGAGGATCACAACGGTTTGCTCGACGCAACATGTGAAGCCGTTAGGTCTTCAATCGATGTAAAGAATTCGAATTTGACTCAGAGGTCCATCAATGGGTTTCGGCCAAAACCCATCGATGGCCCTAGTCACCTCAACTTCGTCCAAACCAACTCCAAAGTGGCTTTGGGACTTTCCCTCTGTGTATCGTGGTCCGCACTTTCGATTTTCAAGGCAAGATTAGGTTTACACCCAATTTTCGAAATCAGTGCCCTGCAACGCACAAACCGGGAGGTAGGAGGATCGGAAGGAAGTTTCGACGCAACACCATGTGAAGTCGCTAGGTCTTTCAATGATGTAAAGATTTCGATTTGGACTCATGTAGGTCCATCAATGGGTTTTGGCCAAAATCCATTGATACTACCGACCTGTCTTCTGGAATTTAAATTGCCACACCACCTTATTTCGCCTCGTTTGAAGTGCAAGTCGAGAATTGAAATCCCAGACCTATTCCCGTATTCACTTAATCAGACGCGTGGTCCCGAATTGAAATCCCAGACCACCGCGTGTTCCCCCATTTAAAAGCGTGGTCCCGGGAATCAAATCCCAGACCACCTTATTCTCACCATTTCGAAATTGCTGGTCCGAAATAAATTCCTAGACCACCGAAGTTTCTGGGATTATAATTACCAGTACCACCGTATTCCTGCTAGTTAGAATTGTCTCCGGGAATTAGAATCCCAGACCATTGTGTTCTCGGTATTTTAATTCCCAAAGACCACCTTATTTCTGGCCAGTTGGAATCAGACGTGGTGGGACTTTTTCCCAAAGACCTTGTGTTCTCGGAGTTAAATTCCCAACACCACCGTATTCCCTCGACTGAAATTGACGTGGTCCCGGGAATTAAAATCCCAGATCATTGAGTTCCCGGATTTTAATTCCCAAAGACCACCTTATTTCTCGCCTCAATTGTACGGTGTCGGGCTTTAATTCTCACCACCACTGTTCCCGAGTTAAATTCCCAAAGACTCCGTATTTTCGGTGAGTTCAATTATGACGCGTCGTGAATTAAAATCCCGTAACCACGTTGTTGGAAAATTTAATCTCGGGGCCATTGTGTTCTCGATTTCATTGTCGAGTATCGAACAATATATTATATAACATTTATTAAAGCTCAAACACAAACAATAAACATATTTACGATCTGTTGATCTATGGAAGCGATTCATTTACAAATTAGCAAATTTCATTAATTACAATAATGCATTGTTATCATGCTACCGAACACTTCTAAAATTACATCAGAAGAACTCATCCCTTAAAATTGAGACAGAGACATCTATTCTGATTTGGTCATGTCCGCTTGTTTGAAGTCAATCTTCTCACCATAAAGCGACATCTCATGTATGCATCACAAAGAAGGCACAATCATTCTTTGTAAACATGCAAAGAAACATTTTATATTTCAATTCAAAAGTATAATTTTCATGTTCGATATTTTTCTTTTAGTACCTTGCCACTTGTTAGGACAATCAATAGAATGAAACCCAAATTGTCGATGGGGTAATAGTCTTGTAAACATGGATGAATTGCTGCAAGCTCCTTAGGTGAATATCCTTTAAATTGGGATACCTATAATTACACGATGACTAAGTTAACATAACTATTCATTAACAGATAACAAAGTTAAATTGATGAAATATCTATATTTAAAATATTTAACTACTCCCCACTGCTTCGAAATCAGCTTTTGATCTTCCACCATATGAAATGGAGTTGTAATGATTGAAACTCATTGCTTTTGTATCGATACACAACAGGTGAAAGTGAGTTTGGTCAGTATTTAGAGGTATAAAAATATATCTAACCTCTTCATCATTCATGTCTGTGTTTATGATTTGTCTTGTGGTAGTCTTCCACGATAATCTTAATGCTGACTGAAATTGTGTGTAGAGGAAAAAATATTTAAACAATTAGTATAACATCAAATGTCGTGAAAATACAAGATAATTTAACTCCCATACAACGAGGGATGTGACAGACTTGTTATATGACCTACATGAAGAGGAGGCCCCCTAAAAGAATTGAGCAAAATGTATCGATAACCTCCCCATCTCAGAAAAAGCATCCATTAACTCAGTATAAAGAATTCAGAGTTAATGAAAAAGGACCTTCCTCCCAAACATAACCTGTTATCGGCCTATAAAAAAATTTAATCGTAAATAAATATTTGCACTTTATAATATTGTAATAAAATTTTTGAATGTAATGGTGGATGTAACTACCATACTTTATTTTTTCTAAACTTTTTAGCAAGTAGGTCACATCAGCATCTTGTTTCTGGTTCTTTCATTGTCTTACACTTTTTCTTGACATACTATAATACAAAAATAATATTAGTTATTTAAATAAAATAACACAAACTAATTTTGGGAAGTATTCTGACTAACCACAATGACTTCCATTCTCATTTGGTTGAGTTTATCAATTATTGCTTCATCCCTATCAAGATCTTTTTCATCTTCTTTCAAAATACAGATAGTATCCCTCGCTTGCAATTCATCCATACCAATTTTTTGTTTGCCTTTCTTGTCAAACACTTCTACTTTTCTTTTTACACCTTTACAATAACTCAACATCGTAAATTTCGCCTTTTTCTTTTGCTTTGAGGTACCAATTTTGCCCACGTTGGACTATCAACGGAGTATCCCCTGTAATCATAGCGGGTTCTATCTCGCCGCCTTGTTCTGCAATTGGTTCCTTGAGGTTGAGGGTCAACTTCAGTTTATTTGGTTCAGGTTCCATACCTTCTCTTCTTATAATTTCCATTAGTTCTTTTACCCTTTCAGTTAGTGCCATGTTTTCCATTCTTAACTCTTTGAGTTGTCTCTGATAAACTAAACACTCATGGCATTCACTAGTAGGGTATTTCTTGTATAGTTTGTGATGATGATGTCTCTATTGGATGAGAGTATTTTCAATATAATAGTCAACCTTATCAAGCAATATATTTTCACTACTGTACATACTAGATCAACAATGACCTATCAAAAATCAACAATTATTTAGATAACGAAAATGAAAACTGCTAAGTTGTGGTCTTCTATTTACTGCTCAGGAGATTTGCTCAATAAATTTGACCTTGCTAATATGTGAAGGAGTTGCCCTCCACTTATTTATTCGTGGGCCTTCAAGATTGTTATGCGATCTCCGATTAGGACATGTTCCAGAAACCAAGCCTGCTCATATCTAAAGTGTTACATATTTACTAAAATATAAATGAAACAATTATTTATTAATAAAGAACTTACACCAAAAGGCCTAAACCCCTTTAGATAAGGAATTCTCTTCACAAGAATCAGATATTAGATGAACATATATCTCAATAGTAGGCAATTGTGGAGCCATAAATTGATGGATGGCTTCGACCCAATTGAAACTACCTATGTTGTCAAAATTATCTACAATATCTACAAGACCTATGGGGACCTTATATGTAGTAGTACAGAACAACACACAAGCAAATATATACAATACATACAACTTACAAAATACCAAAACATCTTCATCTACTTCTACTCTAGTAGCAAAGGTTTTAAGCAAAAACTCTAACCTCGATCTAGTTGGTTCTTTTTTGGAGAATTGAGAATTGAAAAGAGCACCTGATGCATTAGTTGAATTCATAGGAACATAAGCCCCTCTATCTGCAATACCGAGCAAAAGGGACACATCTTTTCTGGTGAAAGCAACTGGCACAGTTGAAAACTTAAAGCTTTGACTTGTCAAATCCCAACTTGGAAATATATTGACCAATATTCCACGGATTTGTGGAATGTCTTGTATATTCAAAAATACAGCAAATGAGATTTGTTTAATTATCTCTCTGTGCCTTTCATGTAAACAAACTGACGGACGTTGCTTCCCTTTAGCACTTGGACCTCCAAAAAATTCAATAAAGTGGCCTAAAACGCTGGTCCATTGCAGTTTCTTCGCACACTCATTATTTCCCTAACAATTACAAAATACATAATTTATTCCTTCATTTTGTAATTGTAAAAAACAAATTTGAGATTCGACAATTCTTTGCAATAATCCTGTAAAAAAAATTGCCATCGCCACTCTTTTTCTCGGCCAGGTTCTCTCTCCATGGTGCTGGAAATTTATATCCCAGGCCCACGATGGTGCTGGGATATAAATTCCCAGCACCACCATTTATCTCGACCAGTTCCATCTCCCTGGTGTTGGGATATTTAAATGCAGAACCACTGTGTTGCTGGGGTTTTAGTTCCCAGCACCACCAACAATTCCGGCAACTTTTATGTACATGGTGCTGGAAATTAGATTCCCAGCACCATGATGTTGCTGGGAGTTTTAATCCCATTACCACGGTGGTGCTGGGATATAAATTCCCAGCACCACCATTTATCTCGACCAGTTCCATCTCCCTGGTGCTGGGATTTTTAAACGCAGAACCACTGTGTTGCTGGGGTTTTAATTCCCAGCACCACCAACAAATCCGGCAACTTATATGTACATGGTGCTGGAAATTACATTCCCAGCACCATGGTGTTGCTGGGAGTTTTAATCCCATTACCACGGTGGTGCTGGGATATAAATTCCCAAAGACCATCATTTATCTTGACTGTTCATCTCTCGGTGCCGAATTTTTAAATGCGAACTATCATGTTGTTGGGATTTTAATTCCCAAAGACTCACCAACAAATCCAAGAACTTATATGTACATGGTGTCGAAATTACATTCCCAAAGACCATGATGTTGCTGGGAGTTTTAATCCCATTACCACGGTGGTGCTGGGATATGAATTCCCAGCACCACCTTTTTTCTTGACTAGTTTATCTCCCTGGTGCTGAGATTTTTAAACGCAGAACCACTGTGTTGCTGGGGTTTTAATTCCCAGCACCACCAACAAATCCGGCAACTTATATGTACATGGTGCTGGAAATTACATTCCCAGCACCATAGTGTTGCTGGAGTTTTAATCCCATTACCACGGTGATGCTGGGATATAAATTCCCAGCACTACGATTTTTCTTGACTAGTTCATCTCCCTGGTGCTGGGAGTTTTAATCTCATTACCATGGTGCTGGGAATTTACGGCTCTATTTATCTAATTCATATACATATTGAAGAGATCGTTCATTTGTATTTGAATGTTTGAAACCATTCCAAAACCATAACGGAGAAATCATTTTAAACATATGGCATACTTCATATTGGACTAAAGTAAGGAATGCGACACATACCTTGGCCGGTGAAGGAGAGGTTGAACCGGATGCTTGACTCATTCTGCAACACGAAATGGTAGAAAAAAACCCAATGAGATGTACGCCTTTCAACGGAAACCCTAAAACCGAGTAAGAAATGGGTAAAACTCTAGTTAAATGAGAGGACGACACCATATTACCTCGAAGCGTCTTGACGAAATTCCAAGAACTCGGAAACTAACGTAATGAAGCAGGAGGAAAAATGGAGTTTAAGTTTTTCCAAGTTTTTGTGCGCTCGAAGATTTTCCGGAAGCTGAAGACACGAAGACGGTAATGTGGTGACTTGTTTGGACGGGACGTTTCGATGGCTCGGGATTTGGAAATGTGCCTCGGATGCATGCGAGATCTTTGCATTAAAAACGCTGTTTGGCGGGAGGGGTATTTTGGGAATTACGCGCGCGATTTGGTCATTCTGAAACTATAGTGCGCGATTTGGGCAAATCCGAACTTCGACTGCTGTGTTTGGTAAATTGCCGTTTATGTATTGAAAAGAAACTGAAGACTTGGCGGACTATAGTCTAGTGTATCTATTCGGATCCTTTTATATATCCACAATACAATCAGTGAAGCCTTCGGATAAAATTGGAATGATACATAGAAGATTAGCATGCCCTGCGCAAGGATGACATGCATAAATCGAGAAATGATCTAAATTTTTTATTCCCTCGTGATGACTCAATGGTAAATACAAGAGGACGTTTAAGAGGATGTCCAAATTCGAAATCAGACGAGGAGTTAAAACTCCCTCGAATGAAATACTCTTTTTTGTATTTACTACTAAGTTAACGGGTCAAAAATTCACCCCACAATTTATCTTCCTCATAATGACTGAAAAATCGATCCAAATTCGAAATCAGATGAGAGATTAAAATTCTCTCGAATGAAATACTCTTTTTTGTATTTACCACTGAGTTAATGGGTCAAAGATCCATTCCATAATTTATCTTTCTCATAATGACTGAAAAATCGATCAATAGAGATTATTACCTTGACGATTTCAGTCTTTTTTTTTTTGTACAAGTAAAGCCTCTGGAAAAATAATAGTTACAGTTCGACGTCTACCCTACGTTGGCATATGTTTTTCAATGTACTTATATTTTTAAGCTCTATCTTAGAGGAACTTCAAAACTGATCTGGTAACTTGTCGTTTTGCAACGTCACTGAGCTCTGGCGATCGAAGACGCCGTAGTCACCGAAGATGATGACGGATACGATGTCATAAAATCCTCAAAACTCTTACTGTGCTTCAGGGCAATCGTTTTGAAGCTCAAGTACGTCGCCGCCATCTCCGGCAGCGGCGAGCTACCCTCCAAATACTCCGTCACCCGGCGCATGCTCGGTCTGGCTGCCGGCAGCGGATGCGTGCAGAGCAGCCCAAGCTTCAGAACCAGCTCCACCTCCTCCGCCACAAACTCCTCCAGCCTGGCGTCCCTCGTCTCGAGTATCGACCCCTTTCGCCAATTTTCCAGCACCCATTCCAGTAACTCAAGCTGGTCGATGTCGGCGACCCAATCAACCGGCCGCCGCCCGCTGGCGACCTCAAAAGGAACGTCCCGAAGGCGAACACGCCGGTCACAGTCGAAGCCCGCCCGGTCCGCACCAACTCCGGCGCGATGTAGCCCATGGTTCCGACAATGTGGGTGGTCTGCGAATCGGTGCCGTGGTCGTAAAGCCTCGCCAATCCGAAGTCGCCTAGCCTTCCGTTCATCTCGCCGTCGAGCAACACATTGCTCGCTTTGATGTCTCTGTGGATCACCTTCTGCTCCCAGTCTTCGTGGAGGTAGAGAAGGCCCGAGGCCACGCCTTTGATGATCTTGTACCTCGTCGGCCAATCGAGACATGGCCGGAGTCGGTCGTACAGTAGCTTGTCGAGGCTGCCGTTGGGCATGTAGTCGTAGACCAAGAGGAGCTCCTTTCGCCGGCAATAGCCCAGCAGCCGGACGAGGTTCGGGTGCCGGAGACGGCCGAGGCTAACGATCTCTGCGACGAATTCCTTTATCCCCTGCCTCGACTCGTGAGACACTCTTTTTACGGCGACGTCCTGTTTGGTCCTCCGTAAAACCCCTCGGTAGACCCTGCCGAACCCACCATCGCCGAGTGAATTCTCCTCCGCGAAGCCGCCGGTGGCGTCGAACAAGTCCTTGTAGGAGAACCGGTGGGGGCCGTATTCCCTTTCCCAGTCTTCGAGAAGCTCCGCATACTTCATCCGTCGCCTCACCACCAAAGCCACTACGCCGGCGATCGCCAAAACAACTCCGGCGGAAGCCAGCGGGATCCCGACCTCCAAAAGCTTCGATCTGCCTCCGGATTTGGTTCGAGGAAGCGAAGGGAGCAACGAGTAGTTTAGAGGTCGCGCCGTGCCGTTGACCTTGAAGCTCCAGCCGAGGACATAGTGAGCCGTTTGACAAGAACCAGTGGAAGCAGAGAAGCCAACAAACATAGAATCCAAGAACACCGGCGAAAGATCGATCGCCCTCGATATCAGTGGCCTCCTCGGCTTCGACATTGGAACCGGAGCCAAGGTAACATTGAGCCACATGCTCTCTTCATCATATTCCACCCAAGCTTGCATGACTTGCTTGCCGATAAGGCTCAAATTCTGGAACACACCGGTGTCGTCAGAAAAGTAACCGGCGGGGACCGAAAAGTTGGACACCACATCGCTAACATCGATTCCGACGTGGTTGTCGTTGATGTCCTGGAGATCAGGGTTAGAGATGGTGTCGAGCTCGACGGCGAAGACGTGGTTGGTGGAGTTGCCGTTGTTGGGATTGAAGAGGCCTAGGTACTGACTTCCCAGTGCGCTGGAGAAGTTGTCGGAGCCGGAGATCAAGAAGGTGAAGCCGTTGCCGCCGATGTACCGGTCTTTGATGATGGTGGCGAAGACGAAGGTGGAGGAGAAGGAGAAGATGGTCCTGTTGTGATTAGGAGGCCGGAACTGAATTTGCGATGGGTGGAAAGCATGGCCTCTCATCTGCTTCGTGTTGTTGGTGAGCCTCAAGAGGCCGTTGGAGGTGACCGTGGCAGTGCCGTCGAGGGCGAGGTTTGCTCCTTGGAAGCCGTTCAAGGTGAAGTCATCGCCGTCAACGGTGGTGACTCCTGTGGAGATGTAGTGGTGGAGGAGGAGGAACAAGAAGAGGCAGAGGAAGGTGCCCTGTGACATGTCAGCCGTTTCAATCTCTGGAACCTTTTGTCTAGATTTCGTCCACTGGATCGATGAAATCCATTTATTTATAATTATTCTGTTCCTCGAAAATTGACTAGCGAGGAATCTTGAATCAGCTTATGCAGCCGGAACCAGCAACCCAAAAGTCAACTATCCCGACTTTTCTCTCTCAGGCATTGAATAATCTACTAAGGATTAATGGATCAAATTTTATCATCCGCATTTTTCAACTTTATTTTCATTTTCATATCCGTTAGAGTTGAAAGATCGAATATTCTGTTGAAGTTCATATATATAATTATAGATATTTATTAACAATCAGAAAAAAATATTAAACATAAAAATTTATAAATTAAACATTATACAACAACATAGTCTTATCCCACTAGGTGAGGTCGGCTATATGGATCTTTCTATATCATTGGACTCTATCCCTTACTATATCATCATCTATATTTAAATAAATTTTATCTTATTTTATTCATTGCTAACTGTCTTTTTGGCCTTCTTCCTCGTTTGATGTGTATATTTGGTATCGTTTCACATCGCCTAATTGGAGCATTTATTGATCGTTTAAGTACATGTCCGTACCACCTTAAACGTGTCTCTCGGAGTTTTCCTTCAATAAATGCAACACCAACTTTTTCTCTAATGCTCTCATTTTTTATTCTGTCCATCCTCGTATGTCCGCACATCCACCTTAATATCCTCATCTCTGTAACTCTCATCTTTTGCTCATATGCTCGAGTCGTAGCCCAACATTCAGCTCCATATAAAATAGCAAGTCTAATTGTCGTTTTGTAGAACTTCCCTTTAAGTTTTAGAGACACTTTACGATCACATAAAATACTCGATGCTTTCCTCCATTTCAACCATCCTGCTTGTATGTTATGTAAGACATCTCTCTCAATCCCTCCATTATCTTGCAAAAATGATCCTAAATATTTAAAGCTCTCAATTCCAGACAACTCATCATCTCCTATCTTAACACTTGTCTCATTACGTCTAATATTGCTAAATTTAAATTCTATATATTCTGTCTTTACTCTACTAAGCTTAAAACTTTTCACTTCTAGTGTTTCCCGCTAAGATTCTAGTTTAACATTTACTTCTTCACGTGTCTCATCTACTAAAACAATATCATCCGCAAACAACATGCACCACGGTAATGTGTCTTGAATGTGTCCAGTGAGTTCGTCCATGATTAGTGTAAAAAGATAGAGACTTAAAGTTGATCCTTGATGTAATCCTATTTTTATTGGAAATGCTTCAGTTAATCCACCTGAAGTCTTCATTCTGGTCGTTACTTCCTTATACATATCCTTAATTAGTTCAATATATGTTATACTAACACCTCTTTTTTCTAAAATTCTCCATATTATTTCTCTTGGAACTCTATCAAAAGCTTTTTCTAAATCAATGAATACCATGTGTAGATCCTGCTTTTGCTCTCTATACTTTTCAATTAGTTGTCTGAGAAGATGTATAACTTCTATTGTCGACCTTCCTGGCATGAATCCAAATTGATTTTTGAGAATCATGGTCTCCTTCCTTAATCTTTTTTCTATTACTTTTTCCCAAAGTTTCATGGTATGACTCATTAGTTTAATACCCCTATAGTTTTCACAAGTTTGTATGTCTCCCTTATTCTTATATAAGGGAATTAGGATACTTACTGTAAAATACGAAAAAAAAAATGGATTAAACCCTGTAATTAATTGGGATTAATTAAGGGATTAATTGGGCATAATTAGTGGGCTAATGGGTTAAATATTAGGCTTGGGCTGAAATTGGGCTTGATCTGCAATTGGGCTTGGGCTGAAATCGGGCTTGAATTGGAATTGGATTTGAACCAAATTGGATTGGATTGGAGTTAACTAGGTTAGCTTGAGTCAAATCGGAGCTAGCCCAACCAAGCCGATCGGCCTTAAAATCGATTTCTTCTGCGTTTTCCCCCGATTTCCTCTCGCGACTTCTATAGCCGATTGCCGTCGCTGCTTCCTCATCTTCCCGATCTGTGTCTTCGCCACTCCTCTTCTTTCGTTCAAGCATCGCCGGAGCGATCGTTGGCTCCGTCGAACGCCTACGGCAGCCACGACTGATCTCCTTCTTCCCTGTTTCGTCGCTGCGGCTGATTTTCTTCGACGCCGATCTCAATTCGGCAGTCACCTGGGATCTCGAATCTCAGCTCGTCGGCGTCTCCTCTTCTCCATCGCCGCCCTTTTTGTAGCATCACAAGGATGGTCCAGCCACCGCATGTGCCCAGCTCACCGGTAACCTAGGGAGGGCAGTTCGGCGATGTTGTCGGCCCCAATTGATTCTTGGCTTCCAAGATCTCAGTAATACCTCGCATGGCCAGATCGACGACGTTGCTGGGCGACAGTGAGTTTCCATCATAGATTCAGTATGTGTATTTTTGGGCGCTTATGGGTTTCTTCATAAGATTTAGTTTCGATTGAATCTATTCCTTGTAGCTTCCTGTTCTTGTTGTGGATGATTAAGTCCCAGCCGTAGTCTTCACGATTGTTGCAACGATCAGACCGTTGTTCTTCCTATGATTTGTTCTTGCTATGGCTGTCTTTGGCCGATTGTCTCCAAAGGTAGCTCAGATTGCTGTGTGAAGAAGGGGATAGCGGTAGATCTGGTGAACAGAATTCAATAGGTAGATAGGATTCGCCGATGAAGTGAAATTTCGGGTATAATCTCTGATTTTTCCTTTTCTATTCTGTACATTGTGTTTTCTAAAGATCCGGTGTTGTATGGGATGGTGTTGCAGAGGTGTGTTCTCAGTGTTGAGCTATGGGTTGAGAGCTCATCTATTGAATCTGATGAAGTGGAGCGGAGAATCAATTTAGTAATAGAATGAAGTTAAGATATTCATTGATTTAAATTTAGTAGTATGTTGTAGGATTGGTGTGCTCAATTCATTTCTAGATCGTGAGTTGATTGGGACCTTGATGTTTCTTTGTGTTAGGCGAGAGGAATCTTCATCACCGTATTGGTGATGATTCAATCGGATCAAGGAGGGAGAGGTAAGGATATGGATGCTTATGGTATTTATAGTTGATGTTGTAATTGATTCGATTATTAGTTGTGAACGAGTAGATGTATATACTTGCTAATTAAATTTGGTGGGTATGTTCATGATGTTAAGGGGTATCAGTTGGGATAGTCAGTATCTAACTCGTAGACAAGGAAAGAATGCGAACATAGAAATGAGTAGTGTTTGATTCGTATATTTGTCTAGTGATTGTACTTACTCATTGCTTGCTATTATATGTGTGTCTGGGATACGGCGTGTCCGGGCCGTGAGGATTATTTGAGCTTCGTATCAGGTGGGTAATATCTACCTGGTCCGGTAGTTTTGATCAATTCCAGTGCATGATTTTGGATATATGTATATACCTATTTACCTTAGATCCACTCATATTTAATTATATGCTTGTACTGCCTTGACCTTTGAGATATATACTCGGTTACTTCATTGATTATCTAGCACGGATAGGAACTATAAAACCCTATTAAGTGTTAGCTGATAGATGTTTAGTAAGTACATGTGGTTAGGGTTATTTTTATGACCTCAGATTGGGTTACTGGGTTGCATCACTAGGTTAGGTGATGAGTACAAATTATGAGGTCGGTCGTTGTATCGTATACATATTAGTGTGTTAGTTTGACGGATCTATTTATCTGTACATAGGTAAATAGGTTGTGATTACGGATTTGTCGTCCTTGCATGGTTGACTTTTGGTTGACTAGGTCTCCCCGTGAGTTAGGGAGTGTTGCGAGGATTTGTGTGTGAGCTATGCATCATTACATTTCATGCATGCTGACGACTGGGTCTGCCTTGTGGTTGAGACGAGTCGTCACATCCCGCGCTCCTCGGCCACTCGGTAGTGGTGCAGGTTGAGGGCGAGCATTGTTGTGCATGCCGCTCTCGGCCACTATGGATGGTGGTAGCTAGAGATGCGCACTGCCACCGCGGAGTGGTAGTTAGCGCACCCACCATAGATGCTGGTCGGTGATGTGTGCAGTTGTCCTGGGTGCGGTGCTCGTCTACTCATGGGTAGGGACGGAGCAACTAGCAGCAGGGACCCCCGTGTGGGTAGCATATAGCTCTATGGCGGGCTAGCTACTGTTTCATACTACCCAACTCGGTCACTCGAGAGTGGTGGCGGCTGGAGTTGGGATAGTTGTCATGTCCTGCCACCTAGGCCACACTGGGGTCGTGGTAGCGAGTGGGGTGCGCAGGCATGACCATGCATATGCATTGCTGATATATATGTATGCATGTATTTGATATATGTTTTACATATGCCTGTGAGATGCTGCATTTGATTGAGCTATGATTGTTGCACATGCTTGTTCATCATGATACATGTCAATTGCATTTTATATACTGCTATGTGTTGAGCATGATACATGCGTTGATTTAGACTGTTATATGCATTTGATTAGCATCATGTCATTGTGTGGTACGGACCTGGTTGTTAGTACAGGTGACCATATACTGTTCATATGTTGGAGTATTGGTCAGGTATGGAATTTAGTATGTTGTATGGGTTATATTATTGTAAATGCTCGTGATGATATAGCGATGGTGTTACTGCATCGTCAGTGCGTTGGTACATTACTTTATGTTCAGTTGATTAGTTTAGTATATACACTGAGTATGACTTTACTGTAGTTACTTGTTATTAGATTTGGATATGATTGTATGTCTATTGGACTCATGTTGTATACCTGTAGATCTTCACATGTATACTTGTAGATCTATCCTTATATGTTGTTCATGCACTTCTATATATTACCCCTGAGTTTATACTCACCACCCCGACCACGGGCTTTCACGCCTGATAACACGTAGAAGATTCCTTGACGCTCGAGTCTGGCCACCGATCCCATCTCACACCGGACGAATGGATGTGTTTTCCGTGTTGTTGTAACCTTACGGATTTTTGGTTTGGGTTTTTCCCTGTATTGTTTCCGTATTTGTGATATACGGACATATTGTATGTATTTGGTTTTTGATTCGATTTCAATTATGTTTCTTGTTGTGTCAAGTCACTCCGGAGTGCACAGTTGGGTCATTGTATATTGTTTTATCTGTTGTATGTTTCCGCTGCATTTGTTATGTGGATATCTGTGTATATCATATTGTTGTTGTGGGCCTACGGGCCTTGTATTAACCCGATATGTTTCCACGTACAGGGGAGATGCCGTCCGTTTGCTTTTCGGCACGACATACTCTCGGGGCGTGACAATTTTATTGGTATCAGAGCCCTAAGTTGCGAAGTCCATTTTCGGAGTTTTATTTTGTTCGGACATCGAGTTTTGCTTTACTCGGTCTTGGTTTTGTGAGTTCTGGGATCTGGCTATTGCGGACATCTCCGAGCTACAAGGATTAAGGTATGTTAATTGTTATTACATATCCTTCTATTGGCTATGCATTTAGTTGCTTATAACAGTGCCTGACTTGTAGTATGTTAGTCACTATTCGTAACCATAGTGAGTTGACCACGGGAACGACATGTGGAGGTTATTAGATATGTACCTGCTATCGAAAAGGTAATTACCTTTGAGAACCGATCGACAATGAGCCTGAAAGAGCGAGATTAGGTAGTCACATCTCTTGTGGAGATCAAGGATTACTCCTAAGATTTTCACTAATTATGTTAGTCGATCATTACCTATTGGGTAATGGATGGCGAGTACACTATTGCTGATGCAGATAGTAGAGGATTTGTTTGGAGATATTCATGGGGATTTTGATCCCCGGACTGGTCGTTCTAAGTTGTATAGCATTGGGAGTACTTTTAGAGTACTTGACTCGGGTTATACGAAGATAGTAGTGTTTGTTGAATACCATTATCCGATTTAGCCAGAATCGTGTAAGATATAGGAAATAACCTACGGGAAATCACACATCACTTGGCCACGGTGAAGTGATGTTGTGAGAGAGTATTTTCCCACATCATTTTCTTTGACTCATTATCAAGGAATTCTTGGGCTTTAGGTCGAGTGATCGTTTGGTGACGAAGGTACCATGCAGAGTCGTTAGACTTGCGAAGGTTACGACTATTTAATAGCCCAAGAATGTGATTGGGTTGGTTTTGACCACCCACAGATTATCGGTTGACATCTTGATCAGGATGTTTGGATCTCCTACTAGATCCTACCAGAAGTCCTTAGACCGAGTCATGTGTATAGAAATGACTCCGTAGCAAGTGTTTTAAGAGTTTGAGATTTGATAAGCATATATTGCAAGTCAAATTATTGGAATCAGAAGTATCCGTATCTTGGATAAAAAGGAGCGAGATTAAAGTCGTGAGTCACGGGCGACTATTGGAGAGTTTCCGATCATAGAAGACCGATTGTAGATTGTCAGCAGCTTCTCATGTTTATCAGCGAACTCAGAGGAAAGACTCCGAATAGAGATTATGTGTGTGCAGTGCGGGTCACGACGACACCAGAGTCAGATTATCCGATGGACCATTGTATCTGTTTCTACTATAAGCAGCAGATTCTACGAGGAGAGTATGTATTTTGAAGACTCACCAAGACTATGGATGATGCTTTGAGCGGATGATCCACAACCTCGAAGCCGAGATTATTACGTAAGATTAGGTTATCACATCGCCGATCTACTACCCTGTATATAGTTGGAGTTCTTTGATACTTTCATCCCGAAGAAGTAAGTTACTCAAGATGTACCAAGACATCTCGAAGACTCAGACGCTCGCATAACAATTGTTACCTTCCTGCACGACAACAATCAAGTATCTTCCCCGGCGTGGTGATGATTTGTTCAGAGGAGAGAGAGTATACAACGATGGTCGTATCTATGCGGTATTCTTCAGTTGCAGCTATACCTTTCGCAGAGTTGGAGCGTGCTACGATGTCGACAGTTCTTCAGTATTTTACAGCCGGATGTGTATCGTTTGCCAGTACAACAGTGTTTACCATCTCCAATGCAGTTGTTGGCTTGTACCTCATTCAATGATTGATTTGATTTCCATGATAGTCTTTGCATCAAGTTTACATGATTACTCGAGAAGAAGTATAGAAGACCAAGGATAGGTCCTTCGGGTATTACTTTAGGTTATACTATTTGCGGATATATCGAGAGATACCGTAGTTTACGTATCTTTGTCTAGACGACGTTCTGGATAGGGTTGAAGGGTTCCTATCGACTAGTGGTTGGTGATTTTCTCTACCGCTTGGTGAGATGTTGATCAACAACCAAGAAGGCAAGGGATACCCTTAGCCTTTGCTAGACATACCTCTACTATAGACATATCCTTACGGATAGTTGGATTGTTGGAGCGGTGGTATACTAGGACTCTCGGATGTACGTATAATATGAAAGTATTCGGATATAGTTTTGGATAGACTCTCGAGCTTGCTTTGCATGGGCAAGTAGGAATATGCAATTGAAGGGTTATTTCGAGAATAGTCCTGATAATTGGGACCTCATACCGGGAGATGATTTTATGGGTATCAGTGTCGTTAAACACTATTGGAGATTTATCTGCCTAAGTGTTTCTTCTTGAAAAGACTTGTAACTCTTTGTTAGAAGAGAGTCGACTTGAGTTATGCATCGATTATCGATGATGGAACGCAGAGTTGTTGAGAATGAATATCCTTTGTTGTGGATAGATGATCTGTTTAGATCAGCTAAATGACACCTGTGTATATCCTAGGGTTGGCCTATGACTGGAGGTTTGATATTGTTGTGACTTAGTGTCGTACAATTATCATTGTCGGTGTGATGATTGAGCTATCATTAGCGTAGGGTAAAAGGATTCAGGTGTATAGAGCTAATTGATAATGTTGTTAGACTTATCGACGATTTAGTCGTTCATGGATTTGAGGAATCAAGTACTCTTGGAGTATTTGAGATCGATTGTCATCATATCTGTGGAGGATATATTTATGGATATATTCCCAATCTTGAAGGAAGTTGTGGTTTCTTTAGATTGATTTGGTATTTACCATAGATGAGAATAGCATGTTCTAGCGATACTATATCGTCGACTTGTTGGACCAAGAAGGTGATGGGAATCACCTGGTCGGAAGTGTGTGAAGCTAGGTTTCAGGGCCTAGAAGGTGACTGACTTTTGTGTCAGTGTTAGTTAATCCGTCCGATATGGATGGAAGAGTATTGTACGCAGATGCATCATTTCAGGGATTAGGAGCGATTCCGATGCAGTTGTATGAGACGTGTCTTATGCCTACGTCAGTTGAGGAACTGCGAGATAAGCTGTCATATATATGACGTGGAGCTTAGCAGTTATTATCTTGAGTAGTAGATGTATAGAGCAGGAGTGCTCAGGGAGTTTTGGCTAGCTACTGGGTAACTGCTATAGGGTTGTTAGAGCACGGATAGATACAACTGGGGAGATGGGTCATTGCTGTCTTCCAGTCACTTATAGTGTTGTGTGACAGAGTGAAATTTTGGATATTATATTAATTTCTCTTGCGAGAATAAATCTCTGTCTCGAGGAAGGATAATGGTTCACAGAGTTGCATTCGCTTTAGGAAGAGTTGTTTTAGGAGACTCTTCATTCGAGAGTAATGATTTATTCGGAGTGTATCCGAAAATAGTGAGTATTGAGACGTTCCAGTTGGTGGAACGATATGTGGGACATGGATGATTCCGTAGTTTGATGTTGGGTATGCCCACAAGCAAAGGTGGAATACTGTGATCGGTAGGGTTACGTACCGTGATGAAGTGGGAGCCTAGTACGTTAGACTGTGTTGGGAGATTATCTAGAATTCGGAAAGGACTTGATAGGATTTGGGTAATCGATGATCGATTAGCTAGGTTCGCTCATTTTCTTCCGAGCCGTAAGATGGACTCCGTTGGATCGCTTGATGGAATTATATCCATGGAGTATCCTTGGGTCATTTCGATAGTGATTCATGATTCACCTTACGATTCGCAAAGTCTCCCATCTAAGGATATAGAGCTCCACTTTTACGCTTATTTACCTTGTAATAGGTTAATTGAGATCAGTAGGAGAGCCGAATATAATATTCGAGCTCAGTACTCCACTTAGTCACTGGAGGTGTGACTTTGCACCGGATACTTGAGATGGTGATTGTGACATCTTGTACTCATACATGAGTCGGAAATTTGGGGACCAAATTTTTATAAGTGGGGGAGAATGTAAAATACGAAAAAAAAAATTATATGGATTAAACCCTGTAATTAATTGGGATTAATTAAGGGATTAATTGGGCATAATTAGTGGGCTAATGGGTTAAATATTAGGCTTAAATAAATTGGGCTTGATATGCAATTGGGCTTAATAAATCGGGCTTGAATTGGAATTGATTTGAACCAAATTGGATTGATCGAGTTAACTAGGTTAGCTTGAGTCAAATCGGAGCTAGCCCAACCAAGCCGATCGGCCTTAAAATCGATTTCTTCTGCATTTTCCCCCGATTTCCTCTCGCGACTTCTATAGTCGATCGCCGTCGCTGCTTCCTCATCTTCTCGATCTGTGTCTTCGCCACTCCTCTTCTTTTGTTCAAGCATCGCCGAAGCGATCGTTGGCTTCGTCGAACGCCTACGGCAGCCACGACTGATCTCCTTCTTCCCTGTTTCGTCGCTGCGGCTGATTTTCTTCGACGCCGATCTCAATTCCGATCTCGATCTCGGCTTAGCTCGCGCTCCTCTTCTCCATCGCCCTTTTGTAGCATCACGAGGATGGTCCACCGCCGCGTGTGCCCTGGCCACGCAGAACCTAGGGAGGCGGCTCGGCGATGTTGTCGGCCCCATTGATTCTTGGCTTCCAAGATCTCAAGAATACCTCGCGGCGGATCGACGACGCGTTCGGGCGGCGATGAGTTTCCATCATAGATTCAGTATGTGTATTGTTGGGCGCTTATGGGTTTCTTCATAAGATTTAGTTTCGATTGAATCTATTACTTGTAGCTTCCTGTTCTTGTTGTGGATGATTAAGTCCCAGCCGTAGTCTTCACGATTGTCTCAACGATCAGACCGTTGTTCTTCCTATGATTTGTTCTTGCTATGGCTTTCTTTGGCCGATTGTCTCCAAAGGTAGCTCAGATTGCTGTGTGAAGAAGGGGGTAGCGGCAGATCTGGTGAACAGAATTCAATAGGTAGATAGGATTCGATGAAGTGAAATTTCGCTATAATCTCGATTTTTCCTTTTCTATTCTGCATATCATTGTGTTTTCTAAAGATCCGTGTTGTATGGGATGGTGTTGCAGAGGTGTGTTCTGTGTTGATGAGCTATGGGTTGAGAGCCTCGCCTATTGAATCGGCTGATGAAGTGGAGCGGAGAATCAATTTAGATTTAATAAAGGCAAGGTGAGTTAGAATGAAGTTAAGATATTCATTGATTTAAATTTAGTAGTATGTTGTAGGATTGGTGTGCTTAATTCATTTCTAGATCAGGGGAGTTGATTGGGACCTTGATGTTTGCTGTGTTGGGCAGCAGAGGAATCTTCATCACCGATTGGTGATGATTCAATCGGATCAAGGAGGAGAGGTAAGGATATGGATGCTTATGGTATTTATAGTTGATGTTGTAATTGATTACTGATTATTAGTTGTGAACGTAGTAGATGTATATACTTGCTAATTAAATTTGGTGGGTATGTTCATGATGTTAAGGGGTATCAGATTGGGATAGTCGAGTATCTAACTCGTAGACAAGGAAAGAATGCGAACATAGAAATGAGTAGTGTTTGATTCGTATATTTGTCTAGTGATTGTACTTACTCATTGCTTGCTATTATGTGTAGGTTTGGGATAAGCGTGTCCGGGCCGTGAGGATTATTCGAGCAGATCGTGGGTAATATCTACCTGGTCCGGTAGTTTGATCAATTCCAGTGCATGATTTTGGATATATGTATATACCTATTTACCTTAGATCCACTCATATTTAATTATATGCTTGTACTGCCTTGACCTTTGAGATATATACTCGGTTACTTCATTGATTATCTAGCACGGATAGGAACTATAAAACCCTATTAAGTGTTAGCTGATAGATGTTTAGTAAGTATATGTGGTTAGGGTTATTTTTATGACCTCGATTAGTTCATCGGGTTGCATCACTAGGTTAGGTGATGAGTACAAATTATGAGGCCTCGTTGTATCGTATACATATCGTGTGTTAGTTTGACGGATCTATTTATCCGTATAGGTAAATAGGTTGTGATTACTGATTTGTCGTCCTTGCATGGTCGACTTTTTGGTTCGACTAGGTCTCCCGTGAGTTAGGAGTGTTGCGAGGATTTGTATGTGAGCTATGCATCATTACATTTCATGCATCCGACGACCGGGTCCGCTTTGTGGTTGAGACGAGTCGTCACATCCCGCCTCCTCGCCACTCGGGGTAGTGGTCGCAGGTTGAGGGCGAGCATTGTTGTGCGTGCCGCCTCGCCACTATGGATGGTGGTAGCCGGAGATGCGCACTTGGCCACCTGTGAGTGGTAGTTAGCGCACTCACCCACTATAGACGTGGTCGCGGTGATGTGCAATGTCTGGTGCGGTGCTCGTCTACTCATGGGTAGGGACGAGCAACTAGCGAGGACCCCGCGGTGGGTAGCATATAGCTCTATGGCGGGCTAGCTACCGTTTCATACTACCCAACTCGGTCACTCGAGAGTGGTGGCGGCTGGAGTTGGGATAGTTGTCATGTCCTGCCACCTAGGCCACACTGGGGTCGTGGTAGCGAGTGGGGTGCGCAGGCATGACCATGCATATGCATTGCAGATATATATATGTATGCATGTATTTGATATATGTTTTACATATGCCTGTGAGATGCTGCATTTGATTGAGCTATGATTGTTGCACATGCTTGTTCATCATGATACATGTCAATTGCATTTTATATACTGCTATGTGTTGAGCATGATACATGCGTTGATTTAGACTGTTATATGCATTTGATTAGCATCATGTCATTGTGTGGTACGGACCGGATTGTTATTACAGGTGATCATATATTGTTCATATGTTGGAGTATTGGTCAGGTATGGGATTTAGTATGTTGTATGAGTTATGTTATTGTAAATCTGTTCAGGATGATATAGCGTATGGTGTTACAGACCGTTAGGTACGTTGGTACATTACTTTATGTTCAGTTGATTAGTTTAGTATATACACTGAGTATGACTTTACTGTAGTTACTTGTTATTAGATTTGGATATGACTGTATGTCTATTAGACTCATGCTGTATACCTGTAGATCTTCACATGTATACTTGTAGATCTATCCTTATATGTTGTTCATGCACTTCTATATATTACCCCTGAGTTTATACTCACCCCCCCGGGACCCTGGGCTTTCTGTCGCCCAGATAACAGGTAGAAGATTCCTTGGACATTCTGAGTCTCGCACCGATCCCATCTCACACCGGACGAATGGATGTGTTTTCCGTGTTGTTGTAACCTTACGGATTTTTGGTTTGGGTTTTTCCCTGTATTGTTTCCGTATTTGTGATATACGGACATATTGTATGTATTTGGTTTTTGATTCGATTTTAATTATGTTTCTTGTTGTGTCAAGTCACTCCGGAGTGCACAGTTGGGTCATTGTATATTGTTTTATCTGTTGTATGTTTCCGCTGCATTTGTTATGTGGATATCTGTGTATATCATATTGTTGTTGTGGGCCTATGGGCCTTGTATTAACCCGATATGTTGCCACGTACAGGGGAGATGCCGTCCGTTTGCTTTTCGGCACGACATACTCTCGGGGCGTGACACTTACCCTCCATTGATCAGACATCCTTTTTGTTTTCAATATCATGTTAAATAATTTTGTAAGTCATTCAATACCTTGTTTCCCTAGACACTTCCATACCTCTATCGGAATATCATGTAGTCCAATAACTTTTTCATTTTGCATTCCATTTAAAACTTGTTCTACTTCTAAAATTTGAATTCTACGATAAAAATTTAAATTTCTATACTCATTTGACCTACTTAAATTACCTAAATTAAGTTGGTCTTCTAAACCTTCATTAAAAAGTTGATGAAAATATCTCTTCCATCGTTCTTTTATTTCTTCATCATTTACTAGTACCCTATTGCATTCATCTTTAATACATCTTATTTGATTAAGATCTTTTGTCTTCCTCTCTCTCACTTTAGCTATTCTATAAATGTCTCTTTCCCCTTCTTTTGTATCTAATTTTCGATATAACTGTTCAAAAGTTTCAGTCTTAGCTTCATTCACTGCTTTCTTAGCTTCTTTTTTGGCTATTGTATATTTTTTCAAATTTTTCTCATTTTTACAAATATTTAATTTCTTATATGCTATTTGTTTTTCCTTGACTTTCTCTTGTATTTTTTCATTCCACCACCAAGATTCTTTACTTGGTGGTGCATGTCCCTTTGACTCACTGAGTACACTCTTAGCTACTATTTTCAATTTTGATATCATCTTATCCCACGTCGTATTAGGGTCACTGTATATGTCATCTAATACTTGTACTCCTACCTTCTCTTTGAATATATTTAGTTTCTCATCCTTTAACTTCCACCACTTAATTCTAGGGGTCGTGTATATTTTCCTTCTATTAATACTATGTTTGAGGCGTATATCCAATACTACTAACCTATGTTGAGTAGTTAAACTTTCTCCAGAAATAACCTTACAATATTTACAAATCTTTCTATCTCTCTTCCTAACCATAAGAAAGTCAATTTGTGATTTATTATTTTCACTTTTGAACGTGACTAAGTATTCTTCTCTTTTCTTAAAAAATATATTAGCTAGTATAAGATCATATGCTATTGCAAAATCCAATATAGTTTTACCTTCTTCATTTCTTGTTCCAAACCCATAACCCCCATGCACCCTCTCATATTCGTCATTTTTCACTCCGACATGCCCATTTAAATCGCCTCCTATTAAAATCATCTCATTTGACGAAATATTTTGTAATACTTCATCCAAGTCCTCCCAAAACCTTAATTTGGTATTTTCATCTAATCCTATTTGAGGTGCATATACACTAATTACGTTTATAGTTTCTTTCTCCACTACTATTTTGAGAGCTATAATTATATCCCCCTTTCTAATTACTCCTACAACTTCATCCTTTAACGAACTATCAACAATAATACCCACTCCATTTCTTGTTTTACTCTTGTTTGTATACTATAACTTAAAACCCGAGTTCTCTATTGTCTTTGCCTTCTCACCAATCCATTTTGTCTCTTGTACACATACAATATTAATTTTTCTTCTAATCATCGTATCTACTATCTCCATTGTTTTACCAGTGAGGGTTTCTATGTTCCATGTATCAAATCTTAGACTACTAGTTTTTCTATAATATTTGTTCTTACCCAACCTATGGTATGAGAACTCTTGCTTATTTAACACTACACCCAAGTTCTCATGGAGATGTAGCGGTCCTTGCCGATAAGTTGCAGTCAGACCCAGCAACGTGAACTTTAGCATATTTTTCACTACACCCGAGTTCTGAAAATGTAGCGGTCCTTGCCGAGACATTACAGTCGGACTCTGTAACGTGTTCCTTCCGGGGAACAACCTAGCATTAGCACAATAGTTTGATTGATTCATTCATTGCACATTTATCTTAGTTTAACGCTGGCTGGCAACCTAATGCAACCCTTCTCCTTTATCCGGGCTTGGGACCGGCCACGACAAGATTAACTTATCATGGGCGGAGTTAAATTAAACAGTATACAATAAATAAAAAATATTAAAATAGTTTATTTTATATATATATATATATATATATATATATATATATATGAGTAAGATTTTATTAGACTTGCCTCCGTATTTGAATTCTTCGAAAATTTTTATAAATGTATGATTATCTATTTATTTAATCGGATCCAAAAATTTCTTCTATATGTTCTTATTGGATATAGAATCCTCCATTAGATTTGAAGAAAATTATCATCCCTATTACCAACCTAAACAAAATGCCAACCAGGGTTATTGGGGCCTCCATCCAGGACCTAAATTTTTTTAACATTATAAGGGCTTTTATATAGAGCTAAAAAAAAATTTTATGTTAAAATTGACCTTGGACTGGAGCTCATTTATCAAGGTTTTATTCAGGACCTCAAAATCATCACATGATCATTCTAGAAATTTCTAAAATGTATTCGGTGATTGTTGGCTATGCATTATCGACATATCTTTCTTAAGATCTTGTCATATTCTTGGTCGGATCTTCGGACTCTAGTAAATGCAGAGTTTGAGCTAGCTCTCAGTCGCTACTAGAAGCTTTTGACTAGTCATGGCACAAGTGAAAGGTGAACCATATGGTTCACATGGAGTGGTAGGAAACCAAGGGTGATCAAGGGGTTATGCATATGGGTCCTCGTAAATACTTCCATCGCTTATGTTTTGTTTGGATGGATTCTTGCTAAATCTAGTGTTGGATTAGCTAGTTAGCTCATGAACAACTTGAATGCAAGATCTTCCGACAATATTTTTTTCGACAATTTATCAAAAGACACACTTAAAGTTTGGCATTGACCAAAAGACGTCGGAGGTTTGAAAATGCCCAAAAGGCACATTTCTTTTCCATTTACTCCTCAAATGAAGTCGACTTTTTCTTCTCCTTCTTCTCTTCTTTACATGTAATAATTTTTTCTTTTTCTTTCCTCTTATATAAAATTAAATCTTTTTCTCTCTTTGCATGCATGCAACAACCAATGTAATGTTGTTTTTAAAAATCAATACTGCAGTTAAATTACACCAGTACTACAGTGATGGTAGTTTCTAAAAATAACACTATGATAGTATTGGTGTGTTATAGTGTTGGTTTTTTAAAATAGTAAAGAATGACATATTTTGACTCCAGAGCACGGTAAAAAGTCATAAGAGTTGGAATGTGTCCAATTGAAAATCTCTAGGTCAATCAATGGAGTTTTGATTGAAATTCATTGATGGGCCTAAAAGATTTAAATTTTTGAAAAGTTGACATATAATGAAAGAGAATAGTAAAGTGAAGGTATTTATAGTGTTCATGCTTAGTTCTGAAATCCTTACAATAAGTTATGTATACATATTAATTGCTTTAAAGTCATAAACTTTAAAAATCTTCTGATTACTACTGTTAATTATGACTTTGAGTTGATATTTTTGAGCATATATAGACTCTGAGACACTTTAAAAACTTATAGCATTTTGAATGAGTCCGATCGGAGTTCTCTAAGTTTGAAACCCATTGATGGGCATAGGGGATTTGAATTTTTGAAAAGTTTACATGTAATAGAAAAATTTAATATAGTAAAGGTATATATGGTGTTCATGCCTTATTTTGACACCTCTATAATGAGTTATGTATATGCGTCAATTAAAATTTTCTCTGCCTTTTTCATGCATGCAATAACACTGTGGTACTGTTTTTTAAAAATCAACGACACATTTTAATTACACCAACACCATGATAGAGTTGATTTTGAAAAATCAACAAGTGGTGCCGAAAACAACACTAATGCTGATTTTGAAAATCATCACCAAGTGGTGTTGAAAATCAACAAAATTGTGGTGTACTTCAAAAACTTGTAGCACTTGAAATGGATTTAATTGGAGTTTTTTTAGGTATATCAATGAATTTTGATCGAAACTCATTGATGAACCTAGAGGATTTGAATTTTTGAAAAGTTGACATGTAATGAACAAGGATAGTGCAGTGAAGGTATTTATGATGTCCATGTCTAGTTTTGATATATCTACTATAAGTTATGCACATGTGTCAATTATCTTAAAATCATAAACTTTAAAAACTTTCTAATTACTACTGTTAATGACTTCGAGTTGATATTTTTGGACACATATAAACTTTGAGACACTTCAGAAACCTGCAACATTTGAAATGAAAGAACCAAGTGGTATCAAAGCACCAATCAATACTATGGTGTTGATTTTCGAAAATCAACACCACAGTGGAGCTAATTTCGAAAATCAACACCATAGTGTTGATTGGTGCTAATTTTCAGCACCACTTGATGCTAATTTTTGAAAACTAGCACACCCGTGGTGTTAGTATAATTAAACTGTGGTGCTAGTTTTTAAAAATAAGTGCCACAGTGATTATTGCATGCATAAAAAGGAGAGAGAAAAGTTTAATTGACGTATACATATACATAATTTATCATAGGGATGCCAAAATAGGACAAGAACACAATAAATACCTTCAATGCACTACTCTCTTCAAATTATTGATCTATAGAAGGAAAGGGGCGTGCTCATGAGCTTCCTATACACCTTCCCGATCGCATCCTTTTCCATTTCCTCAAAAGTCCTCGATCAATTCCTCTCAGAATAAGTTACCTTCCTCACAAGCATATTCAAGGAGTTCTAACTCCAAAAACTTTATGCATACTCAATTGAATATAACTTAACACTCATTTTATAGGTATAAAGAAGTGGAAGAAAGGGAAGCACACTTTTGATGAACAAACTGTTACTTGGAAAAGAATTCATGAATATGACCTAGTCAATGATGATAAAGATATACCAATTATCGAGGTTAAATTGTCAGGTGGTAGCGATTCATTTTATTGTATTTGATGGGGTCTCGGTTCGACACACTTGAACTTCTCCTCTTCCCTCATCTATGGAGAGTAGAGTTTGTTAGCCTTCGAAGATGCCACCGTTGATCCCAATCTGCAAATGGAAACAACATTAAATGTGAGTCGACTTTATCATCGTGATCCCTCTGATGATGAAGTTTCCATTGAGAAAGGAAGAAGAATGTAGTAGAACAGAGAAGAGAAGAGAAGAGAAGAAAAAGAGAAGAGAAGAGCTTCAAGCAAGAAGAGTTATCTCCGCATGTCAGAATAGAGAAAGAATCATCTCCTTCCTTTTACCTTCTATGGACCTTATATAGTAGATCATAACCGCCTCACCAACCATACCTATTTGACAGTCATACCCCTTGTAGGACTGTTGGGGGACAACCACTATATGAAATCTCTACTTGGTATGCTCTGCTTCATGTTTGCTATGCATTGAGGAGACTAGAATATAACACGTGGATTGTCACATATTGAGGAATTACCCTTTAGTGTGATCATTGGAGGATTAGGCATAACAATCGTTATTGGGAATCTTTTCTGTGATCCCTAAGTCTTATTATTGGAGACTGAGTTCTCGGGGAAGGTAGGAATGCTTGGGAGAACCAACAGTGCTCGGGAAAATCAATAGTACTCGGAAGAACCAATAGTATTTGGAAAAACTAGTAGTGTTAAAAAAAACAAACAGTGCTCGTGAAAACCAACAGTGCTCGGGAGAACCAACAATGCTCGAGAGAATCAATAGTGCTCGGGAAAGCTAGGAGTGCTCAGGAAAACTAGTAGAGCCACTAGTGCTCAGGAAAGCTAGGAGTGCTGGGAGAACCAGTAGAGTCAATAGTGCTCGGGAAAGCTAGGAGTGCTGGGAGAACCACTAGAGTTGATAGTGCTCGAGAGTATCAACAGTGCTCAGGAAAATCAGTAGTGTTCAGGAGAACCTACAGTGCTTGAAAAAACCAGTAGTGTTAGGGAAAACCAATAGTGCTTAGAAAAATCAGTAGTGCTCGAGAAAGCTAGGAGTACTCATAAGTCCTTAATCAAAAATTCTGGATATCATCACATATCCCCCCCCCCTTTCAGTCAGACTGAAAAGTGAAATCGAATGAAGTCTGATAAATGTATAATCAAAGAATAGTTACCTAGATAGGAAATGAACATGATGATACTCGATAAAATTGACAGGGCTCGAGGAACTCAAAAGATATCAATAAATCCTCCAAATAGAAACAAGCCCATGTTGTAAGAACATAGCGACCAAAATGGGGGATAACAGAAAACACCTTCTTTTGCCTTTTATTCGGATGTTTCACAAGAGTTAAGAATTATCTTCTAGTTATCTTAGGAGAACCAACAATGCTCGAGAGAATCAATAGTGCTCGGGAAAGCTAGGAGTGCTGGGGAAAACTAGTAGAGCCAATAGTGCTCGAGAAAGCTAGGAGTGCTCGAGAGAACTAGTAGAGCCGATAGTGCTCGGGAAAGCTAGGAGTGTTGGGACAATTAGTAGAGTCGATAGTGCTCGAGAGAACCAACAGTGCTAAGGAAAAAGTAGTGTTCGAGAGAACCTACAGTGCTTGAAAAAACCAGTAGTGTTAGGGAAAACCAATAGTGCTTAGAAAAATCAGTAGTGCTTGGGAAAGCTAGGAGTACTCGTAAGTCCTTAATAAAAAATTCTAGATACTATCACATATCCCCCCTTTCAGTCAGACTGAAAAGTGAAATCGAATGAAGTCTGATAAATGTATAATCAAAGAATAGTTACCTGGATAGGAAATGAACATGATGATACTCGATAAAATTTATAGGGCTCGAGGAACTCAAAATATATCAATAAATCCTCTAAACAGAAACAAGCCCATGTTGTAAGAACATAGCGACCAAAATGGGGGGTAACAGAAAACACCTTCTTTTTTCCTTTTATTCGAATGTTTCACAAGAGTTAAGAATTATCTTCTAGTTATCCTGGGATTTTAAATAAAAATGCCAATGAGATGAGGAATATTGGGTATTCCATTGGGCTGGAAGGAGTAGGAGCTAGTGATAGCTTCTGTGTTTTAAACTCAATCCTTTAATGTTAAGACTCCCAAACTCCAAGGTGTTCATCTCATGAGCTCTCGACTTTTTGAGTTCCTGATTCCTCTTATTCATGTGGGCCCACTCCTTATTGTCTAAACTTTGTTTCATGGGCTTATTCCTTGGATCCCTTGGATATCCAGTCAAAGGCCCATCCCATTAGCATCATTAGCCACCCCTTGAAATAGTCAGACGATTTCCTTAAATTTGATGTTAGCGAATGTGCTCTTATAAATGCCATACCACCATTGCATCCTGGCTAGGCGTTTGAATAGTCAGTTCCCCTCAACGCTCTCCCATGCTACTATCATCTTAGGGTTTTATGTCCGCATGTCTCTAGGTCCCCATTTGCCTTGGTGTTTGAATGTCGCCTTGTCCCCTCTCTCTCATGCTTCGAACTCCCCGATCATCATTAGTTGTCTCTATTAAAGCCTCTTTAAAATGACTTCATTGTTGTCATCGATGCCTACTCCGCTTACATTTCCTCTTCCTCAGCAACCCCCCTCCTTCTCTACCAAGTAAGTGTCATAGCCTCCTCTTCCAAGACTTCTTCCTTCAAGGCCTCCTCTTCCAAAGCCCTCTAATTCCTCTAGTCTTCGTTGGTTCGAGGTCACCTCTTTCAGAATCACCCCATCCCACCCTTTACTTCCCAAACCTACCAACCATCCTCATACTTCCCAAACCTACCGACCATCCTCACCACCTCCTCAAGATTGTACTGCTTTTTCCTATGCCAGCTTAAAGGCGGCCTACGATTCCATATCCCACTAATATACCTTCGCATCACCAATTTCTACCAGATCTCTCTAAACCAATTTTCTCTAAATGCCTTCGGCATTTTGGTTGAGGTGGTTATCGTTTTTCGTCACCTGCAACTTCCCCTTTCACCCGCCATGTTCCACTTTTTCTTCCAAATGCAGATGGCGAAGGCCGAGGTATTTTATTTTACAGGTCATTCTGGTTGTAAATTCTTTAGGGATATGCATTCCTCCCACAAGGACTGGAAGAGTCTTTAGTTTTATGTTCGACTTCCCACTACCCTTCCATACTCTACCACTTGGCGCACAGAGATTCCTGAGCTTCCGATCTCAAGCGACCACGCCTCCCCGCCTTCGACTCGACTCTGCCCTCAATAACCTTCGAGACCAGCCTTACAACATTCAGTATCTTCTGGATGACCATCTTCTTGGGCATTTCAAACTCTCTCCCTTCATACCTAATGACCTTACCCTGATTGTAGCTTTTCTTACTTATTTTACTTCCACCTCAGAAATACTAATTTCATTTTCTTTTTGCAGATGACTTCATGCAGCTGCCATGTTGAGAGTGCCCTTCAAAAGTCCACCAAGGGTAAGTCATTTGTGGGAGGGCCCTGTACGACTGCTCCTCGCATGACTACCTCGTCTCCGTCGTCCTTTGAGCATTAAGGTGAGGGAGATCCTTTAGCCGAGACCTTGCACTGGGAATTACACTCGTTCAATTGACTCGCTGAACCCTCGCCAAGCGACGAAGGGGAGTCGTCAGGTCTTCTGCCAACACACCCACTCCATCCTTGTTATCCCAGGAAGACTCTTCCCATCCTTGTCCTCAGCTACGTCCGCTAAGTTTGTCCTCTCCTCCTCTAGGAGATGATCCTGAGACAACTCTGGTCGAGTCCTTGCCCAAAGTTCAGAGCCATCCTTGCCCATCTTGCCTTCTCCCCTACGTCCAATGCTCCCTCCATCCCCTCCATCCTCCATACATTCCCCATCCTCCTATGAAAATTAACCACGACCATCACCCACACCGTCCCATACAACCACCCTTCCCTACATTTCCTTCACCATTTCGGCTGGCAAGGTGGAGGTCACGGATGTAGAGGCCTCGAGAGACCCTACCTTCACTCCTAAAGAGCCCAAGTCCCCATCTTGTGAGCCTTCAAATCTCCTTATGCCGACTTCGCTCCCCCTACCTTTGTTTTGGCCGAGCCCACATCATTATCTTCTCCACATCCCTTGAACATTACACCCCCTGTCGTCCTTTCCTCTTCCACTGCTACCCCTCCTCATCATCCCGGGTTTGAGAAGTCACCCCAGTTAGTCACTTCGCCCCTTAGGTGCAACATTTGCTCCTCTCTAAGTCCATGCACTTAAGGAGCTATGACTCTTAAACTGGGCTGAGATCCAACTCCCTCTGGAGTGCATGCGAAGATGCTTGAATTTGATAAGACTCAATTTCTATTCTCGCCTTATCCTTATCTATTTTCTTGGCTCTGACTATCTTCCCTTGTATAGGTTTGTTCTAACTATGATGACTTGTCGAGTCATCTATCCCTTTACCAAGGTTGGATGGCATCTTGGAATGCCACCCTCCAAGCGCACATCGGTCAGCTAACTTGGTAGTTGTCTCAACCCTTGTGACACGAGTTTGATCTAACAGAGGTTGAGATGGCCTTGAAGAAAAGTTGTGAGGCACCGAAGGAGGAAGTCTCAATTCTGTCAGGGAGCCAAGATGAAGCACGTCACCAAGATGACTCCATGGGCAACCAGTTAGAGAGGTGCCAAGCCCAGTTGCAGGAAGAGATGGTCGGGTAGAAGGCAACACAATCGAAGATAGCCCAACTGAGAAATAAAGTGGTCGCAGAGGACAAACAAAGTCTTTACGTCACAAAGGAGAGGGATCAAGTCATCTCTCAACTTCTAGGACATGGTACCCTTCTCACCCATGTGTGGATCGAGGCCTCCCGTTGTACCACTCAACTAGTGGAGCTCAAGGCGACAACCTCTGAAATCTCCCTTGACACTGTGACCCTAGTCACAGAAATGAGAGCACAATAAATCGATCTTTCAAGCAATCTCCAAGTCCCTGCCGAGGGATTGAAGATTATGGCCCGAGATAAGGCTAAAGCACAGGATGCTTTGGCAACACATCGCAACTCGGAGGAAGAGTGTGGGAAAGCTCAAGAAAAGGAGCTGCTTGCTCAGCTGGGCTCGAAGACCACCTCATTCTTTCAGATGAGGTTCAAGGGTGTCGTTCACCAATTCACCGTTTGAGGCTACCCCCCACCCAAGGATTCTAGGTTCATTGATCGTTAGGCAACCCCGCTATGATCCTCCCGAGACTTTTGATTTGTAATGGATTCACCTTTCCCTTTCCTACTTTTGTAAGGCCACATGCTTAATGGAACCACCATTTGCATCTTTTCATTGATCTTGCCTTGTCATTCATCTTCTAAACACCTCGACTGATTCAACCTTTGCTAGTAATCTCGATTGACCTCGCACGAACCACCATACCCGCACTTAGTTGTTCCCTCACCAAACATTAACTAACCTCACCTAAGTTTTTTTGGGAAGGTTGATAATAGGTGTATTGTCGTGATACAATATTAAACAATTTTACTATATATCGAACCCCTTTTATACTAATGCAATATAGAGATGACTAGGATCATCTTCCAACAAGTGTAATCAATAGAGTGGTAGTCTTAAGATCAATAGTTATTGTTTAGATTTTTCTATTATAAATGGGGTTTGGATTAGGAATTCTAAATCTACTAAATGAATGACCATGCAAATAATTAAAGTTCTAACCTAGCAAAGTATACATTCAAACAAGTAAATAATGTAAGAATTTAATCAAACACTTAAAATGCAATAATTGAAGCAACAACAACTAGAAAAGGAATTAAGATAAACACCTAATGTGCACAAATGTAAAACTAACACTAATATAAGAGGCATTTAACCAAATATTTGACATGCATACAAAATTAACTAAGTGCAGGTAAAATAATAAAGATAAATGATGATCAATTGAAATCCCAAAATGTGTCTGAAGTGTGGACAAAGGTCTTCACGGAAAAAATTCAGTGGAGACTTGATCGAGTCTCTGGTGATGAGTCGTGGATGCGAGATGACTCAGACTCCATATTTCGGGAGTCTAGTGGAAGATTCGAGCTCTCGCAGATTCAGTTGAGCTCGGATGAGTGTTATTGGAAGCAGAGCTTCTTCTTGAATCTGAAGAACAAGATGGATGCCGATGGAATGGTGGATGATGTTAGAATCCTTGGTGGAGTGGCTCTTCCCTCGAATTCGAAGCAGAGAAAGGGATGGAAGGTGTGGAGGACGGAGGCTAGGATTCTTAGGGCTCAAAAGATGAAGTGTTCTTCAGTTTGAACATCTTTAATAGCCATTCCCAGCTGCATCATCATGCTGTGCCACAACCGTGGTGGCCACTGTGGTGCACCACAACCACAAGAGCCATCCACAACTATTGTCAGGGTCATAGCTTGGTCGTGGGCCCCTCTGGAAATCTCTTCGCTTTCTTTGCTCACAACTTGGAACATGGCCTGGGTGTGTTTAGACCACAATATGGTCCTATTTCCTTGATGAATAGGGCCCAAAACTCCTTGATTGTTCTTCCTCAGATACCCTACAAAATAAAATATGCTTCAAATTAGTCAATGAAACCATCAATTAGAAGGTTTTTGTATTAAGGCACTAAAATAATATAATACCCATAAAACATGATAAATATGACAAATTAAACATGAGTGAATTAAAATATTGAGGAATGAATCAAAATAACGTGTCAAAATGTGACTTATCAATTCCCACACTTATTCTTTCATGTCTCGTGCAAGTAAACAAAACTAAGCAAACAACTAAAGATGCATTCCCCTGACAATTCTCAATCACACTTAGAAAATCGTAATAAAGAGTTATCTAGGGTTATCAATTCTTAAAGACCGAAGTATTCATGAATGCAAATCTTACACTGGTTAACAAGCATAGTGATTTCAATTCATCCTGAATAAACTGAGAATGACTAAGTCTCACAAGATAAGTGGTAGTTGCTCTCTCTCTCTCTCTCTCTCTTGTATACATGTAATGGTGGAGTTCACTCGAGCTACTTATGATTTATGCACTACCATATGCTTACTTTTCTTCTACTCTTCATCACTATCGTATACATACGAATACACAATTTTAAAGGCTTATTAGAATGCAAGGGAAATATGAGTTAAAACAAATAATGATATGAGGGCAAGAAAAATAATGACACGAAATAGATAAGGAAAAGTTCAAAGTAATGAAGACATGGAATATTGGAATGTTACATAAATGAGTACAAGAAAACATTTGCCCCAAAAGTTTTCATCCAAGCTTTCAACAATATAATAAACATGCAACTTGTAGGATTGGGAAGTGCACTAGAGGGGGTGAAAGCACTCATCGCTTTTCTCTATTAGAAGTGCTAGTAGCAACGGAAATAATAAAGTAATAATAACGAAGATACTAATTTTACTTAGTTCTCAACCCCCCAGGGTAAGTGTGTCCAAGGCTTATGCACAGGCGTCTGTCCACTATTTCTTCTCCTTTTCGGAGGCGGAGAAACCTCTTACAAAGTTTGTAGTCAATCATAAATAAATATGATATAAATGCATATAAATGAATTCAAACACTTATAATGATCGGTTTGGAAGCCCTGATCATCTCACACTCCTTCTAACGCTTCCTTGGTCGCATGAACCGAACCTTAATGCCGAGTACAAAAGTTAGTATGTTGTGATAGATTATCTAAGGCTTCCGTTCGAGCACACTTTTATAGAACTTATCTAGGCACCTAGAAACCTTCTAGGTGCATTCACTTGATCGTAATTAGATCCGCATCAACCGGGCTTTATCCTATTCTAGGCACCTGGAAGGGATCTAGGTGCCTGAAACATATGCTTATATTAAACTCTTCCAAACTACTCTCTCCCACACTTAAAATTTTGTTTGTTTCAGACAAAACATTCATTATGGAACATCCAAATTTCCACATTCAAAGGAAAAATATAGAGGAATAAATGGAGGAAATAAAAATGATACGATAAACGATAAGAGTATTATTTAATAAGATGTAACAACTAAAGAAACAAAGAAAATTATAGATTAACAATAACCACAAGTGCACTAAGCACAAGCAATAAAAATATGCTCAATCCTCTCTAAGTAAACAAAAATTATCAATTCAATCTATCAATATGAAATCCATTACCAAATAGTAACCATATACTATTAAAGAATCCAGTCATGATAATAAATCTCGAAATTTGGCAATCAAATTTAACTAGATTTCACAACTTCTAAGATGGTATAAAGGAATGCATAAGAGATTTTATCTTAAAAATTTGTAAAATAAAAACTCGACAAATAAAACATAATAAAAACAAAAACAAGTAAAGCAAAGAAACATATATACAAAGAAAAAGAAAAGAGATGGAACAAACTCCCCTAAGTTCTTGATGATTGGAGGCGGTTCAATAATTAAAACCAGGATGGTAGTGGAGTGTTTTGAAAGAAAATCCTCCCTCGGTGGTTGAAGATGGTTTAGAAGTAATATCTACTCTAGGGGTGACATGGTCTGAGTGGAAGCGAGCACCTTCTTCATGAGATTTATGTCATCAAGCACTGCTTCCTCTATTGTCGTATCCTCAAAAAATCTTCCAAGTGGTTGCAGATGGCTCACTGAAGGAGCCACCAAGGTTGAATAATGTTAGTTTGAGTAAAACAACTCCCTCCGATAGCATCACCTTATTGTATGTTTTCTCTGACGATCAGAGGTGATTCATCAGATGTATCCATCCTGGGGGATGAATTATTCTATTTGTTGTTAGGGTTTTATTGTATAGAAATGTTTGAGACTTTGACTGTAATGAGAGTGTCTAGTTTGGAGACCTCTGTAAAGCCCGTAAAATTTCTAGCAATTTTACAAGAATTTTTAGCATGAATATAATGGGCTTTATGTGGGCTCTTTCAAAAATAAAAGAAATAGAGCCAAAAAGGATGCAAGGCCTAGGAATTGAACCCCAAACCTCTAGTAGATACCTAAGCCCTAAAGATGCATCCAATAACCAGAAGCCCAGTAGGGTTGTGCTATTAGAGGAATATGGGAAATTATAGTTAAGGGTAAGGGAGACTAAGGGACACTTCAAGTGAATAAATAGGGGAATGAGGAGACATGAGAAATCAAAGTTGGCAACTTCTCCTTCTCTTCTTCTTCCTCACCGAAACCTACCCCTCTCCCTTTCCATTTTTCCGAGATCTATCCAAGCAAGAAGAAGGCTTTAGGTTTGGAATCCCTTAGGGTATCTTCCAACTAATAGCAAAGCGAAGGAAGTAAGTATCCCCTCACCTGCATACAAGTAGTTTTCGATTGATGTTGTTATGTCAAACTCTTCATGAACCATTCGGCCAAGACCTTTACTTGAGTTTTCATTGAGGATCCATGCCATACCTTGTATGACTATGATGTTGATGGGTTGCTAAATAGGCTAGGTTAAGTGTTTGACCTCAAAAACCCCAAGGAACTTTCAGCCAAGACCATTACTTGTGCTCTCCATGATGATCCATACTTTACCTTGTATTAATATGAAGATGATAGGTTTCTAGATGGGTTTGGTTAAGTGGTTGACCCTCAAACCCTTCTAAGACTCTCGGCCAAGTCCCTTTGAACCCCTAATGTGTTTTTTTTATGTTATGGTTTAGATGAGTTTATGCTATGTTTTGATGTTAGATGAAGATAACATGTTCTATGCTAGGTTTTAAATGAGTTCATGCCATATTGATGGTAGAAGAAGATGACATGTTCTATGCCATGCTATAGATGGGTTCATGCTATGTTTTGATGGTAGATGAAGATAACATGTTGTTGGCTAACCTAGAGTTAAGTGGTTGAGCCTTTAAGCCCTTTGAACCATTCGGCCAAGACCCCTAATGTGTTTTCTATGCCATGTTTAGAGGAGTTCATGATTACTTTTGATGTTAGGTGAAGATAACATAACCTAGAGTAAGGGGTTGAGCCTTTAAGCCCTTTGAACCATTCGGCCAAGACCCCTAATGTGTTTTCTATGCCATGTTTAGATAAGTTCATGATGACTTTTGATGTTAGATGAAGATAACATGTTGTTGGCTAACCTAGAGTTAAGTGGTTGAGCCTTTAAGCCCTTTGAACCATTCGGCCAAGACCCATTTAGGCCTATCATGCTATGATCTATAAATTACCATGTTGTGTTTTGAATGTAGATATAGGTAACATGTGAAAGCTAAGCTAGATTTAAGAAATGGATCTTAGGTTGTCTTGGAACTCTCGGCCAAGGTTTATCTAAAATACTAAGTGCCCTCCCATGCCATGCTTTATATGCTAAATAATTAACATGTGGTTAGTTAGACCATATATAAGTTGTTTGGTGTTTAAAACTTTGATAGAGCTCCATGAAGTTTAGGTCACTCCATGTATACTTGTTCATGATGTTTATGCCTTATGCCATGCCCTATATGTGTGTGATGTTAACATGATGTTAAGGGGTCCTTGCTCAAGTGGTTTAGCATGATTAGTTATGTCACTACCATATGTCTATGTCAATAGTAGGGATGCATGATAAATTTCTGCTCATTACCATGTTAAATGTATGATCATGTTATGCTCATTGCTTTGTAATTGTATGAATGTATGATGTTTTATAAAGAAGGAACATGATATGCATGAAAAGAAATATGATATGTTATGAAGAAGAAATATGTTATGAAAGCAATATGATATGTTATGAAGAAGAAATATGTTATGATGTATGATATGTTATGAAGAAGAAATATGTTATGAAAAGCAATATGTTATGAAAAAGAAATATGTTATGATATGAAGAGGAAACATGATATGTTTATGAAATGAAATATGATATGTTATGATAAGAAGCATGATATGTATTTTACTTTCTGCATGGCTTGTACCAGGACCCTAACAAGGTCCAAGGGATGGGCTCCTACGTGCCCCTGGGTCGACAGTCATAGTACGGACTCAGTACGGGATGGGCTCCCAGATGCCCTAGGCCGACGGTCATAAGTACGGGCTTAGGATGGGCTTCTGTTATGCTGCCCCTAGGCCGACGGACTTAGTATGGGCCTAGTAATCTAGTGGGTTCGGGATTAGCTATCTCGGGTCTATTAGGGATGCGCGCTATGATGATGATGATGTGGTACAATGTCGGGCCTAATATGTTGAGATTTATGTTTAAATACCTATAAGATATGTTTTCAAAGAGCATCCTGCATATATCTTTATGTTATGTCTGCTTATGTTCTTGTTATATTCATGTTATGTTTGCTTATGTTCTTATTATATTCATGATATGTCTGCCTATGTTCTATGACGTTTTATATTTATGTTATGCTTGCTTATGTTCTCGTTATATTCATGTTATGCCTGCTTATGTTCTTATTATATTCATGATATGCCTGCCTATGTTCTATGACGTTTTATATACATGTTATGCTTGCTTATGATCTTTTATGCTTATACGAATGCTATGCTTATGTTCCAGTATGTTATATGCATGTTATGTTTGATTATATATCTTTGTATGTTTATGTGAAGGTTATGCTTATATGTGTTGTATGATCATGTCACTACTCCATGTTTAATGCTTGACGTATGATTTTGTGAGTAGGACAAGATCTTACTAAGCCTATGTGCTTATAGTTTATGTTCCCCTGTACTGCAGATAAGGGTAAAGGGTGGCTAAACTAAAGGGAGCAGCAGGAGGGGCAAAGTGTGTGTGGTAGTGGCATGGTGGAGGAGATCTGTTATGTTTCCTTATGCATGTTTTGCCTTAAGACGATTCTCTTTATGGACTTGAACTAAGCACTAAGTACTTATGACATAATGATGCATGCTCTATGTTTAAGAAGAAGTATCTATGAAATGACGATGCATGTTTTTGTTTAAAAGAAAAAAAAATAAGTCTAAAGTCTTCCGCTGTAAGAATATATGAAGTCTTCCGTCAGAATGTATGTACATCAGATCCGCTACGCCTCCTCGGACTCGAAAGGGCGGGCGTGACAACCTCTAGCTATCAATCACTCGTGAGAATCGCCGTATATATGTTTTCTATTTCTACCCGTGGGAATCAACTCAATATTTTGGACACTGATATCTAACAACTTTGAGGGTACTACATCCTCTACAACTTCGTCTCCAATAATTTCACAAATAGGGGTAGTTGGCAGCTCACTAACATCATCCTCCACATCTGGTACAACAATAACTTCATCAATAATTTCATATGTAACAATGATATGAAAATCATTAACATCAGCGATAATAATATTTCCATCCATACTTTTGCATGCATTAATATAATCCACAACATTAGCAACTTCATCACCACAACACAAAGAATCATAGGAGTCTTATAGAGCAATAGAATCAGAGACAAGACTATCACTAACTCTATAATCCATCTCCTCAAAAGGGTGTCAATACCATAGAAACATCTCCGACGAGTAATGAATTCTTATGCTTGCATCTAATTGATGGATGATTTGAGTTGATATAATTGTATTTGCAATTCCTGTCTTGATGCTTCAACTTGTTCTTTGGTTTGGAGACCACTGGCTTTTTACAGTTGGTGCATAGTTATTTGTTAGATAAGCTCCTTGAGACCCTGTATTAAAGTATCTCGTTGGATGTGGGTAGGAGCTTGTTCACTGTAGTCTTGGAATGTGCCCCAAGGAACTAACTCAGTTTATTGGAAATGTTATGGTCCATTACGCATTAGTTCATCTTGAAATCCCAATGGACTTTGATATGCTGAAAAATTACGAGGATCTTGTTGTTGTGCTTCCTCATAATTATAACTTGATTGATCTCCCCAACTAATCATCTAAGTATTGGTAGATGGTGGGGGTGGATAGCACTGAGGTTGCTTAGGGACGTATTGTTGTGTGTGCCCATACTTGAAATCTGAATTAAAATTATAAAAAAAATGTACCACAAAATGAATTATATATGTTATGCTGATAGGGTTGATGATATTAAGACTGGTATTGATTATATAGTTGTTCAGGCTGGTAACACTAAAAATATATATCTGAATTCCTCATGCCCTATTGTCTAGTGCCTGAATCATAAGCATTTTTGAAGTCTCCAAAATGTTGGTGATACGAATCCATGTCACAAGAATTTTTTTTTCTATTGTTATCCTGAAACACTAAAAAAAAAATCAAAAGACAGTAAATAGACATTATAAAATACATGAATGCACAAGAGAATAAAAGAATTAAGACTTAATAAAAAAATTTAGATTTTTATAATTTTTTCTAGAAAAATAAAAGACAATCCTAAAGACAAACAAGCACTACTGCACTCTTCGACAGCGACGCCATTTTGACAATAGGTGTATTATCGCAATATGGTATCAAACATTTTAATTTACCTCTGGAAGTCTCTTCGCTTCGCTTTTTTCTCTCCCACAGCTTAGAACATGGCTTGGGTGTGTTTGAGACCACAGTATGCTCGTATTTCCTTGATGAATAGGGTCAAAAAGCACTCGATTGCTCCTCAAATACCCTACAAAATAAAATATGTATCAAATTAGTCAATAGGGCCATCAATTAGAAAGTTAAAACATAATAAATACGACGAGTTAAGTACATGAGTGGATTAAAATATCAAGGAATGAATCAAAATAATGTGTCAAAATGTGAGTTATCAATGGTTCGCTTCGATTCGGATTAAGGGTGAAAATCCCCCCCTCTCGAAACTGATATAAGCCACCTAACCCCTGCCATTTTATTACACTGGTCTAGATCGTTACTACTACCTAGCCACTTCTATGTCCATCATCCCCTAACACCAGCTCCCTATACCATATCAAGCTAGAGTAAGAGCTTGTCGAGTATCATTAGCTAGGCTAAGGGATAACATGCGTGTTTGACCAAGGGTTTAGGGGTGCCTTGGCTAAGTCAAGTGAAGGTACTTCATTCCCTTCCGCTTTAACCAAAAGGAGTGTATTCGGGTCCATGGTTATCTGGGTCGGGTGTAACTACCCATTTGGATGACGAGGCCTTACATCTATATATGTATTAATCATGCCTCGTAAAAGCAAGATTGTCACCCCTTCTTTACTCCTCGCTTTGATGTATTAACCAGTTGCTTTAATAATCCCCGACCCTTGCTATAAATAAGGTGGCAGTAGCGATCCTTGTATTCACTTAGAGTTTAGGGCATATTCATGACTTGTGAGATTAAATCATCAATTGACCTACATGTTGGTCTATGCATTAATATTGTCCTTGCATATTAATACTCGACTATGAATAGTTTGTTAGAATGTATACTGAAAGCCTAGCTCTTTTTGTATGAACATTTTATTTTGAAATAAGAATCACATGATCATTGTTTGCAGTTTATATATTCATTATATATGTGTGCATATTGTCTAATATTTTACATTGTAGATAACATGGTGCTTGGTGTGGCACAGAAGATCATGTTATCAGTACCTTGTGAAATATAAGTAGAGGCTCACAACCAAGATGGTTTTGGACAAACCATTGGCATGGTTGTAGTGTAGCTTGGTATTGTTTTATCTTGAACATAGAGTTACACTAGTACACTTAGGTGTATTGAGCAGGACCGACATAGAGGTGATTCAATTTAGTGCTGACTACATAATTGAATCAGACCTCGGATATTATGTTGTACATGCTCTTAATCCCGATATAATAACGGGCACATGTACTTAGTATTTATTTATTTGATTTACCAGTGGGTGAGATTTAGATGGATTAAATCAATATGCCCGGTAAGTTAGGAAATAATATTATTTACATGGTGTGCCGTTGATTATAGGAGGAAACCGTGTCCTACATATTAGGTTGATGATGTCCCCTTGAGGAGCTCATAAGGTTCATCATGTAAACCCAGCTGGTTGACTTAGTCAACATGATGATAAGGTTGAGTGGTACTACTCGAGGAGTTAGATGTTAATTAATTGATGGTCAGTAAATCAATTAATTGACGGACATTCGATATCTTAAACACGGGGAGATAAATGTACAAATAATATATGGAGCCCATATTAATTTATGGGGGTTGGTGAGGTAGTTCAATGATGATCCTCTAGTGGAATGGAACATCATTGATGGATCAAGTTTGTGTGGTTCCGATCCATCAGGTGGCCAAGACCCAACTCCTCCTTATGGTCCCTATCGTAGCCTATTATAATCCTTGTGAAGTCTAGATCCAAGAATGTAAAACAAAACCTAGAACCAACGGTTGGATTAAATCCATAGATCCGATGGTTGGGATGAAACCCTAGAACCAACGGTTGGATTAAATCCATAGATCCGATGGTTAGGATTAAACCCTAGAATCGACGGTTGGGATTAAATCCCTAGATCCGACGGTTGGGATAAAACCCTAGATCCGATGGTTGGGATGAAATCCTTGATCCGACGGTTGGGATGAAATCCTAGATCCTATGGTTGGGATGAAATCCTAGATCCTACGGTTGGGATGAAATCCTAGATCCGACGGTTGGGATAAAACCCTAGATCCGACGGTGGAGATTAAATCCCTAGAACCGATGGTGGAGATTAAATCCCAAGATCCGACGGTTGGGATGAAATCCTTGATCCGACGGTTGGGATGAAATCCTAGATCCTACGGTTGGGATGAAATCCTAGATCCGACGGTTGGGATAAAACCCTAGATCCGACGGTTGGGATAAAACCCTAGATCCGACGGTGGAGATTAAATCCCTAGAACCGACGGTGGAGATTAAATCCCTAGATCCGACGGTGGAGATTAGAGGAGGCTTAAGCCTAAATTCTAGAATTAGGGTTTGGCTCATCCATGTGTTGGGCGGCAACAAATCTTAAAGGAGATAAGGTTGGTTGGGCGGCAAGAAAATAGGAGTTAGTTCCTATATTTTAGGCTAACCAACTTTCTCCTAAATTCTATAAATAAAGGCTTAGGGTTGGGCAGCAACTAATGATTTTTGGATTAGAGAATTAGGGTTTGGCTCATCCTAGTGTTGGGCGGCAACAAACCCTAGAGGAGCTAGGGTTTTGGGCGGCTAGGAAAGTGGGCGGCAAGGTGATTGTTCTCCCTAGGTTTTTGGCCGGCGCCTCTTCTTCTCCTACTCCTTTGTCGGTTCTCTTCTTCCTCCTCTCTTGCTCCTTGCGGCCGGCTCTCCAACTATTGGTGGCCGGTGCTTCTCCAAGATCTAGGTGGCCGGGCAACTATACAACTAGTTGGTCGAGCTCATCCAATCGCTTCCTTGGCGGTTGCATCAAACTCTCTTGTTTGGTGGCCGGTTCTAGAAAGGAAAGGTTTTGTTGGTTCTTCTCTTTGTTCGCAGCGGACAAGGAAGAGAAGAACGCGATCTAGAAGGCTTCTACTGTGGAGGATCCCCACACGCCGCCCACGAGAAGGATAGGACATACGGTAGAAGATCGAAGGTATAAAGTTTTATAACTTTAATTTCAGATCTGAGCATGTTCTTATATATGATGATTATGCATGTGTGTATGAATATATATTGTATAATCATGGACTCAAGACAAACACAAAAACCGCGATCCGTCCGCCGCCTCTCTTCCGCGCTAATCAACTAGAAGAGTAGAGTTGCTTGAACAACTAGTTTGTTCGGCGACCACTGAGTTGTTAGCACGACGATTTAAATGGTGTTACTAAGGAAGCTCATCCTATCCGGATTAATCCTTTCATTAGTGAAAATTTTAATCCGGGGACATGGGAGCCAATGAGCCTCCGAAGCGACCATCCATCAATTGGTATTAGAGCAACGGTTTCCGGTTTTGTGTGTTTTGGATTCAGTTAATTTTTATGCATTTTTCATATATTATATGTGTCGGATAATAGTAGGATATGCGTAGTTTAACTCTTTGGTTGCAGGCATAAGATCCGACTATTATGGCCATGTGTGTATGTGAATGGATGTGTGTAAAATTTATTATTTGAATCCTCGGTCGACGAGGCTAGATTAGTATTTATTTTTGTAATTAAATACGGCATTGTTTAGCCGCTCATTTTAGTTTACTGATCTAGATTATTTGTACACTCCTTCGTGGAGTATAGGATCGATGGATGTAAATTAATATGATTTATCTCGCTCGAACTCTTGGTGACTCGACGGGAAAAGATGGAGCGGACGAGGTGGCGACACGACGGGATGCGTATTGGAGAACAATGCCATAATAGTTGGAAAAATTCTGATTTTTCCATATTTATTGCTTATTTGTTTTATATGCATGTTGTGTATGTTTAAAATTCCTCGATTGCAATTTACTAAGTGGGAGAGGGACATTTTAATTAATTCCCGCGGCCTCCATTACAATTTGACGTGTGATGCAAACAAACTTGTGTGTTGGCTCTGAGTGCCTTCCTCCCCATCGGATGGGTTTGTTTGCGGATCACTAGGTCAAATAATGGTTATAGGAAATTATTTAGGAGCGTGTGTACTTCCCCATCGGTAAGGCACATAATCCGAAATAATTCCCTTAGTATCGTGTAATGGTGCACACTTAGATGCAAATAAAAAGTATCCTCCCCATCGGAGTCACTGCTTTTATTTGTAGGGCTAAAGAGGAACCAACTATTAATTTTATTTGTCAAAAAGTAAGGTTGACAAGATAATAAAATTAATGGGTAAAACCTCCTCTTACAAATGTAGAATTCGTATACGTCCACACTATCGTGGCATGCGATATTCTTGGTGTTTTGAGGTGTTGGTTGATTTCGGGATTTTATTGTTTTGAGGAATCAATATTAATTGAAATCTGATATTTTTTTGATCATTGTGATTCTTAGGATTTTCAAATGGCTTTTAATCCACTTACTTTGGTACTAAAGGAAACAAACTTACTGTCCCCAAACAATAATGATTGGAAAAGAAATATGGATAGTGTCTTAATCCGATGAGTGTCCTCCTAAGTCTGCGATGATTCGGGAAAAGGAACTTTCGGATACGCAAGCCGCAAGGTCGAAGCCATGGTTTTTCGTAAGGTTTTTACTCACCAAAGGCAAGAAGAAGAAGAAACAAGGTAGAGCAAAGGTGGTGGGAGGATCTCAAGGAGTGAAGAAGCCGAAAGGCAAGTACTTCACTTGTAGACAGACTGGACATGGGAAGAAAGACTTCCCCTTCCTAAAGCAGAACAAAGGTATATCTTCTACCTTAGTCGTTGAAACATGTTTAGTGGTGTTATCTACCCAGACTGTGTGTAGATACGGAGCCACTGATCATGTCCGCAATTCGTGGGGTTCCAGGAAACCCGACGACTAGCTGAGGGAGAAATTACCGTCTACATGGGCAATGCTTCAAAGGTGGCTGCTATTGCAGTGGGAGATGTTTATTTATCTTTTGATAGGAATAAAGTTTTGGTTTTGAGAAATTGTCTTTATGTACCTACATTTAGAAAGAATTTGATTTCGGTTTCTAAATTGTTTGTGGATGGATATTCTGTTTCTTTTAATGACAGAGTTGTTATAAAAAGAAATAGAGAGATTATCTGTTCAGGTACATTGGTTGGCAATTTGTATACTCTTGAACCGAAAACTCCCACGATGCATATAGAAGTGAATAACTCATCTTCTAAGTCTAATAAGAGAAAAGAACCTTCGCAAATGAACCAAACATATCTCTGGCATCTGAGGCTTGGTCATATTAACCTAAGTAGAATTCAAAGGTTGATAGCTGATGGACCTTTGGGTTCATTAGTGGTGGAGGATCTCCCAACCTGCGAATCTTGCTTGGAAGGTAAAATGACCAAGAGGCCTTTTAAGGCCAAGGGGTATAGAGCCAAAGATGTGTTAGAACTGGTTCATTCTGATTTGTGCGGTCCTATGTCTATCCAGGCAAGAGGTGGTTTTGAATATTTCGTCTCTTTTATAGATGATTATTCAAGATATGGATACATTTACTTGATGCGTAAGTCCAATGCTTTGACAGTTCAAAGAATTCAAGGTGATGTGGAGAACCGTCAAGGTAAAAGTATCAAGACATTACGATCTGATCGTGGTGGCGAGTACCTCTTGGGAGAGTTTAGGAGTTACTTATCAGAGGCTGGGATTCAATCCCAATTGTCTGCACCTGGCACACCCCAGCAGAATGGTGTAGCGGAGCGAAGGAATTGGACTCTTATGGAGATGGTCAGATCTATGATGAGTTATTCTGAGTTACCTGATTCGTTCTGGGGGTTTGCTCTGGAAATAGCAGCACACATTTCAACTTGGTTCCATCTAAGCCGACCCTCTACTCCCACGAGTTGTGGATCGGGCAAAGCCTAGTCTAAGACATATTCGGATTAGTAGTCCAAAGACATGGCCAAGGGAGATGCGTGGTAAGTCAAATCTCGCATGTATGTGCATGTTTGTTGGCTACCCTAAGGGAATGAAAGGTGGTTTATTTTATAATCCTAGAGATCGAGGGTGATCGTTAGTACGAACGCCGATTTCTAGAGGAGGATTATGTAATGAACCACAAGCCCACGAGTAGGATTGTTCTCGAGGAGTCGACGGGAAGCAGGCAGCATCACCTGACAAGAGGAGACACCACAAGTCAGTGACCGCGTGTCACAGAGCATACACAGGAGGCACCTCGTCAGAGTGGGAGGGTTGTTAGACAACCCGATGATTCATGTTTTTGGGAGAGTCTTCGGACTTAGTCCCTGGTGAACATGAACCTGATCCCTGGACATATGATGAGGCACTCCAAGATAGAGATGCGGTATCTTGGCAGAGTGCGATGAATTCAGAGATAGAATCTATGGATTCTAATCAGTCCGGGAGCTAGTAGACCACCCGATGGTGTAAAACCATTGGATGCAAGTGGATCTACAAGAGAAAGAGAGGAGTAGACGGAAGGTTGAGACCTTCAAAGCTAGGCTTGTTGCGAAAGGGTATACTCAGAAAGAGGGTATCGATTATGAGGAGACCTTTTCGCCGGTAGCTATGCTTAAGTCTATCCGGATTCTCTTATCTATAGCTGCTCATATGGATTATGAGATATGGCAGATGGATGTCAAGATATCTTTCCTTAACTAAGTCTTGAGGAGAACATCTATATGGCAACTGAGGGATTCATTGCTAAAGGCAAAGAGCATCTTGTATGTAAGCTTAATCGGTCCATTTATGGATTGAAGCAAGCTTCTAGATCTTGGAACATCCGCTTTGATGAGGTAATCCAGTCATATGGATTTATTCAAAGTCCGGATGAGCCTTGTGTATAGAAGAGATATGACGGAAACGTAGTGGTGTTTCTTGTACTATACGTAGATGACATTTTGTTAGTTGGCAACAATATCAAAGTGTTATCGACGAAGGGTATGGTTGTCCAAACAGTTTGACAAGAAGGACTTGGGAGAAGTGAGACACATCCTTGGGATCAAAGTTATACGGGATCGCAAGAAAAGGATGTTGTGCTTGTCTCAAGCTTCATATATTGACACTATCCTTGCTCGTTTTAGCATGCAGAACTCCAAGAAAGGTTTTCTACCTTTTAGGCATGGAGTTCCTTTATCTAAAGAGATGTGTCCCAAAACATCAAAGGAGATAGAGGACATGAAGGCGGTTCCTTATGCTTCCGCAAAGAGGAAGCCTTATGTACGCTTATGCTATATGTAGACCGGATATCCGCTGGTAGGCATGGTTAGCAGATATCGAGTAATCTCGACAGTGGACATTGGATCGCAGATAGCTATTGATCAAGTACCCGAGAAGGACTAGGATTATATGCCGGTTTACCGGCAGATCAATTAGTCCTCGTGGGTTACACGATTCGCATTTCCAATCGATAGGGACAAGAGTAAGTCTACCTCGGGTTTGTGTTTACTTTTGAGGTGGAGCCATAGTATGGAGGAGTGTCAAGGTAAATGCATGGGCGGACTCTACCATGGAAGTCGAGTATGTGGCAGCCTCCGAGGCAAGGAAGTTGTATGGCTCAGGAACTTCTTGATGGACTTGGATGTGATTCCTGGTTTGCCCAGAACTATCACAATTTATTGTGATAACAGTGGTGCAGTTGCAAACTCGAAGGAACCACGAGCCCATAAGGCGAGTAAACACATAGAGCGCAAGTACCACCTTATGAGAGATCGTAAGCGAGGAGAAGTTGTCCGCCAAGATTGCATCAGAAGATAACCTGGCGGATCCATTCACTAAGGCCCTTCCAGCGAAAGCGTTTGATAGGCATGTGGAGGACATGGGGATCAGATGTATGACATTGTGATGACGACATAGTCTTTTAGTATAAGTGGGAGATTGTTAGAATGTATACTGAAAGCCTAGCTCTTTTTGTATGAACATTTTATTTTGAAATAAGAATCACATGATCATTGTTTGCAGTTTATATATTCATTATATATGTGTGCATATTGTCTAATATTTTACATTGTAGATAACATGGTGCTTGGTGTGGCACAGAAGATCATGTTATCGCCCCTTGTAAAATATAAGTAGAGGCTCACAACCAAGATGGTTTTGGACAAACCATTGGCATGGTTGTAGTGTAGCTTGGTATTGTTTTATCTTGAACATAGAGTTACACTAGTACACTTAGGTGTATTGAGCAGGACCGACATAGAGGTGATTCAATTTAGTGTTGACTATATAATTGAATCGGACCTCGGATATTATGTTGTACATGCTCTTAATCCCGATATAATAACGGGCACATGTACTTAGTATTTATTTCTTTGATTTACCAGTGGGTGAGATTTAGATGGATTAAATCAATATGCCCGGTAAGTTGGGAAATAATATTATTTACATGGTGTGCCGTTGATTATAGGAGGAAACCGTGTCCTATATATTAGGTTGATGATGTCCCCTTGAGGAGCTCATAAGGTTCATCATGTAAACTCAAATTGGTTGACTTAGTCAACATGATGATAAGGTTGAGTGGTACTACTCGAGGAGTTAGATGTTAATTAATCGATGGTCAAGAAATCAATTAATTGACGGACATTCGATATCTTAAACACGGGGAGATTAATGTACAAATAATATATGGAGCCCATATTGATTTATGGGGGTTGGTGAGGTAGTTCAATGATGATCCTCTAGTGGAATGGAACATCATTGATGGATCAAGTTTGTGTGGTTCCGATCCATCGGGTGGCCAAGACCCAACTCCTCCTTATGGTAACTATCGTAGCCTAATATAATCCTTGTGAAGTCTAGATCCAAGAATGTAAAACAAAACCTAGAACCAACGGTTGGGATTAAATCCCTAGATCCGATGGTTGTATGAAACCCTAGAACCAACGGTTGGGATTAAATCCCTAGATCCGATGGTTAGGATGAAATCCTAGAATCGACGGTTGGGATTAAATCCCTAGATCCGACGGTTGGGATAAAACCCTAGATCCGACGGTTGGGATGAAATCCTTGATCCGACGGTTGGGATGAAATCCTAGATCCTAGGGTTGGGATGAAATCCTAGATCCTACGGTTGGGATGAAATCCTAGATCCGACGGTTGGGATAAAACCCTAGATCCGACGGTGGAGATTAAATCCCTAGAACCGACGATGGAGATTAAATCCCTAGATCCGACGGTTGGGATGAAATCCTTGATCCGACGGTTGGGATGAAATCCTAGATCCTATGGTTGGGATGAAATCCTAGATCCTACGGTTGGGATGAAATCCTAGATCCGACGGTTGGGATAAAACCCTAGATCCGACGGTGGAGATTAAATCCCTAGAACCGACGGTGGAGATTAAATCCTCAGATCCGACGGGTGAGATTAGAGGAGGCTTAAGCCTTCAAATTCTAGAATTAGGGTTTGGCTCATCCATGTGTTCAAGGCAACAAATCTTAAAGGAGATAAGGTTGGTCAAGGCAAGAAAATAGGAGTTAGTTCCTATATTTTAGGCTAACCAACTTTCTCCTAAATTCTATAAATAAAGGCTTAGGGTTGGGCAGCAACTAATGATTTTGGATTAGAGAATTAGGGTTTGGCTCATCCTAGTGTTAAGGCAACAAACCCTAGAGGAGCTAGGGTTTTGGGCAGCTAGGAAAGTGGGCGGCAAGGTGATTGTTCTCCCTAGGTTTTTGGCCGGCGCCCCTCTTCTTCTCCTACTCCCTTTGCCGGTTCTCTTCTTCCTCCTCTCTTGCCTCCTTGGTGGCCGGGCGGCTCTCCAACTATTGGTGGCGGTGCTTCTCCAAGATCTAGGTACGCGGCAAGCAACTATACAACTAGTTGGTCGGAGCTCATCCAATCGTTCCTTGGCCGGCGGTTGCATCAAACTCTCTTGTTTGGTGGTCGGTTCTAGAAAGGAAAGGTTTTGTTGGTTCTTCTCTTTGTTCGCAGCGGACAAGGAAGAGAAGAACGCGATCTAGAAGGCTTCTACTCGTGGAGGATCTTCGTCCACACGTCGTCCACGAGAAGGATAGGACATACGGTAGAAGATCGTAAGGTATAAAGTTTTATAACTTTAATTTCAGATCTGAGCATGTTCTTATATATGATGATTATGCATGTGTGTGTATGAATATATATTGTATAATCATGGACCCCGAAGACAAACACAAAAACCGGCGATCCGTCCGTCGTCTCTTCCGCGGCTAATCAACTAGAAGAGTAGAGTTGCTTGAACAACTAGTTTGTTCGAGCGACCACTCGAGTTGTTAGCACGACGATGAAATGGTGTTACTAAGGAAGCTCATCCTATCCGGATTAATCCTTTCATTAGTGAAAATTTTAATCCGGGGACATGGGAGCCAATGAGCCTCCGAAGCGACCATCCATCATAGTTAAGAGTATATATATATATATATACTCTCACTATCAATTCAATCAATTGATATGCTATAAACCTGAACCTACTATTCAAGGACACTATTATATTATTCGTATAACATAGATAAGAAATAATATAATAAACAAACCTTGCCTATTATTAATGAAATATGATACATATGATCTCTAATCAATCATCTCATGATTGACACTAAAGGCTGACACTAACACTTTTAAGATTAGATGAAGCTAATTGTCAAAATGTTTGCACTAACAAATGACAATTCAAAACAAAAGAAAGGAGAGTGAGATACTTCTTGTGTTTGCATCCAACTTGGTCTATTTATCTTTATTGAAAGTTGTGTCTCTTAGATCAAAAGTTGTGACTTTTCCTTAATCAAAAGTTGTAACTTTTCCCTTTCTTCATTTTCATTATTTAAATTATCCAACAATCCTCGGCCAGTTTCAATAATTGAAAATGCTTTGTGTCACGCCCCCGAGGGAGTCTCCGCCAGACGAAAATCCGGTAACACCTCCCTTGTACGGGTGACAATACCAATTTTTATACAAGGCCTACATGACCACTATACATCGGTCAACACGATCGGAATCCAAACAACACACGCAGATAATAATAAGGCCTCAGGCCAACAAATCTAGGTAAACAAAAGTCTACACTAACTAGACTTACCCCTTCTGCCATCTGGGCAGGAATATCCAACCAAACCAATCAAAATAAGATCCGACCAATGGTCCACAAGAACCCCAAAAATCCACGAGTACATAAATCCATTTCCAAGCCTAAACATATCTTCTATACAAAATTCAAACCATAACTCAAACAACTAAGAAATTGTCACTACGAGGGGGGGGGATATGGCAACTCGACTCTCCTGACAGCTTCATCCTGAAATAAAAATAAAAACACGGGGTAAGTTCAAAGAACTTAGCGGATATTAGTCGATATGAATAGCAAGAAATAGATAACAATACTAATCATGTCAGTACAGTCTCATATATATGGTAAGCAAGAAATAAATGCAAAAGGATCAGGTTTCACATGAATCTCCTACTCCCGTATAGGAGCAAGTGCCCTACAATAAGAGTCATCACCATATACAAACATGTATCCTGTATGCATGGAAATCATATGCAATATCCAAGGCATCAATACAATAATGCAGCAAACACAATACAAATGCAATCCGTGCAAAGTGCATGTCGTGCAAATGACATGGTCACCCCTGACGCCAGTCTGCCGCCTCACACGCGATGGTGAAGCCGAGTGGGTAGGGCTATGACAACTGTGCACTCTGCCATCACTGCTCCTGAGTGACCGAGTGGACAGGATGCTGTCAAAGTACACCTATCCTCCTGCCCCAAACAGAGTGGGGGAGCTAAGCTCTCATCTCCCGGTGTCATAGACTAGAGGAGGGATCCATGCCCGCTACCACGCTGCCTCATCGCTACCCATGAGCGGACCAGCGGAGCCTGACAGAGCAACTGCACACACCCTCCTGATGTACCACTAACCCATGAGTGGCAGTATATGCAGGCCATGTAACTGGCTGCGGGCTCAACAATAATGGAACCCCGTCCAGCCATCATGCAATCATGCAAGATGGTGCATGATACTAAGCATGTAAATCCAACTAAAAATATCTATCCGAATAATATGCACAATCAATAAGTGCATATCCATGATCCAAGTAACTATGATCCAAATAAAACAGGAAAGATATAATCATATCCTAGCAAATGCATGTATCCAGTAGGCACCAAAAACATACTAGGCATATAACATGAAAATTATTGCAAGCTATCCTAACTAGCATATCAACATGACTATATCTAGGAGATAAGTCAAAATACCCGCCTGATAAAAATTGCTCGAAATGTGAAACCTTCATGTCCGTGGACCTGCCTCGTGATCGAAACCTGCATATAACATAACTATTGTTAAGCACTAAGATATGATCCATCGTCAAATTGAATCCTAAGCCGATTTCGTACATAAACCAATTAACCCAAATGCTTAATAAAATCCTTGGCCACATCCCACCTAATATAACCATCGCTTCATCCAATTAATCAAATATGATTTTACAACCCCTATTATCATGTGTACCATATCCCAATAAAATCGCACAAATTTCTATTCACAAATGCCCAAATGAGTCCTCTCCTCTCACAGCCAACTCAAACGTCCAAACCAACTCAAACTCGTAGCCAACTCCACAGATCAAAAATCCAACCGCATATAACCAAAATTAACCACCATATGCACAAAGGGAAAGAGCAGATCAGCAACCACCGCAGAAACCCAACCAAGCGCAATCAACACAAAACCGTTCACTCACGATGTGGCTCAACTGAGTTCGGCAAAGTGGGTTCCGCGAGAGTGGCCGGAGAAAGTCAGATCCGAGGGCGGGCTAGGCGCGACGAGCAGAGGAGAGGGGCGCCCGGGGTCCTCGACAGAGGAGGCCGAAAACTGGCCATGGCCAGGATCGACGAGCACGCAGAGGCCGTGGCGGACGACGCGACGGCAGCTGAAGGGGAGCCGCGGCGACGGTGACGGCGAGGCTCGCCGCTGCCGGCATGGGTGGGCCTGCGGCGGGTGGAAACTCGGCGGCTTCGCCGAGATCGATAACGGAGGAGGAGGCGCCTTCGTTTAGGGAAGAAGAGGCAAGGAAGAAGGGCGAGATCGGGCGATCGCTGAGGTTGATCGGTGATCGCGACATCATGGCTCCCGTCGCTGCGGGCGAGGAGAAGAAGGAAACGCAAAGAGGGCGTCGCAACGGGAAAAGAAAAGGGGAAAATCGAAAACCTAGGTTTTAGGTTAATAAAATTTATTAACCCCTCCAAAATTGATATTTCAAATAGGCCCTCCAAAAGCCTATTTATTTTATCCCCGTAAATATCTCGTACAAGTCTCATTTAATTCCAGAAAAATTCTGGAAAAATTCCTAAAATTTCCTAAAAATCCCGAAAAACTTCCAGGAATATTTTTCTTAAATTTTGGGCCATAAATTTAATATTTTAAATTTTCAGTATTTAACATTCTCCCCCACTAATAAAAATTTGATCCCCAAATTTCCTGCTCATGTAATGCAGTAGATGTCACAAGTACTGAAAATATATTTCACGCACCCTAAGTAAATAGGTGGGGTATTGATCTAAGATCTTTTCCTCAAACTCCCAAATAACCTCCTCACAGTGTGGTGACTCCACCCGACCTTGACAAGTCGCAAAATCTTGTTTCGCAATTGTCGTTCCTTATGATCCATAATCCGTACCGGAACCTCTGCATAAGTAGCATCAGGTTGAATAGAACCTGACACATCCGACAGAATGTGTAGAGTCTGACATATACTTCCTCAGCATGGACACATGAAACACATCATGGATACCAGCCAATTACGGTGGTAGCCCTAGACGGTAAGCGACTGCTCCGATCCTCTCCAAAATCTCGAAAGACCCAATGTACCTTGGAGCTAACTTACCACGGAGGTCAAATCTCTTCACTCCTTTCATGGGTGAGACTTGCAGGAATACCTGGTCACCAATAGAGAACTCCCGAGGTCTCCGTCTCCGACCAGATAACTATTCGACGATCTCGCCCTTGGCCATCCTTTGTCTGATAGTACATACCAACCCTGCCTCATGCTGAGCTCTATGTGTCCTAGCAACTGGTCCTCCCAGTTGTCCCCGAAATCCATAATACAGGACCCCAGCAAATCCTCTAGTATCTAAATGGCCCGCCCAGACTGTCCATCTATCTGCGGATGGAATGCAGTACTAAAACAAAGCTGCATGCCTAAGGCCTGCTGCAGACTCTGCCAAAACCGAGACGTGAATCAGGGATCTCTATCTGATATAATGCTCAAAGGACACCATGCAATTTGATGATATCCCGACAATATAACTCACAAACGATCCAAAGAGTCCCCAATCGCTAAGTGCGGATTTGGTTAGTCGGTCAACGACTACCCAAATCGCCATGGCCTTGATGTATCCTAGGCAAACCCACCACAACATCTATAATAATATGCTTCCACTTCCATTCGAATCGAATTTCCCTCAAGCATCTGCTCTTAAACTAATGCAACTTCGTAAACCATTATCCTCCCTGTCGAGAGATGAGTCCATCTACCCTCCAACATCCACTCCACCACACACTCAGTAAGTGCATGGGAGGCTATCGCGACCAAACTTCCTTGTTACAACTGCTTGTGTTCCAAATGACTCTATATAGTAGTAGCCCCAGAGCTAGCCAAAACCCCATGAGCATTACGGCTCCTCACCTCTACCAAACAACATAATCATTGTTAAGTCCACGTCATATATATGACGGCTTATCTCGCAGTTCTTTAACTGCCGTAAGCTTAGGATACGTCTTATTCAATAGCATCGGAATCGCTCCGATCCCCGAAAGGTTGCATCCATATACACTACCCTTCCATCCACACCAGAATAATTAATCAACACTGGCGTAAAAGTCAACTATCGTCTGAGCCCTGAAACTAGTTTCACAAGCTTCAGACCACATCAATTCCATCACCTTCCTTGTCCAACCAATCAGCGATGTAGTACCGCTAGAGCATCCTATCCATATCCATGGTAATGATCAAATCAATACCAAGAAAACCACCATCTGCGGTGGTCGAGTGCGCAACTCCAACTACCACCATCATCAGTGGCCAAGTTACGCAACTCCAACGACCAAAACTGAGTCAATCGTGTCCAGAATACACGACTTCCCAAATCCCTAGACGACTAAGTCGTCAATAAATCTAATAAGATAATCAAAAGCTCAAACAATTCATACCAAGTATGAAATTGTCATCGCTACACACATGTATTCTCTTTACTCTAAGCTAATGATATAACATTCATCACAACGACAATGATAATTGTATGACACCATGTCACTACAATATCATCACACCAGTCACCAATCAATCCTAGAGTATATATAGGTATCCTATAGCTGATCTAAATAGATCATATATCCACAATGAAGGATATTCCTTTCCTTTCACAACTACCGCATTCTATCATCGATAATCGATGCATAACCTCAAAGGTTCATCTCTCTTTTAACAAAGAGTTCCGATCTTTCTAGAAGACAACATCGAGATAAATATCTCATCCAACACCTCCTATAATAAGGTAAAACGATCTTCCATCGTCCTTGACCCGCGGGAAGTATACACACCTTATCCATAACCAAATCACTGGTCCGATATTCTCCGAGGGTTTACTCCTTGTCCTTCAAATTTGGTGGCTAGCTGTCAAATCCCTAGCTTCCTAATTCACACTCTAAAGAATGTATCTCCAAATCATCATTAGATTCCTCAAGATCAATACGTCGTCGAACTCGTCCACGACCATGAGTAGGGGCAATTTCACTAAGTCAATACTTTTCCTAACCATTAAAGTACAGTAACCACTAAAGACAATACTTTTCCTATAGCTCAGAGATATCCTTCAGCTTGCCTGGTCCCAAAACCCGAGAACTCCCAAAAATCCAAGGGAAGTCAAATCCTCGAAACACAAAACCCATAAACCAAAATCGTAAACCAATAAAATTGTCACGTCCTGGGGGCATATCCGTCATCCAAATAACAGAGGAGCCCCTTAGTGACAATATTCAGAAATACATAGACCAAATCTGGTAAAAATCTCGAAATAATTATAGAAATACTAGTATTTTAATAACTACATGCATGCACGACTAAACATATATCCATTAAAGTAAAGTAGTTTTATGACACCAAATCAAACTGCGACAAAATCCAAAGTGCATAATAAAATGCAACACCGATAAAGTAAATAAAGCGACATCTTGACGATGTAGTGGGACAAACACGGCAAGGAACTCTCTGAGAGACTCGAAGGTAGGTCAACATGACACGTCCTCCATCAGTTAACCTAGAGGATAAGTGAGGAGGGGATAAGTACAACCACTCTGTGGATGTATAGACAATAGTGCATAATCATAATGCACATAATGGAAGTCACAGGGAACAAGCTAGAGTAACCCAATCCTCAGAGTACCAATATCAGTCTGCAACCATCCTGATCAGCAGTATAACAAATATACCCGCAACATACACAACCACTGCAACAAGCAGTGTACATCCGGATACCACGACAAAGCCTCGTGGCTCTCACACCAAAAAGGGAACTATCTATAAGCTACCGCGAATGTAACCCATGAGCCAACAATCAATAGCACTATCTACGCACAACTACATGCTACCACGAATGGGACTCGTGGATAGATAAGCAGTATATAGATATCTAATTATTGAATGCACGCACTAGTGTACTATGTCACGCCCCGAGAGCATGCCGAGCCGAAAATCAAACGGACGACATCTCCCCTGTACGTGGCAACATTTCGGGTTAATACAAGGCCCGTAGGCCCACAACAACAACAATATATATAACAAATAACAGCAGCGGAAATAAAGAGCGCATACCCACAACATACATAACAAAAATATACAGGTGTACACCACCTGACAAGTCTACAGTCAAAAACCGTAAATAAAACAATGACATCGCGATAAGTCCATAACAAAAACAAGGGTCCATAATATAGGACCAAAATCCATAACTCATAAACAAGTCCAAACCATAAGAGAGAAAAACAAAATAAACTCCTCGGGAGACATCGGAAAATGGAGATGGATGGATCGGTCGGCACAACCTGTTACCTGGGCGACAAAAAAACCCAGGGTCAGAGGTGGTGAGTAAAACTCAGCAGGTAATCAGAGAAAACATGTAAATATATGTATCAATATTACATGTCATTCAACAGTTTAATCTACTCGTACAACAAGTATACATCAGCATAACAATAGATATGCATGCATATACTAAATAAACTGAACATCAACGATGCTAACATACCTGGCAGTCAGCTACTCTATCCTGATCCAACCTGGGCATATAATCACATCATAGGGTATAACAGTATAGTACTTACACAATATCCTAACCTGAGTCAAGGGTATCACTGTGAATATCCGATAGGTATACAAATATCAACCTACTACCATACAGGAAATGCAGTATCATGTATGAATATGTACAAACAAATGCAACAAGCATAGTACATACAAATGCATCATCAAAGTGAGTATACATATAGATCAGATTCAGTATGTATACTAATCATCATCATCCATATATATATATATATATACAAGGTATGTATATATATATAATCATATGCAAACACCGTATGATACGTAAGAATGCAAAGATGCATGGTCATGCTCGCCACTCCCTACTCGCTACACGACCCAGTAGCCTAGGTGGCATGACATGACAACTATCCCGAACTCACCGCCACCACTCTCGAGTGACCGAGGGGTAGTATGATCAAGTAGCATATGAGCGTAAAGAGCTCGCTACGCAACGGGGTCCTCGGCCGCCCCGGACCGACACTACTAATGAGCGGTCGAGTGCCACGCACCCAGTGACGACGCACGCGAACTCCAACAACCATCGCCAATAATGGTAGAGTGCGGCACAACAAATGCTATGCCCTCACACCGCCATTACTCCTCGGATGTAACTCGAGGAGCGGGATGACCGACGACTCTCTCAACCCCAAGGGAGACGATGTTGCCGTGATGCATGCAATGACATGAGGGTACTGCCTCACATACATGACATCTACCCTAGACTCTCTGCTCAACAAAGAGTCACACCTAATTGATCAAGACACTCTCTACCCTCAGAGAAAGTCACTCATCCGATCATGACAAGCTACCATCGGGCCCACGACTCACATGACCATTCACACAACTCCGTGATTGGTGAATAAATGTGCAACATATGGTATGGAATAAGTCCTACATCTAGGGCCATACTTATTCACAGAGGACCTTTTGCCAAATTTACGATTTAGGTCAACCTCCGTACTCTAACATCTACACCCTACTAAACAGTTAGACCTACTTACATCACATCTGTAACTTCTAGATCATGCTAGGGAATATGTGTTATCAATAATCGAGCACACATATATATCAACGGTAAGTTCAAGTATACGATAAACAGAGCATGATCAAGGTAATATGAACACCTAACATGTTCATATCTATATCTAAACTGAAATCATTACATCTACCGACAAGAGGAAATTACCTACCGATTCGTGAAACCATAATCGCCTTTCATGTCTGCGAATTCACCTCGCATCAAAGTCATAATCTTCGCTTCAATCACAACCAACTTCATAATCCACTTATGGAAATCTGATCTGCCCACCCTTTTAACTGCAAATAAATCCAACCAAAATCTAATTATGATTTATACACGGATGTAATTATCCTAGCAACACAATTGTGCATTCTTCAAGAATTAAAATACACCCGTGTTCATGCTCCTCCCCAGCCAGCTCCATCCATTCATCACCACCGACACCTCATCAACACCACCAAACAAAACCAGAGCCAATCACGGTGGAACAAGGATAAATCAAATCCAATTGCGCTGGAACCAAGATGAACCAAACAACCAACCTCACGACACTGCCCTCATCAGCTTCCGGCAATAATCGCAAGCTACACGTCCTCCCTGAATTGCTCTTACGGCGGAGGCTTCAACGCCGACAATCATCGCAACCGATCCATGATCCAAGCCTCAGATCATCATCCAACAACTATGTTTTACGCCCAAATCGAATACCAAAGCAAAACCTAAAATCTCATCCAAGTTCAAGAAAGAGCGTTGCTCACCTATCTCCGGTGACCATTGGTAGCTCCGCCCGCAGACCTTCTTCTATCCCCTATTCCGTCCAACCAACTCGCCCAAAACAATGGATCGTGCTCACGAGGTATCAACCACAACTCGGACTCAGATCTTGTTCAAGATCGAAGAGAATCGCTTACACCTAATTTCCCGGCGATCATCCGATTGTTCCGACGATGCGGCGATCGGCGACTAAGGCAGGGCCGCGGTGGTGATCAACAGGCTAAGGTTGGTGGTCGCCTGGTGCGCGCGCAGGCGACGATCGTTGATGTTGGTGCCGCGACAAGCGAGGCTTGGCGCGCATCTTCGCTCTACTCGGGTCACGAGTGATCGGAGATGTGTGCACGGCGAGGAGGGTGGCGCGCAGTTTGGGCGGCGAGCACGAGACAAAGAAAAACGGGAGGAAGGGCGATCGAGTAGAAGAATCGCGCCTGCGTGGAGGAGAGGAAGAAGAAACATCGGGAAGAAGAGGAGTCGGGCGGCTGATTAACGCTCAGGAGAAAAGGGGAAAGGTCGCGCGGTGAAAAGAAAATCGACGCGAAGAAAATAACGTTTAGCATTTAAATCTATTTTTTTTTAATAGCAGATAGTCTAAACAGGTTTTACAAAAGCCTATCCGCTTTATCCCCATAAAATGTTCATAACACTTCTGTTTAAATCCAGAAAAATTTCTATAAATTCCTGAAAAATTCTATAGGACAACTTCTTAATTAACAAGGGTATTTTCTATTATTATATTTTTTTTTCGGTATTTTACATTCTCCCCCACTTATAAAAATTTGGTCCCCAAATTTCGTACTAACATGCAAAAATTTACTTCAAGCAAGTTTCCGAAATGACCACATACCTTCCTCAAGTGACCAGATGAGACTATCAAGCTCGGATAGTATCTTCCAGCTCCCACATAGCCTCCTCATCAGTCGGATACTATCATCCAACTTTTACGAGTCGGATGGTCTTGTTCCTCTATTGTCGCTCCTTGCGACCCAATCTCCACCTTGGAATCTTCTCTTAAGTCGCATTAGACTGAGGTAGAATTCAGAACCTCTTTCAGAACATAATCAGCATGTGACACGTATTTCCTTAGTATAACAACAGGAAATACGTTGTGAGCACCTACAAGTGTTAGAGGTAAAGCCAACCGACAAGCTACACCTCCATAATCCACGACACAAGATCTAAATAGATCCTACAATGTTTGAATGTCATGCTCAGACAGTCCATCAGTCCGCAGATGAAATGTAGCACTAAGGCGAAGCTCTGTGCCCATAGTCTGATGCAGACTCTGTCAAAATCGCAAGGTAAAACATGGGTCTCTATCAGATATAGTACTCAAAAGTACCCCACGCAATCCGCTAATCTTCCGACAATACAACTCTGCCGGATGATCTAACGAGTACATTCTATGCATAGGCAAAAGGTGAGCTAACTTGGTTAGTCGATCCACACTCACCCAAATCGTATCATGTCCTTTACGGGTCCTAGGCAATCTCGTAACGCAATCAATCGTGATATGCTCCCACTTCCATTCTGGAATCGGAATTGTCTAAAGCAATCCAGCGAGTTCTTGATGTTCAGCCTTCACCTACTGGCATACTAAATATCGAGCAAGAAAATCGCTATAACTCTCTTTATACCATTTCACCAAGATAAATGTTTCAACTCTCTACATCGAGTACCTCAACGTATATAGCCCATCACGAATTATGTGCTCAGAGCAACTCTTTCTTAACACTGCAACTCGAATCCACCATCCTTCTGAGAGGGGAAATGTCTTCTCAAAAGAGAAGTCCATCAACCATTCAAAATCCTCTCCACCACACTCGAAGTGCATGGAAGACTAAGCTTACTAATCTCACTTGTTGCAACCATTCGCTGCTATCTATAGTAGCTACCCAAAGAGTTAGTCAAATTCAATGAGCACTTCCGCTCCATACAACTACAAATCCAAAATAACTACTAAAGTCACGTCATGTATATGACAGACTATCTCGTAGTTTCATAACTGTCGTAGGCATAAGATATGCCTCATTCATCTGCATTGGAATCATTCCGATCCCTGAAACGACGCATCTGCATACATCATCCTTTTATCCACTCTGGAAGGATTAACTAATACTCGTGTAAAAGTTAACCGCCGTCTAGATCTTATAACTGGTTTCACCAGCTTCTGACTAAATGATTTCCATCATCACCTTTATCAAACAAGTCCGTGGTATAGTAATGTCAAGCATTCTATCCACATCAACGGAATTAACCAAAACATACAAGGCAAACCACCATCTACGGTGGTCGAGTGCGCAACTCCAACTACCACCATCAACAGTGGCCAAATTACGCAACTCCAACAACTACAAAAGGATCCAATCGTGTTCAGGATACACAATTCTCAAATTCATAGACGACTAATTCTTTAATTAGTCTAACAACTTAAATCAAAATCCATACAATTCATACCAAGTATGAAATTGTCGTCTCCACACACCTGCATCCTGCTTACTCCAAGTTGATGATATACCAATAATCACAACGACTATGATAATTGTATGACATCATGTCACTACAATATCAACACTCCAGTCGTAAACTAATCCTAGAGTATACACAGGTATCTTTGGCTGATCTCAATAGATCATCTATCCACAACGAAGGATATTCTTCACAATAACTATTGTATTCCATCATCGATAATCGATGCATAACCTCAAATGTCCATCTCTCTTTCGACAAAGAATTCTGGATCTTCACAAGGAGAAATATTGGGATAGATAAATATCCCTTCCAACTTCTCCTATAATTACAACTTACATTCTTCCAATTTCTATAGTGTTTAACAACACTGATACCCACAAAACTATCACCCGGACTGTGATCTTCGATATCAGAACTATTTCTGTAATCATTTCGATCGCCTACTCCACTTGCCTATGCAGCGGCAATGCTAGGAGTTCATCCGAAACTACATCCGAATGCTCTTGGATTTTACGCATATCCGAGACACATATCATACCATAATCTCAACAACTTGACCATCCGTAAGGACATGTCTACAGTAAAGATATGTCTATCCGAGTCTAAGGGCATCCCTTGACTTCTTAATTGTTGATCCTCATCTCACCTGACGGTAGAGATACCATCGACCCACAAGTCGATGTAAAGGACCCTTCTAATCCAACTGAGAATGTTCTAGATACAGATACATGTAACTACAAGCATCTCTCAACATATTAACCTAAAGGGTAAAACTAGAGTAATACCTTGAACGATAAAATATCTGTCGATCTGATCCCAAAGGCTCCACGCAGGTCTCGGCCTTTCTCCGAAGAGAATAAGATCAGATTCAATCGATTCTCGAAAACGGTCGCATTTCTGCGATGAATGATCCAAGGATTTTTCCTAGATCATCTGATCCTATCACTTAAATCTATGAACTACAACGGTAGAATACTGACTAGATACGACCTTCGTCGTATACTCTCTCTTCTTCACTAAGCAAAACACATCTGGAGGTAACTACTTGTTGTTGTCTGCTGAGTCTTCTACAATGTCTTCTGTTGATGCTGCTTCTGTGCTGATCTCTGCTGTAGGGGAGTATCAAGGAACTCCAACCACGCCTGAGGTAGTAGGTTGTTGTTGTTGAGATAACCCAATCTTCTGTGTTGATCTCTGCTGTTGAGATGGTGCATCATTCTCCTGGAACACCATTGGTAGTCTTCAACTGAGTCTTCAAAGTACACCTCCTCCATTGTACTGGTTGCTCACAATAGCAATAATGAACCGCCAACGGATATCCGACTTCTTCAGGTCCGTGATCCGCACGACGCACACAATTTTCTTCGGAGTCTTTGTTCTGATTTTGCTGATATCCACAAGAACCTTCTGATGATCTGCGATTGGTCTTCTATAATCAGAAAGTAGCCCCAAGGCCTCTGACTCCGATCTTGCTCCTTTTGTCCAACATTCGGAGGCTTCTTACTCTAATATCTGACTTGCAATATCTGCTTATCGATCTTCATCTCCTAAACACTTATACGGAGTCATTCCTAAACTCTTGTCTCAATCCAACGTCTTCCAGCAGGATTTGGTAGAAGATCCCGACATCCTAATCCAACTATAAGTCAAACTATGGGTGGCTTAAATCATCCATCCATCTTCTTGAGCTATTAGGTGGCCGTAACCTCCGCAAGTCTCACGACTCTGCACCGTATACTGTTACTAACCGATCACCCTTTCTTGAAGCTCAAGAATTTTTACAATGCTGTCACTAAAAGTGACACGGGAAATATTCTCTTTCAACATCACTAAACCATGATCAAGTGATATATTATTTCAAGATTATTTTCGCATTTATCACCAAATACCCCAATTCTCGATAATGGTATGCAAATAACTCTTCTTTCTCGGTATAACATGAGTTAAGTACTCAAAAGTACTCCCAAAGTTATACAATTCAGTATGAACAACTCAGGGATAAAATTCCTATGAAACTCCATAACCTAGCCTTCCGCTATCTGCATCAACAATAGTCTACAAGTCTGTTCATTACCCACATGTAATGATCCGACTAGCACAGTTAGTGGAAATCTCTAAGATTGTAGTCTCTGACTTCCATAATAAATGTGACGACTTGGCCCCTATTTTCCGACTCGGTATCAATCGGCTCTCAAAGGTAAATTACCTTCTCGACACAGGTTCAAGACTCACAAACTCAACAGGTCGTTCCCGTGGTCAATTCATACCACGGTTATGAGTAATAACCAACGCACTACAGGTTATTCCCTGATATAAGCATCTAAATGCATAGCCAACATAACCGGGAGTATAAACCCTAAAGGTCACTCCGGTTGGTCGCCTCGATGGACGACCCCTACTACAAGTCTGCTTAGGTATCATAACTATATTGTATACACCTACTAATCAAGTTTAGATAAATATCTACTAAACCATAAGTTTTCAGGAATTCTTACCTCGTGCTGCTTGGAGCTCAGGCCGCTGTCCATCTCATCTCAAAAACCAAAACCGAATAAATCGACTCCCGAGAATCCAAGACTCGACATAAAAACAAATTGTATGGCATCGCAAAACCTTGGGCTCTGATACCACTAAAGTTGTCATGCCCCGAGAGCATGCCGAGCCGAAAATCAAACGGACGGCATCTCCCCTGTACGTGGCAACATTTCGGGTTAATACAAGGCCCGTAGGCCCACAACAACAATAATATATATAACAAATAACAGCAGCGGAAATAAAGAGCGCATACCCACAACATACATAACAAAAATATACAGGTGTACACCACCTGACAAGTCTACAGTCAAAAATCGTAAATAAAACAACGACATCACGACAAGTCCATAACAAAAACAAGGGTCCATGACATAGGACCAAAATCCATAACTCATAAACAAGTCCAAACCATAAGAGAGAAAAACAAAATAAACTCCTCGGGAGACATCGGAAAATGGAGATGGGATGGATCCGCGCAGCTCCAAGTCATAAAGCGTTTACCGCTACTCGGGCGATAGAAAACCTGTGGTCGGAGGTGGTGAGTAAAACTCGAGTAATCGGAGAAAACATGTAAATATATGTATCAATATTACATGTCATTCAACAGTCTAATTTACTCGTACAACAAGTATACATCAGCATAACAATAGATATGCATGCATATACTAAATAACTGAACATCAACGATGCTGACATACCTGACAGTCAGCTACTCTATCCTGAACCAACCTGGGCATATAATCACATCATAGGGTATAAAAAGATAGTACTACACAATATCCTAACTCGAGTCAAGGGTATCACTGTGAATATCCGATAGGTATACAAATATCAACCTACTACCATACAGGAAATGCAGTATCATGTATGAATATGTACAAACAAATGCAACAAGCATAGTACATACAAATGCATCATCAAAGTGAGTATACATATAGACTGTATCTGTATGTATACTAATCATCATCATCCATATATATATATATATATACAAGCAGGTATGTATATATATATAATCATATGCAAAACATCATGATACAAGAATGCAAAGATGCATGGTCATGCTCGCTCACCCCTACTCGCTACCACGACCCAGACCTAGGTGGCACGACATGACAACTATCCCGACTCCAGCCGCCACCACTCTCGAGTGACCGAGTTGGGTAGTATGATCAAGTAGCATATGAGCGTAAAGAGCTCGCTACGCAACGGGGGTCCCTGCTGCTGGCCACTCTGACTGACACTGCCAATGAGCGGTCGAGTGTCACGCACCCAGGACGACTGCACGTGACTCCAACAACCATCGTCAATAATGGTAGAGTGCGGCACAACAAATGCTATGCCCTCACACCAGTTACTCGTCTGGATGTAACCTGGGAGGCAGGATGACTGACGACTCTCTCTCAACCCCAAGGGGAGACGATGTCGTCAGTATGCATGCAATGACATGAGGGTACTGTCTCACATACAGGACATCTACCCTAGACTCTCTGTTCAACAAAGAGTCACACCCAATTGATCAGTACACTCTCTACCCTGTAGAAAGTCACTCATCTGATCATGACAAGCTAGGACCATCGGTCCGTAGCGACACATTGTCCACGACTCACATGACCATTCACATAACCCGTGATTGGTGAATAAATGTGCAACATACAGGTATGGAATAAGTCCTACATCTAGGGCCATACTTATTCACAGAGGACCTTTTTGCTAAATTTACGATTTAGGTCAACCTCCGTACTCTAACATCTACACCCTACTAAACAGTTAGACCTACTTACATCACATCTGTAACTTCTAGATCATGCTAGGGAATATGTGTTATCAATAATCGAGCACACATATATATCAACGGTAAGTTCAAGCATACGATAAACAGAGCATGATCAAGGTAATATGAACACCTAACATGTTCATATCTATATCTAAATCTGGAAATTATTACATCTACCCGACCAGTAGGAAATTACCTACCTGATTCGTAAACCATAACTGTCTTCATGTCCGCGAATTCACCTCGCATCAAAGTCATAATCTTCGCTTCAATCACAACCAACTTCATAATCCACTTATGGAAATCTGATCTGCCCACCCTTTTAACTGCAAATAAATCCAACCAAAATCTAATTATGATTTATACACGGATGTAATTATCCTAGCAACACAATTGTGCATTCTTCAAGAATTAAACATCTAATGTATAACATACAATTTAAAGCTTACCTTCAATCCTGGAATCACCACGACTTATCCAAAAGCACCTATCCGTAAACCATCACATCCACGACTTATATACCACCCTAAGCTCGTGTTCATGCTCCTCCCACCACAAATCCATCCATTCATCACCACCGCACGGCTCATCAACACCACCAAACAAAACCAGAGCTAATCACGGTGGAACAAGGATAAATCAAATCCAATTGCTGCTGTGAACCAAGATGAACCAAACAACCAACCTCACGACACTGCCATCATCAGCTTCCGGCGACAATCACAAGCTACACGTCCTCCCTGAATTGCTCTGTTCGCTGGAGGCAGTTCAACGTCGACAATCACTGCAACCGATCCATGATCCAAGCCTCGGATCATCATTCAACAGCTATGTTTTCTGCCCAAATCGAATACCAAAGCAAAACCTAAAATCTCGTCCAAGTTCAAGAAAAGAGCAGTGCTCACCTATCTCCGGTGACCATTGGTAGCGAAGTCCACAGAACCGGCAGCGACCTTCTTCTATCCCCTATTCGTCGACACCAACTACTGCCCAAAACAATGGATCGTGCTCAGTGAGGTATCAACCACAAGTCAGACTCAGATCTTGTTCAAGATCAGAAGAGAATCGCTCGCTTACCTAATTTCCAGCGGCGATCGTCCAGTTGTTCCGACGATGCGGGCGATCGACGACTAAGGTAGAGGGCCCGCGGTGGTGATCAACGGCGACAGCTAAGGTTGGTGGTCGTCGATCGCGTGCGCAGGGGTGACGATCGTTGATGTTGGTGCACGCGACGAGCAGGCCGGCTTGCACGCATACTGCTCTTCTCGGGCCGCGAGTGATCGGAGATGTGTGCACGGCGAGGAGGGTGGCGCGCAGTTTGGGCGGCGAGCACGAGACGAAGAAAAACGGGAGGAAGGGCGATCGAGTAGAAGAATCGCGCCTGCATGGAGGAGAGGAAGAAGAAACATCGGGAAGAAGAGGAGTCGAGCGGCTGATTAACGCTCAGGAGAAAAGGGGAAAGGTCGCGCGGTGAAAAGAAAATCGACGCGAAGAAAATAACGTTTAGCATTTAAATCTATTTATTTTTTTTTAATAGCAGATAGTCTAAACAGGTTTTACAAAAGCCTATCCGCTTTATCCCCATGAATTGTTCATAACACTTCTGTTTAAATCCAGAAAAATTTCTATAAATTCCTGAAAAATTCTATAGGACAACTTCTTAATTAACAAGGGTATTTTCTATTATTATAATTTTTTTTCGGTATTTTACATACTACTGTAAGGGATCGTTTGAAAGCTAGAGGGGGGGTGAATAGCTCTTTTCGTTTCTACAAAAATAATTAGCGGAAGCAAACACAAGTAATATATGTAAAAACAAAAACCAATGCTAACAAAGCCTTTACGTGGTTCGGAGATAACGCTCCTACTCCACGGCGATCCTTAAGGTGGATCAACCCAAGCAATTTCACTATGAAGCTTTCTCTTTACAAAGACCTCCTCTTCTTACAAAAGATGACAATGAAGATTTGAGAGGAGAAAGGAGATTAATACACTTAGAAAGCTTGGAAAACTTGTAGGAGCTTAGAAGAAAGATCAGAATATAAGCATTAGGCTCTTCTTGCTCCCCTTGGGCTCTTTTTATAGGAAAGAGCCTCTTTTTCCCGTTGGAGGTCTATCACCGACCGATGACTTTCATCACCGATCACGCCGATTCTAACGGCCTCGAATGCCGGATTTGCGGGATTTGCCGCCGCATCGCCAACGGAAGACTATCGATCGCCACGATAGCCGATTCGACTAATGCGCTCGTACCGAGCGATCGGCCACGCCTTTTTCAGGCGTCGATCGCCCAATAATGCGATCATTGCGCACTTAAAGCTAGCTGAAGTCGAGTCGATGTCACCGCGATCGAATAACCCTCGACCGATATAACAACCTTCCAAACTCTAATGCTATATTTTAAGGGCCAGTTCGACCGACACCATGTTCCAGTCGACTGGCACACTCCAAGTATGACTAATTCATACTTGAAAACATAACCTAAGCCTAGACTTAACCTTCTAGCTTCTCCATCAACCTTGCGCCTCTAGGATTTCTCTGAGTCCACGACTCCATCCATGCGCTTGCCTTCAAAAGCTTCCTTCGGTTTCCATGCTTTAGGTTTCTTCTTTGCCAAAGTACGCTGACTTTACGCCGCCAAGACTACATGCTTGGACTTATGCCGCAAGACTTTCCTTTGGTCTTCCTTTTCCAATCGCTTGGACTTTACGCCGCCAAGACTACATGCTTGGACTTATGTCCAAGACCTTTCCTTGACTTCTCTTTGCCAAGATCACACTTGGACTTGTCTTTACCAAGTCTTCATACTTGGATTTTCTGTCACTTAAACATGTATACAATTAGATCACAAAAACATTGCCTTAACTTAGATGATTATCCAAACATCAAAATATATATAAATGCTTGGGGCATTGTTGCACCAATAATCTCCCCCTTTTTGATGTTTGGCAATCATTTAAGTTAGATCTTTAACACATAAACATATTTCAATATGAATTCTAACTTCAATGTCCCTTCTCCCCCTTTGACATACAACAAAAAGGGAAGAGGTTATTCAATAAGTGCAGGAAAGAATTATAATTAACACATCTTGAACAAAGGTATAAAATTGATATGAAGCTCCCCCTAAATCCAAGACATGTTTCATGATAAATAAAACATAAGCAATAGGCAAATATGTCCTAGTCTTGCACCAACAATTATATAAATAAGGGATGTAGCTCCCCCTAAACCAGTGCACCAAGAAAATCCGCCTTTCCATACAAGGTATCATATATATACTGTGGAAATTGTATAATGTCCAAAATTGAACCTTTTAACCGATGAAAAACCACTTTCCATTCCAAAGCAGTGACACTTATTCGATCGAATATAATCGCAATATAACCATGGCGATCGGCCGATAATAACGACGATCACGATATCAGACAAATCTGAATTTCGAGTTTTTCAGTCAAGGTTTGAAAATGCATAGAAAATTACGTGGGTGTCCAAAAATCACGAAATTTGGCATACACATTTTATTCGACTAATATAACATATGAAAAATATTAGACGAAAAACATGCTCATCAGATTAATGGATTGATACGATATTTAAAACAACAAAAATTATGACACAAAAAGTGTAATTGTATCGTATCAATATTCATAACTTCGTACGATATGCTCAACTTCTAAACTTGATAAACAACAAATTGTAGGTACTAATAGAAGTGAATAATAAAAAATAAAAAAAAAATCATATCATCAATCAAAAGTCATTACATAAGTTATATACGCCAAAAGAAAATAACAAGAAAACAGCGATCTAGCGATCGCGTCCTCGGCATCCATCGGTGCGATGGCGAACCATCGTGAGGTGGGTGTCCAGTGCGGAGGCGGAGAATCGCCAAGATGTCCTGCTGCCGATGCACCTCTCATGAGGGAGAGGAGCTCCGATGCTCTAGGCGCACTCCTCAAGGCGTGTGTCCACCGCTCCGCAAAGCATCGGCGGGCACCGAGGGATGTGTCTAGTAGAACGATCGCTCGTGATCTCCCCTGCAGCGGTCCCTCGGCAACACTGCGGCACCACCCTCGGCTACTCTGCGGCACCATCCTCAAGAACACCTTCCGGCGGCATCCTCGCAGTCGGGCCGAGCCTACTATACCGTCCGGGTCCCAGAAGACGGATCCTCTCGGCCTTCAGCTTAATGAGAAACTCCGAGTCATCCGATCATATTTCCTATTCATGATTTTAATGACTCCTATATTCACATCAATGCCTACTGAGTGAGCCATTGAGTGAGGACATTTCCAAATGGTATGTGAATCTTCCCATTGTTTGGCCTTATGAAATGAATGATGCATTGGAAGGTATTGAGACCAATGTTAATGTCTAAGTATTGTGAAAGAAATGCATGAGAAGTAGGTGTGGAGGGCTAACCAAGGCCAAACCACGGTAACAATGGAAGAAGACAATGAGCAATGACCTTATAAAGGACATGTAAGGCATAGCTTCTTGTGATTGAAATAAATTGGTGTTCAAAGGTCGAGGATAGTGATAGAAGGTATCATGAAGGGAATCTAAAGAAATCTCCTCAAAGGAGATGGAAGAGGTTCACCAAGATGGATATAGAGTGAAATCACTAAGGAAGACATCCGAGAAAATCGGTCCAGATGGGATCGAATCCAGATCGCTGAGCAACGCGAGTCCGTATCTCAGCCCATCTCCAACCGGTCGTAGGTTGTTGAAAAATTCAGAGAGGAGGGTGATGTTTACGTGATGTTCATGTAAAACCAACGACTCAAGGTTGTAATGTTGGATGATTTGAACAATGTCAAACAAAAGTCTTTAAGAAACTTGGAATCCATTGACCTAGGTGGAATAAGTTGGAATTTGTTTTTATGAAAAGCACTTTCAAGGCGGAATTTGGAAATCTAGGATCAACAGAGGGTTGAGGATTTGTGGCCCTCATTGGCCGGAGGTGCCCGGCGCTTAGTAGCGTGCTTAATTCTAAATGGCGACAAGACAACACAAAATGCACAATGTAGGTTGATGATGCATGAACAAGATAAGCATGGGTTAGTGAAATACAATCATACGAACAAAACAAATCATTGATCATGAAAGAAAATATACCTAGGTGGCATGGTGAATAAGGATTAGTGTCTGACCACGAAACCCTAGCGACCCTAGAGCGTGACCGGAGGGACACGAGAAGTTTCTCGAGTTGGAGAGCACTGATTACGTGTCGATGAAGTCGCCGGAAAACAAAAGGGAACGGCTAAGAGGTGCGGTGGACGGTCGTCGGAAGAGGAAAGGAAGAGAGAAGTCGAGAGGTTCTGGCGAGTCGAACCGGTGGAAAGCCCTAAAATCGCGCCGATCGCCATTAGTCGGCGAATCGATGCCCGAATCGAGATACGAACCATTTCAGCGCTGTCGGCCGATCGCCATAAATGGCGGGCCGAATCGATGGTGATCGGAATCGACCGTCGATACGAACTATTTCAGATGGCTCCGATATAAATGGCGCCAATCGATGGTGATGAATCGATAGCCGATACGAACTATTTCAGATCGCGATCGCCATAAATGGCGTGACCGATAATGAACCGGGTGAGCCTGGTTCGATATTGGCGTATCAGTCGAACTGGCGTTAGGTACCAGTCGACTGATATCAGTCTGATAGCAATTTTGGCCAGATTTAAAAATTCATAATTAATTCAATAAAGATCAAAAAATCACGAAATTTCGTGGGTAATATTGTTAGATCATTTCCTATCAAGGAAAAATTATTTTAAAGGTATATTACCTCTAGATTTTGATATTGACACAATCTTGAGATTTTGTAAAAGTTATGATATCTTTGCAAAACTTTGTATCACTTTGGCTTATCAATAGGAATTTGTTTCTCAAGGTTTGATAGACATAGTTTATATTTTATTTTATTTGACATTTCCAATCATATTCTTGGAGCTATATGCACATTAATCGTACATAGGCCTTCCCAATAATTGGTCCAATGAAGGATTAATGTTTCTAGATGACACTTTGGTTCATAGTAATGCATCATAACAAGCATGATGAACCAAGTGCATCTTCCTAACATCTCACATGTTGTCTAGGTGGCTCAATACAAAAATCATGGTTTCCTAAGTGTTTTGTGAGATGGTTAAAGGTATAAATCCTAGTATTTCTATAGAATCATGCAAAAACTACACTTCTATTCTACAAAGTACATCCCAAGTTCTCTCCTAAGTGATGAAAATTCTAGTTCAGGGAGAGGCTTGGTAAAGATGTCGGCTAGGTTGGACTTAGATTCAATGTAATTAAGCTCAATGTCCCCCTTAGTCACATGGTCTCTAATGAAGTGATGTTTCACTTCAATGTGCTTGGTCCTAGAGTGATGCACCGGATTTTTGGTCAAGTTAATGGTGCTCACATTATCACAAAGTACTTTCATGTTGGAGTAAGTTAGCTCATAATCTTCAAAGGTATGTTTCATCCATAATAGTTGAGCTACACAACCACCCATAGCAACATATTCCCTGGTGGTTGATAAAGCAACACAAAGTTGCTTCCTACTACTCCAACTAACTAGGGAGGACCCAAGAAATTGGCATCCACCACTAGTACTTTTCCTATCCAATTTGCACCGGGCATAATCGGAATCGGTATACCCAAGTAATTCAAATGACCTAGTCCTAGGGTACCATAGACCTACATTTAGTGTGCCCTTGACATATCTTAAAATTCTTTTAACGGCAACTAAATGAGATTCCTTAGCACATGATTGATACCTAGCACACATACCAACCGCAAATAATATGTCGGGTCTACTAGCGTTAAATACAAGAGGCTACCAATCATGCTCCTATAAAGGGTAAGATCTATTTGTTTTCCTTCACTATCACTATCTATTTTGGCATTGGTTGCCATTGGAGTTGACACTACCTTAGCATTTTCTAAACCAAATTTCTTAATCATTTCCTTAGCATATTTGGTTTGATAAATGTAAATTCCTTCACTAGTTTGTTTAACTTGCAAACCTAGGAAGAAATTTAATTCTCCAACTAGACTCATCTCAAACTCTTTTTCCATATTTTGAATAAAGTCTTCAAGAAGCTCATCATTTGTTGACCCAAAGATAATGTCATCAACATACACTTGGGCTACAAAAATGTCCTTAGATGTTGACTTTATAAAGAGAGTTTGATCTATACTACACCTTCAAATCCTTGGAGATTAGGAAAGGTTGACAATCTTTCATACCAAGCCCGGGGAGCTTGTTTCAAACCATATAAGGCTTTCCTAAGTTTGTATACATGGTTTGGGTAGTCCATATTTTCAAACCCGGGAGGTTGTTCTACATACACCTCTTCCTTAATAAACCCATTTAGGAATGCCAATTTGACATCCATTTGATGGAGTTTGAAACCCATATAGGAGGCATATGCTAAAAGTATTCTAATGGACTCTAATCTAGCAACCGGGGCATATGTTTCATCATAATCAAGTCCTTCAACTTGATTAAAACCCCTTGCAACTAATCGTGCTTTATTTCTAGTGATATTCCCTTGGTCATCTAGTTTGTTCCTAAAGACCCATCTTGTAGTAATAATAGTGTTTTCACTTGGTCTAGGAACTAACTCCCACACTTGACTCCTATCAAATTGAGCCAATTCATCTTGCATTGCTAAGATCCAATCCGGATCAAGAAATGCATCTTTAATGTTTTTGGGCTCAATTTGAGAAATTAGAGCTATATGACTAGTGGGGTCCCTATGGAATGACCTAGTCCTAACTCCTTGAGATAATTCACCCACAATTTGATCTAATGGGTGACTTTGATGAACTCTTATGGTTCTAGGAGGTGTATCAAGTTGAGTTTGATCATGATCTACTTCAATTCTATGTTCATTATCGGAATCATCCCTTACTTCCCCTTGATCCAATCCTCCCCCTTGATTATTACCCCCTCAGTTTAATTGTTCTATGTCATCACCACTAGCACTTCTGAATGCTAGTATGTCAGCAATACGTAACTGGAAACGAAGAAGATTCTTCAATCTTTTGAGTCCTTTTATTGTAGACTCTATATCCTACACTAGTGGATGAGTATCCAACTAGGATTCCCTCATCCGCTTTGGACTCAAATTTACTTAGGTTGTCTTTGGTATTTAAGATATAGACTTTACATCCAAAGACCTTAAAATAATGAATTGTTGGAATTGTACCATTCCACAATTCAAATGGAGTTTTTCCTAAAAACCTATGAATTAATACCCTATTTTGGATATAGCAAGCGGTATTAACCGCTTCCGCCCACAAGTAGCTAGGTAAGGAATATGCATTAAGCATTGTCCTAGCCGCTTCTTGTAGGGCACGATTTTTTCTTTCCACAACCCCATTTTGTTGGGGTGTTCTAGGACAAGAAAATTCGTGCTTGTACCCTTGTTCTAAGCAAAAAGTTGAAAAGTTAGAATTCTCAAACTCTCCACCATGATCACTACGGATCCGGTTGATTTTGAGTTTTCTTTCATTTTCTACTCTTTTGCTAAATCCTATGATTATTTCTAAGGTTTCATCCTTATTTTTCAAGAAAAACACCCAAGTAAACCTAGAAAAATCATCTACTATTACCAAGCAATATTTACTACCAATTATAGATGGGGTACTATGGCAATCAAATAAATCCATATGTAGCAATTCTAATGGTAAAGCGGTACTAAGTAAGTTTTTACCTTTGTGTGATGTTTTTGATTATTTCCCTTCTTGACAAGCATCACACATCTTGTCCTTGAGATATTTGACTCTAGGCAATCCTTTGACTAGCTTCAATTTTGCTATTTTGGCTATATTCTTCATGTTTATGTGACCTAGTCTCCTATGCCAAAGCCAACTTTCTTCCTCTTTTGCAATAAGACACTTAGTGGAAGGATTAGTAGCATAAGATAAATCAACATAATATATATTTGATTTTCTAAAGCCTACTAACATGCAATCATTTATAGTTTTGTGTCTTATAAAGCATTTTGAGGAATCAAACTTAACATCAAAATTTGCATCACATAATTGGCTTACACTAAGTAAGTTAAATTTCATATTTTTAACTAATAGAACTCTATGAATAGCAAGATTGGGAGATACCTCAATGGTGCCCTTTCCTAAGATTTTAAGTTTGCCGCTATTACCAAAAGACACTTTTCCTCTAGTGTGGTTGATAGTGGAGAATTTTCTCTCATCCCCGGTCATATGCTTTGAGCACCCACTATCAACTATCCACAAGCTTGGATCTTCTACCTATGTCACATGAAAAACACAATCCTTAGGTACCCAAATCTTAGGACCACTAGCATTAGTTATAAATTTCTTTGGTACCCATGCTTTTCTCCCCTTACTTTTAATCATGGATTTTCTACTAACTAGGGATGCAAATGCTACCAATTTCTCCTTAGGTTTATATCCTAAACCGGCCTTATTGTAAATTGCCCTTTGGTCCTTGATAATCATATCTAGATATTTGGAACCATTAGTGAACTTTTCTAGGCATGTTCTTAATTTACTTATTTCTTTTCTTAACTCATCATTTTCATCCCTAAGAGTACACTTATCATCACTAGATGATTTATCACATGATGCATCTATATTCTTAAATGATTTGATTTCTAATTTTAGATCCTTAATCCTAGTTTTTGATATATTTAAAGCATTTTGTAAACATGCAATAGTCTTATAAAGTAAATCTACTTTGGGTGAGTCATTTACCTCATCATCATCACTTGATGATGATTCATCACTTGAAGAGGAAGAAGACTCCTCGCTTGAGCTTCCGGTTTCTTCCAATGCCATGAGGGCTAAGTTCGGGTTGAATGGCAAACTTCTTCACGTCGGTAGACTCCTCCATACTTAGAGTGTCCCACGCTTTGTGCCAACATCGCCTCCTTCTTCTTCTTTTCCTTCTTCTTCTTATCCTTCTCCTCCTTTTCTTTAGTTCCGCAATTGGGCTTTATATGCCCTTTCTTGTTGCAACCAAAACACCACGTTAGAGATAGAATTTGAATTGTTAGAAGATTTACCTCTTGAGGATTGAAACATCCTCTTCACATCCTTCTTGGTGAGCCTCCTTGACTTCCCACCAAATTTCTTGACGAGTGTGCTACCTCACTTGCCGACAACTCATCCTCACTACTTGATGAGTCCTCCTCGATTCGGATGAGGAAGACACCTCCTTCTTTTCCTTTTTCTTCTTCTCCTTCTTTCCTACAACAAGAGCTATACCCTTCTCTTTGGATGAAGTGTTAGCTTGTTCATGCAATTGAAATTCACAAAATAACTCATCTAATTTAACTAATGAAAGATCCCTAGAGACCTTATAGGCATCTACCATTGAGGCCCATAAGGTGGTCCTAGGAAGGCTTGTAGTACATACCTCACAAGGTCTCGCTTGTCGACCTTTTCACCTATAACGTAGTCCGCTGACTACCTCCTTGAAGCGCCTGCATTTGACTCACCGCTTCATTTGTCTTCATAGTGAAGCTTTGGAGTTGGCCAATCAAAAGATCCTCTTGGCCCTTCTTGTCTTGATCCTTCATTGAGTTCGATGAGCTTCTCCCAAAGCTCTTTATGGAGTTGAATGGCCCGACCTTAGATAGTTGCTCTCGATAGACCACATTGAAGTGTGGTCGTTGCTTTTGCATTCGCTTGTGCTTTCTTGGCCATCTCTCTTGTCCAACTTTGTCGGTAGTGGTGCTCCTAATTCGCCGACCGCTTCTCAAAACCATCTACAATACTAAACCAATTTTCAATATCGCTCATTAAATAATACTCCATCCTACCTTTCCAATATCCAAAATCGTTGCTGCCGAAGAACGGAGGCCTCCGTGCTATACCCCTCTTGAAATGCCATCTTTGCTCTTGATTGCTAGATCTTCCGATGCGATCCGGCTCGATACCACTTGTAAGGGATCGCTTGAAAGCTAGAGGGGGTGAATAGCTCTTTCGCTTTCTACAAAAATAATTAGCGGAAGCAAACACAAGTAATATATGTAAAAAACAAAAACCAATGCTAACAAAGCCTTTACGTGGTTCGGAGATAACGCTCCTACTCCACGGCGATCCTTAAGGTGGATCAACCCAAGCAATTTCACTATGAAGCTTTCTCTTTACAAAGACCTCCTCTTCTTACAAAAGATGACAATGAAGATTTGAGAGGAGAAAGGAGATTAATACACTTAGAAAGCTTGGAAAACTTGTAGGAGCTTAGAAGAAAGATTAGAATATAAGCATTAGGCTCTTCTTGCTCCCCTTGGGCTCTTTTTATAGGAAAGAGCCTCTTTTTTCCGTTGGAGGTCTATCAGTCGACTGATGACTTTCATCAGTCGACTGCCGCCGATTCTAACGGCTTCTGAACAGCCGAATTCGCGGGATTTGCCGTCGTCATCGCCAACTGGAAGAATATCATCGATCGCCAAGAGTAATTCGATCGATCGCGCCAGAGCCGATCGCTACTGGCCACGGCCATTCGTTTGGCGGGCCGATCGCTAAGCCGCAGCCGAAGTCGAGTCGATCATCACCGCCTCGACCGAATAACTTGACCGATAACACCTTCCAAACTCTAATGCTATATTTTAAAGGGCCGACCGACACCATGTTCCAATGATCGGCACACTCCAAGTACGACTAATTCATACTTGAAAACATAACCTAAGCCTAGACTTAACCTTCTAGCTTCTCCATCAGCCTTGCGCCTCTAGGATTTCTCTGAGTCCACGACTCCATCCATGCGCTTGCCTTCAAAAGCTTCCTTCGGTTTCGTCATGCTTTAGGTTTCTTCTTTGCCAAAGTACGCTTGGACTTTACGCCGCCAAGACTACATACTTGGACTTATGCCGCCAAGACTTTCCTTTGGTCTTCCTTTTCCAAGGACTGCTTGGACTTTACGCCGCCAAGACTACATGCTTAGACTTATGCTGCCAAGACCTTTCCTTGACTTCTCTTTGCCAAGATCACACTTGGACTTGTCTTTTACCAAGTCTTCATACTTGGATTTTCCTGTCACTTAAACATGTATACAATTAGATCACAAAACATTGCCTAACTTAGATGATTATCCAAACATCAAAATATATATAAATGCTTGGGGCATTGTTGCACCAACAACTACCACCAATAGGTCGCATGAGCAGTCGATTATCCTAGTTTGTTAAGCCTAAGTTTATCCAATACATCCAGCATAGAATGTCTATCAAAATCGATAAGGATCATCGATCTACCATTAAGCCCCCATCGAGGCGATCAAGCGAGGGTTTCAACACCTCTAATACCAAATGTTTATCAAAGTCGGTAAAGATCATCGACTTATAAATAAATACCTCGAGATGGTCAAGTCTAGGGTTCCAACCCTTCTAACATGATTGGTTATCAAGGTCGATAAAAATCATAAGTCCCCAAATAATCACGTCGAGACGATTAATCATAGGGTTTCGTCCCAACTAACAGGAAACGCCTATCAATGCCAATAAGGACCACAAATCTACTATCAAGCCCTTCAAGAGGGTTAAGCCTAAATTATATCATCCTACCAGTTCAATCATGCATGCCTCAACCTGCTACCACGAACATATCTCGTGGGTACTTAAGACGTAAAGTAGCTATCTAGCTACAGGCGTCATACGAATCCGATTATCACCAACTCCGAACGAATAACACAAGCATATAACCTTACCGTAGGTCATCTCAACCATGATTGGGAGGCATGATTGACCCCAAATATACAAAACATCTACCTATAGAGAGACTCTACTGCAGACTCTCTCTCTCAACCAAGAATGGAGAACATAGTAAGGATTAATCGCATCCTTACCATACAAACTCTACTAGTCCGATCACCATATCACTAAAATCGTAAATGGCTAAACATATACCAATATGCACATCCGGTTTATTACACCTAGGGTTCCACTAATGTTGTTTCATTCCTGAGATCCGCTCCTACAGAATAACTTCATCAAAGTTATTCTACCTCTACTAGTCTTAATCATGGTATCTACCGCAAAAACATATAATCATAAAAACATATAACACGCTGTCTAATAAACGACAGCATAGTCATACCAATGGCAATCAATAGCCGGAATTAATTAGGGAATAGCTAAAGGGTCATGCAAGAATAAAGTCAAGGCAATACTAAATAAAATATCAGGTGCCTATATATACCCTAAACTACGTAAGCAATGTAATCTTGTCCTCATGCACTAGGATCTGAGAGTCAAAGAACCTATATATATACCTTCTACAAATTTATCCATATTATTCATATCATTCAACTAGTCTAATTCTAGTACTAGTCCAATCCTAATACTAAAAGTAAGAGGTATACATCTACCAATAATATCTAATCATTTTTATCACAATGATAACAAGCTACGTATAGCAGTAATAGCAATTTATAACCAAATGCTATCTATAAACCAGCAACCTAAAAATCTAACAGTCCAATAGATATCAGGTTAAAACAATACTAGATAAAACATGATATCACCGCATAACCAAAATATAACCAATATAAATATGCACTAAATCTAGAAAATTTTCTAGAATTTATTTACCTGTTAGCCGTCTGGAGATGTCCTGTCGCCGCCAAATCCCCCATATTGACCTCGTCAATAATACCTCGAATTTCCGAAACATAAAAATCGTCGAAAATCCGTACAACTCCGAAAATACCCCAGTTAACCTGCCAAACTTGGCGAACTCCAAAAACCCAAAGACCCGAAGGAACTCGGAACCTACGCTCTGATACCAAATAAATTGTCACGCCCCGAGGGAGTCTCCGTCAGACGAAAATCCGGTAGAACCTCCCCTGTACGGGTGACAATACCAATTTTTATACAAGGCCTACATGGCCACTATACATCGGTCAACACGACCGGAATCCAAACAACACACGCAGATAATAATAAGGCCTCAGGCCAACAAATCTAGGTAAACAAAAGTCTACACTAACTAGACTTACCCCTTCTGCCATCTGGGCAGGAATACCCAACCAAACCAATCAAAATAAGATCCGACCAATGGTCCACAAGAACCCCAAAAATCCACGAGTACATAAATCCATTTCCAAGCCTAAACATATCTTCTATACAAAATTCAAACCATAACTCAAACAACTAAGAAATTACGAGGGGGAAATATGGCAACTGGACTCTCCTGACAGCTTCATCCTGAAATAAAAATAAAACCACGGGGTAAGTTCAAAGAACTTAGCGGATATTAGTCGATATGAATAGCAAGAAATAGCTAACAATACTAATCATGTCAGTACAGTCTCATATATATGGTAAGCAAGAAATAAATGCAAAAGGATCAGACTCACTCAATCTCCTACTCTCGATATAGAGCAAGTGCCCTACAATAAGAGTCATCACCATATACAAACAAGTATCCTGTATGCATGACAATCATATGCAACATCCAAGGCATCAATACAATAATGCAGAAAACACAATACAAATGCAATCCGTGCAAAGTGCATGAGCAATACGTAGCAAATGACATGGTCACCCACAGCCTTGGTCGAGCCTCTCAGCGATGGTGAAGCCAGGAGTGGGTAGGGCTATGACAATTGTGCACTCTGCCATCACTTTGCTCTGGTGGCCAGTGGACGGGGATCTTGTCAGTACACCTATCCTCCTTCCCCCGACAGTGGGTGTAGCATTAGGAGCCCCTGTTGGCGGAATTCGGTGACCCCTATTGGTGACGGCCGTCAATAAACTGACGACCCGTGTGTGCCCTATTGGCCCGTCGTTACTCGCCTGGTCTTCCCACCCCTGGAAGTGGGTTTTTGCCTTCCCCAGGATTCGAACTCTAGACCTCCAGGCTAAGTACTAAAGTTTATGAATCCTGGTAACCAAGTGATCTTGGATCACTTGGTTACCAGGATTCATAAACTTTAGTACTTCGAAGTCTAGAGTCAATCTGGGAAGGCAAACCACTTCAGTGAAAGTCCATGTGAGTAACGACGGCCAATAAACGTGTCATCGACCAATAAGCGACGATGCCGTTGACCAATAGTCCCACTCGCCAGGCCCGATCGCAATAAAAGGCGCCTTTTATTGTAACGACCCGACCCCTATTGGTAGAATTCAGCGACCCCTATTGGTCGACGACCGTCGCCCCTGTTGGCCTGTCGTTACTCACCTGGTCTTCCCACCCCTGGAAGTGAGTTTTTGCCTTCCCCAGGATTCGAACTCTAGACCTCCAGGCTAAGTACTAAAGTTTATGAATCCTGATAAAATTGTCACACCCCGAGAGTATGCCATGCCGAAAAGCAAACAGACGGCATCTCCCCTGTACGTGGCAACATATCGGGTTAATACAAGGCCCGTAGGCCCACAACAACAATATATAAATGGACAATACCAAACAATATATATCCACAACAACACAAGAGGTGCGCACCGGTGCGACTCTAACATACTACACAAAATAACGTACAAATCCACATCCAGATACAACACTGATTATACATGGCCATAATACAAAATAACAGCAGAATCAAATACGTGGAAAACCCCAAATGTTCGGTGTGAGATGGGATCAGCTGGCGGAGCTCCAAACGTCCAAGGAATCTTCTACCTGTTATCTGGGTGACAGAAAACTCAGGGTCCAGGGGTGGTGAGTATAAACTTAGGGGTAATATATAGAAAGTGCATGAACAACATATAAAGATAGATCTACAAGTATACATGTGAAGATCTACAGGTATACAGCATGAGTCCAATAGACATACAGTCATATCCAAAACTAATAACAAGTAACTACAGTAAAGTCATACTCAATGTATATACTAAACTGATCAACCGAACAGGAAGTAATGTACCAACGTACCCGCGATGTTCTCGCACCATAAGCTATATCATCCTGACAGATATACAATAACATAACCCATATAATGTATCAAGTCAATCTCATACCTGACCAATACTCCAACATATGAACAATATATGATCACCTGTAATAACAACCCGGTCCGTACCACACACTGACATGATGCTATCAAATGCATATAACAGTCTGAATCAATGCATGAATCATGCTCAACATATAACAGTAAATAAAAATGCAAATGACATGTATCATGATGAACAAGCATGTGCAACAATCATAGCTCAATCAAATGCAGCATCTCACAGGCATATGTAAAACATATATCAAATACATATATATCAGCAATGCATATGCATGGCCATGTCTGCGGACCCGTCCAACCATGACCTCAGTATGGCCCGGGTGGCACGGCATTACGACTAGCCCGACTCGGTAGTCACTACTCTCGGTGGAGGTTGGGTAGTACGAATGAGTAGCATATAAGCGTAAAGAGCTAACTACTCCCCGGGGGTCCCTGCTGCTGGTCGCTCCGTCACTACCCATGAGTAGACGAGCTCTGCACACAAGACAACTGCACGTCACACAACCACCGTCTATAGTGGGCGAGTGCTAACACCACTCTGCTCGGTGGCCAGGTGCGCATCTCCAGCTACCACCATACCTAGTGGCCGAGCGCGGCACATCCAATGCTCTGCCCTCAACCCTGCTACCACTACCCCGAGTGGCCGGGGAGGCAGGATGACTGACGACCCGTCTCATCCACAAGGGAGACCCAGTCGTCAGCATGCATGCAATATAATGATGCATAACTCCATACATGTATCCTCGCCTCACTCCCTATCCCATGGGGAGTCCTGGTCAACCAAAAGTCAACTATGCAAGGACTACAATCACAAGACTCTCTCTATCGCACAAAGAGTCATACTCATCCGACAGTCCACCACGCTAACACCTCTAGTCAGTAGCGATATACAATCGACCGTCCATATAACCATACTCAAGCACAAAATCCATAATGGATATACCATCGCGCTAGGACCTTTAGTCCATGGTCACATACTGACAACCATACACTTATCTATGCACAGACAACTAGATCCACCATAGATACACAACTAATATGTGTACGATACAACGATCGACTCCATAACCCAATTCATCACCTAACCCTAGTGATGTAACACAAGAATGGCTTGATCTGAGGTCACAAAAATAACCCTAACCACCTGTACTTACTGAACATCCATCAGCTAATACATAATAGGGTTTATAGTTCCTATCCGAGCTAGATAATCAATGAAGTACCAGAGTTTATATCTCAAAGGTCAAGGCAGTACAAGCATATGATTAAACATGAGTGGATTTAAGGTAAACAGGTATAAACATACATATCCAAGATCATGCACAAGAATTTGATCAAACTACCGGACCAGGTAGATATTACCCACCTGATATGCAGACTACATTGTCCACCTTCACATCTGAGACTCCGTCACATATCCACGTCCTATACAATAAGATACAATTAAGTACCATCAGATATCTAATTGATCGAATCAAATCCTACATCATCCTTGTATCTCGATCAACGAACAATCCAAAATCAACTATAACATCAACTACATATATAGTAAGTATCCATATCACTTAGATCTATACTTACCTCATGTTGCTTTAATCTCTCCCAGCTTGTTCATCCAAAGGGACCTGCGATTCAACCAAAAACATCGCGATCCAAGAGCTACATAAGACACAAATATCGCAACCACACCAATCCAAGCTTACCTTGCACTGCTTACCAAATTCAGATTCTTCCCTTCTCCTTAACCTACTCCGAAGACTCCAATCAGAGCAGTAATGATGCACTGGAAGAAATCCCCAAATGTTACACACCGCATTAAGATTTATCTCAAACCCGTCAATCAAAGCCTGGCGATCTGAATCTGGAATCGCCATAAAAACAAGAGAACAGAACTCAACTTGGAGATCAGCAACATACCCAAAATCGAACTCACCACTATCACTAAAACATCGAACAACCCAAAGATCTGAGTTGTGAATGTGCCAAAAGGTTGTTGATAGAACAACCTTGCCGATTGACGACTATGGTGATCGAGCTACACGGCGGAAGATGGAACACCCTGCCACAAGGATCATCCACACTCACTATCATTTGAATTGGTAGATCAGAATATGGAAACGGTAAGGGAGCAAGGTCGAGCTTACCGTAATGACACAAGGTGGGCAGCAACCCCAGCTCGTGGCAGCTGCAGGTGAAGAACTCCAGCGTGGTCGGCGATGGTGAGCTCCGGTAGCGACGACAGCAACAACTCCAATCAAAAATCCCAAATCGCCAGTAATGAGGAAGTCGTGCCCTAGATTGAGAATCGTCACAGGAAAAGCAATCGTCGACTCACCTCCTGACCTCGAGGTCGGCTCGCGAGGAGGCGATTGGGACGATCGGCAGAATAGATCCCCATCCGTGGATCGGAGGATCGATGGAGTTGTGGACGACGAGTTGAGCTCGTAGCGGCAATGAAGAAAAGGATCGCCGACGATCGGAGCGGTGAGCTCGCGAGGCCGAAAATGAGGTCGCGATCGAGAGGAAGAAGCGGAGGAAAAACCGGGATCGCGATTTAGGAAGGGAAAAATCGCGATACGGTGCTTACCAGTGCGATGTCAACGGAGTCGATCCAGCTTCCCTCGTCGTCGGCAGAGGTATCAACAACAAGCTGGATTCAAGCGGCAGTCGGACCATCCTCGCGATGCGATGAAAAGGGCGACGACTGATCTCAGCTTCACTGGTGAAGACGCCGTCGAGTTGGCCTCTCGAATAAGCGGTCGACGACGACAGATGGGATGTCGGCAGCAGCTCGAACTCACGGCGGTCGCGGCGTCGCGTGCGATCGGGAAGACTGCGGCGGCGAAACGAAGAAGAGAAGATTTGCGATCGGGGAAAGAGAAGAAACTGCAGCAACCAGATCGGATCTGATTCGTTCGGCATCCTTTAAAAAAAAACTGTTCGAGTGATTTGGCTAGCCCAACCCAAATCTAATCCAATCTGATTTGGTCTAAACTGGTTCAAGCCCAAGCCCAATTCTAATTCAAACAGATTTAGCCCATTTCCGGCCCAAGCCCAATACAACCCAATGGACTCAATCCAACTAGCTAATCCACCTCATTAGCCCACTAATTAAGCCCAATTAATCCACTAATTAAACCCCACTTAATTAAAGGGTTAATCCATAATAATAATTTTTTTTTCCATATTTTACATTCTCCCCCACTTATAAAAATTTGGTCCCCAAATTTCCGACTCATGTACGAGTACGAGATGTCTCAACAACCATCTCAAGTATCCGAAGAAAAGTCACATACCTCCAGTACTAAGTGGGTATTGAGCTCGAATATTATATTTCCAGCTCTTATATACTCTTTCAATCAACCTTTTAAAGGTAAACAACTGTACCAAAGTGAAGCTCCTTACCCGTAACCCATGGGAGACTTTGCTAGAATCGTAAGGTGAATCATGAATCACCATCAGAAATGATACTCAAGGTTACTCTATGCATGTAATTCCATCAAATGATCCAACAAAATCCATCATACGACTCGGAAGAAAATGACCGGACCTAGCTAATCGATCATCAATTACCCATATCCTATCAAGTCCTTTCCGAATTCTAGATAATCTCCCAACACAGTCTAACGTACTAGGCTCCCACTTCCTATCCCATGGGGAGTCCTGGTCAACCAAAAGTCAACTATGCAAGGACTACAATCACAAGACTCTCTCTATCGCACAAAGAGTCATACTCATCCGACAGTCCACCACGCTAACACCTCTAGTCAGTAGCGATATACAATCGACCGTCCATATAACCATACTCAAGCACAAAATCCATAATGGATATACCATCGCGCTAGGACCTCTAGTCCATGGTCACATACTGACAACCATACACTTATCTATGCACAGACAACTAGATCCACCATAGATACACAACTAATATGTGTACGATACAACGATCGACTCCATAACCCAATTCATCACCTAACCCTAGTGATGTAACACAGTAACCCAATCTGAGGTCACAAAAATAACCCTAACCACCTGTACTTACTGAACATCCATCAGCTAATACATAATAGGGTTTATAGTTCCTATCCGAGCTAGATAATCAATGAAGTACCAGAGTTTATATCTCAAAGGTCAAGGCAGTATAAGCATATGATTAAACATGAGTGGATTTAAGGTAAACAGGTATAAACATACATATCCAAGATCATGCACAAGAATTTGATCAAACTACCGGACCAGGTAGATATTACCCACCTGATATGCAGACTACATTGTCCACCTTCACATCTGAGACTCCGTCACATATCCACGTCCTATACAATAGGATACAATTAAGTACCATCAGATATCTAATTGATCGAATCAAATCCTACATCATCCTTGTATCTCGATCAGCACAATCCAAAATCAACTATAACATCAACTACATATATAGTAAGTATCCATATCACTTAGATCTATACTTACCTCATGTTGCTTTAATCTCTCCCAGCTTGTTCATCCAAAGGGACCTGCGATTCAACCAATAACATCGCGATCCAAGAGATACATAAGACACAAATATCGTAACCACACCAATCCAAGCTTACCTTGCACTGCTTACCAAATTCAGATTCTTCCCTTCTCCTTAACCTACTCCGAAGACTCCAATCAGAGCAGTAATGATGCACTGGAAGAAATCCCCAAATGTTACACACCGCATTAAGATTTATCTCAAACCCGTCAATCAAAGCCTGGCGATCTGAATCTGGAATCGCCATAAAAACAAGAGAACAGAACTCAACTTGGAGATCAGCAACATACCCAAAATCGAACTCACCACTATCACTAAAACATCGAACAACCCAAAGATCTGAGTTGTGAATGTGCCAAAAGGTTGTTGATAGAACAACACTGCACAGATTGACGACTATGGTGATCGAGCTACACGGCGGAAGATGGAACACCCTGCCACAAGGATCATCCACACTCACTATCATTTGAATTGGTAGATCAGAATATGGAAACGGTAAGGGAGCAAGGTCGAGCTTACCGTAATGACACAAGGTGGGCAGCAACCCCAGCTCGTGGCAGCTGCAGGTGAAGAACTCCAGCGTGGTCGGCGATGGTGAGCTCCGGTAGCGACGACAGCAACAACTCCAATCAAAAATCCCAAATCGCCAGTAATGAGGAAGTCGTGCCCTAGATTGAGAATCGTCACAGGAAAAGCAATCGTCGACTCACCTCCTGACCTCGAGGTCGGCTCGCGAGGAGGCGATTGGGATGATCGGCAGAATAGATCCCCATCCGGCAGATCAGAGGATCGATGGAGTTGTGACGACGAGTTGAGCTCAGGTAGCAGCGGCAATGAAGAAAAGGATACGCCGACGATCGGAAACAGCTGAGCTCACGACGGCGCTGGCTGAAAACGAGGTCGCGATCGAGAGGAAGAGTAGAGGAAAAACCAGGATCGCAATTTAGGAAGGGGAAAAATCGCGATACCAGTGCTTACCCAGCTGCGATGTCAACGAAGTCGATCCAGCTTCCCTCGTCGTCGGCAGAGGTATCAACGACAAGCTGGATTCAAGCGGCAGCCGGACCATCCTCGCGATGCGATGAAAAGGGCGACGACTGATCTCAGCTTCACCGGTGAAGACGCCGTCGAGTTGGCCTCTCGAATAAGCGATCGATGACGGCAGATGGGATGTCGGCAGCAGCTCGAACTCACGGCGGTCGCGGCGTCGCGTGCGATCGGGAAGACTGCGGCGGCGAAACGAAGAAGAGAAGATTTGCGATCGGGGAAAGAGAAGAAACTGTGGCAACCGGATCGGATCTGATTCGTTCGGCATCCTTTAAAAAAAAATTGTTCGAGTGATTTGGCTAGCCCAACCCAAATCTAATCCAATCTGATTTGGTCTAAACCGGTTCAAGCCCAAGCCCAATTCTAATTCAAACAGATTTAGCCCATTTCCGGCCCAAGCCCAATACAACCCAATGGACTCAATCCAACTAGCTAATCCACCTCATTAGCCCACTAATTAAGCCCAATTAATCCACTAATTAAACCCCACTTAATTAAAGGGTTAATCCATAATAATAATTTTTTTTTCCGTATTTTACATTCTCCCCCACTTATAAAAATTTGGTCCCCAAATTTCCGACTCATGTACGAGTACGAGATGTCTCAACAACCATCTCAAGTATCCGAAGAAAAGTCACATACCTCCAGTACTAAGTGGGTATTGAGCTCGAATATTATATTTCCAGCTCTTATATACTCTTTCAATCAACCTCTTAAAGGTAAACAACTGTACCAAAGTGAAGCTCCTTACCCATAACCCATGGGAGACTTTGCTAGAATCGTAAGGTGAATCATGAATCACCATCAGAAATGATACTCAAGGTTACTCTATGCATGTAATTCCATCAAATGATCCAACAAAATCCATCTTACGACTCAGAAGAAAATGACCGGACCTAGCTAATCGATCATCGATTACCCATATCCTATCAAGTCCTTTCCGAATTATAGATAATCTCCCAACACAGTCTAACGTACTAGGCTCCCACTTCCTATCCCATGGGGAGTCCTGGTCAACCAAAAGTCAACTTTGCAAGGACTACAATCACAAGACTCTCTCTATCGCACAAAGAGTCATACTCATCCGACAGTCCACCACGCTAACACCTCTAGTCGTAGCGATACAATCGACCGTCCATATAACCATACTCAAGCACAAAATCCATAATGGATATACCATCGCGCTAGGACCTCTAGTCCATGGTCACATACTGACAACCATACACTTATCTATGCACAGACAACTAGATCCACCATAGATACACAACTAATATGTGTACGATACAACGATCGACTCCATAACCCAATTCATCACCTAACCCTAGTGATGTAACACAAGAATCAACTGAGGTCACAAAATAACCCTAACCACCAGCCTTCGAACATCCATCAGCTAATACATAATAGGGTTTATAGTTCCTATCCGAGCTAGATAATCAATGAAGTACCAGAGTTTATATCTCAAAGGTCAAGGCAGTACAAGCATATGATTAAACATGAGTGGATTTAAGGTAAACAGGTATAAACATACATATCCAAGATCATGCACAAGAATTTGATCAAACTACCGGACCAGGTAGATATTACCCACCTGATATGCAGACTACATTGTCCACCTTCACATCTGAGACTCCGTCACATATCCACGTCCTATACAATAGGATACAATTAAGTACCATCAGATATCTAATTGATCGAATCAAATCCTACATCATCCTTGTATCTCGATCAACGAACAATCCAAAATCAACTATAACATCAACTACATATATATTAAGTATCCATATCACTTAGATCTATACTTACCTCATGTTGCTTTAATCTCTCCCAGCTTGTTCATCCAAAGGGACCTGCGATTCAACCAATAACATCGCGATCCAAGAGATACATAAGACACAAATATCGCAACCACACCAATCCAAGCTTACCTTGCACTGCTTACCAAATTCAGATTCTTCCCTTCTCCTTAACCTACTCCGAAGACTCCAATCAGAGCAGTAATGATGCACTGGAAGAAATCCCCAAATGTTACACACCGCATTAAGATTTATCTCAAACCCGTCAATCAAAGCCCGCGATCCAATCGAATCGCCATAAAAACAAGAGAACAGAACTCAACTTGGAGATCAGCAACATACCCAAAATCGAACTCACCACTATCACTAAAACATCGAACAACCCAAAGATATGAGTTGTGAATGTGCCAAAAGGTTGTTGATAGAACAACAACGCATTAGCGACTATGGTGATCGAGCTACGGCGGAAGATGGAACACACCTCGCCACAAGGATCATCCACACTCACTATCATTTGAATTGGTAGATCGAATATGGAAACGGTAAGGAGCAAGGTCGAAGCTTAACCGTAATGACACAAGGTGGGCAACCCCACTGTGGCGGTGCGGTGAAGAACTCGGGTGGTGCGATGGTGAGCTCGTAGCGGACGGCGAACAACTCCAATCAAAAATCCCAAATCGCCAGTAATGAGGAAGTCGTGCCCTAGATTGAGAATCGTCACAGGAAAAGCAATCGTCGACTCACCTCCTGACCTCGAGGTCGGCTCGCGAGGAGGCGATTGGGACGATCGGCAGAATAGATCCCCATCCGGCAGATCAGAGGATCGATGGAGTTGTGACGACGAGTTGAGCTCAGGTAGCAGCGGCAATGAAGAAAAGGATACGCCGACGATCGGAAACAGCTGAGCTCGCGACGGCGCTGGCTGAAAACGAGGTCGCGATCGAGAGGAAGAGCAGAGGAAAAACCAGGATCGCGATTTAGGAAGGGGAAAAATCGCGATACCAGTGCTTACCCAGCTGCGATGTCAACGGAGTCGATCCAGCTTCCCTCGTCATCGGCAGAGGTATCAACGACAAGCTGGATTCAAGCGGCAGCCGGACCATCCTCGCGATGCGATGAAAAGGGCGACGACTGATCTCAACTTCACCGGTGAAGACGCCGTCGAGTTGGCCTCTCGAATAAGCGGTCGACGACGGTAGATGGGATGTCGGCAGCAGCTCGAACTCACGGCGGTCGCGGCGTCGCGTGCGATCGGGAAGACTGCGGCGGCGAAACGAAGAAGAGAAGATTTGCGATCGGGGAAAGAGAAGAAACTGCGGCAACCGGATCGGATCTGATTCGTTCGGCATCCTTTAAAAAAAACTGTTCGAGTGATTTGACTAGCCCAACCCAAATCTAATCCAATCTGATTTGGTCTAAACCGGTTCAAGCCCAAGCCCAATTCTAATTCAAACAGATTTAGCCCATTTCCGGCCCAAGCCCAATACAACCCAATGGGCTCAATCCAACTAGCTAATCCACCTCATTAGCCCACTAATTAAGCCCAATTAATCCACTAATTAAACCCCACTTAATTAAAGGGTTAATCCATAATAATAATTTTTTTTTCCGTATTTTACATTCTCCCCCACTTATAAAAATTTGGTCCCTAAATTTTTGACTCATGTACGAGTACGAGATGTTTCAACAACCATCTCAAGTATCCGAAGAAAAGTCACATACCTCCAGTACTAAGTGGGTATTGAGCTCGAATATTATATTTCCAGCTCTTATATACTCTTTCAATCAATCTCTTAAAGGTAAACAACTGTACCAAAGTGAAGCTCCTTACCCGTAACCCATGGGAGACTTTGCTAGAATCGTAAGGTGAATCATGAATCACCATCAGAAATGATACTCAAGGTTACTCTATGCATGTAATTCCATCAAATGATCCAACAAAATCCATCTTACGACTCGGAAGAAAATGACCGGACCTAGCTAATCGATCATCGATTACCCATATCCTATCAAGTCCTTTCCGAATTCTGGATAATCTCCCAACACAGTCTAATATACTAGGCTCCCACTTCCTATCCCATGGGGAGTCCTGGTCAACCAAAAGTCAACTATGCAAGGACTACAATCACAAGACTCTCTCTATCGCACAAAGAGTCATACTCATCCGACAGTCCACCACGCTAACACCTCTAGTCAGTAGCGATATACAATCGACCGTCCATATAACCATACTCAAGCACAAAATCCATAATGGATATACCATCGCGCTAGGACCTCTAGTCCATGGTCACATACTGACAACCATACACTTATCTATGCACAGACAACTAGATCCACCATAGATACACAACTAATATGTGTACGATACAACGATCGACTCCATAACCCAATTCATCACCTAACCCTAGTGATGTAACACAGTAACCCAATCTGAGGTCACAAAAATAACCCTAACCACCTGTACTTACTGAACATCCATCAGCTAATACATAATAGGGTTTATAGTTCCTATCCGAGCTAGATAATCAATGAAGTACCAGAGTTTATATCTCAAAGGTCAAGGCAGTACAAGCATATGATTAAACATGAGTGGATTTAAGGTAAACAGGTATAAACATACATATCCAAGATCATGCACAAGAATTTGATCAAACTACCGGACCAGGTAGATATTACCCACCTGATATGCAGACTACATTGTCCACCTTCACATCTGAGACTCCGTCACATATCCACGTCCTATACAATAGGATACAATTAAGTATCATCAGATATCTAATTGATCGAATCAAATCCTACATCATCCTTGTATCTCGATCAACGAACAATCCAAAATCAACTATAACATCAACTACATATATAGTAAGTATCCATATCACTTAGATCTATACTTACCTCATGTTGCTTTAATCTCTCGGCTTGTTCATCCAAAGGACTGCGATTCAACCAATAACATCGCGATCCAAGAGATACATAAGACACAAATATCGCAACCACACGATCCAAGCTTACCTTGCGCTTACCAAATTGATTCTTCCCTTCTCCTTAACCTACTCAAGACTCCAATCGGAGGCGAATGATGCCGGAAGAAATCCCCAAATGTTACACACCGCATTAAGATTTATCTCAAACCCGTCAATCAAAGCGCGTCACAATCTGAATCGCCATAAAAACAAGAGAATGAACTCAACTTGGAGATCGAGAACATACCCAAAATCGAACTCACCACTATCACTAAAACATCGAACAACCCAAAGATATGAGTTGTGAATGTGCCAAAAGGTTGTTGATAGAACAACACGCCGCATTAGCGACTATGGTGATCGAGCTACACGGCGGAAGATGGAACACCCTGCCACAAGGATCATCCACACTCACTATCATTTGAATTGGTAGATCAGAATATGGAAACGGTAAGGGAGCAAGGTCGAGCTTACCGTAATGACACAAGGTGGCGAGAACCCGGCTCGTGGCGTGCGGTGAAGAACTCGGCGTGGTCGGCGATGGTGAGCTCCGATGCGGCAGCGGCAACAACTCGATCAAAAATCCCAAATCGCCAATGTGGGAAGTCGTGCCCTAGATTGAGAATCGTCACAGGAAAAGCAATCGTCGACTCACCTCCTGACCTCGAGGTCGGCTCGCGAGGAGGCGATTGGGACGATCGGCAGAATAGATCCCCATCCGGCAGATCAGAGGATCGATGGAGTTGTGACGACGAGTTGAGCTCAGGTAGCAGCGGCAATGAAGAAAAGGATACGCCGACGATCAAAAATAGCTGAGCTCGCGACGGCGCTTGCTGAAAACGAGGTCGCGATCGAGAGGAAGAGCAGAGGAAAAACCAGGATCGCGATTTAGGAAGGGGAAAAATCGCGATACCAGTGCTTACCCAGCTGCGATGTCAACGGAGTCGATCCAGCTTCCCTCGTCGTCGGCAGAGGTATCAACGACAAGCTGGATTCAAGCGGCAGCCGGACCATCCTCACGATGCGATGAAAAGGGCGACGACTGATCTCAGCTTCACCGGTGAAGACGTCGTCGAGTTGGCCTCTCGAATAAGCGGTCGACGACGGCAGATGGGATGTCGGCAGCAGCTCGAACTCATGGCGGTCGCGGCGTCGCGTGCGATCGGGAAGACTGCGGCGGCGAAACGAAGAAGAGAAGATTTGCGATCGGGGAAAGAGAAGAAACTGCTGCAACCGGATCGGATCTGATTCGTTCGGCATCCTTTAAAAAAAAATGTTTGATTGATTTGGCTAGCCCAACCCAAATCTAATCCAATCTGATTTGGTCTAAACCGTTGGCACAATTCTTATTCATACAGATTTAGCCCATTTCCGGCCCAAGCCCAATACAACCCAATGGACTCAATCCAACTAGCTAATCCACCTCATTAGCCCACTAATTAAGCCCAATTAATCCACTAATTAAACCCCACTTAATTAAAGGGTTAATCCATAATAATAATTTTTTTTTTCCGTATTTTACATTCTCCCCCACTTATAAAAATTTGGTCCCCAAATTTCTGACTCATGTACGAGTACGAGATGTCTCAACAACAATCTCAAGTATCCGAAGAAAAGTCACATACCTCCAGTACTAAGTGGGTATTGAGCTCGAATATTATATTTCCAGCTCTTATATACTCTTTCAATCAACCTCTTAAAGGTAAACAACTGTACCAAAGTGAAGCTCCTTACCCGTAACCCATGGGAGACTTTGCTAGAATCGTAAGGTGAATCATGAATCACCATCAGAAATGATACTCAAGGTTACTCTATGCATGTAATTCCATCAAATGATCCAACAAAATCCATCTTACGACTCGGAAGAAAATGACCGGACCTAGCTAATCGATCATCGATTACCCATATCCTATCAAGTCCTTTCCGAATTCTAGATAATCTCCCAACACAGTCTAACGTACTAGGCTCCCACTTCATCACGGTACTTAACCCTACTGATCACAATATTCCACCTTTGCTTGTTGGCGAAATAAACCGTGTCCCATATATCGTTCCACCAATCGGAACGTTTCAATACTCACTATTTTCGGATACACTCCGAATAAATCATTACTCTCGAATGAAGAGTTTCCTGAAACAACTCTTCCTAAAACGAATGCAACTCTGGGAACCACTATCCTTCCCAGAGACGGAGATTTATTCTCACTAGAGAAATTATTCTAATGTCCAAAATTCACTCTGTCACCTAGAACTGAAAGTAACTGGAAGGCTATAATGACTAATCTCGCTAGTTTCTAATACTATGCATCTCACACTATCCATAGACATTAACTAACATACATAATATACGCCTCTCTAGTTAATCGACTGAATCACCTTCTTCTCCAACATCATGCATCGCAGAACATCCTATCATACCAAATCAATCTAGGGAAACCACAACTTCCTTTAAGATTGTGAATATATCCCAAAAATATATCATCCACAGATATGATGACAATCGATCCCAAATACTCCAAGAGTACTTGATTCCTTGAATCCATGAACGACTAATTCGTCGATAAGTCTAACAACATTATCAATCAGCTTTATACACCTGAATCCTTTTACTCTAAGCTACAAATAGCTCAATCATCACACCGACAATGATAATTGTATGACACTAAGTCACTACAATATCAAACCTCCAGTCGTAGGGCAACCCTAGGATATACACAGGTGTCATTTAGCTGATCTAACAGATCCTCCATCCACAACGAAGGATACTCATTCTCAACTACTACTGCATTCCATCATCGATAATCGATGCATAACTCAAGGTCTGACTCTCTTCTAACAAAGAGTTACAAGTCTTCTCAAGAAGAAACACTGAGGCAGATAAATCTCCAATAGTGTTTAGCGACACTGATACCCATAAAATCACCTCCTGTGAGGTCCCAATTATCAGGACTATTCTCGAAATCACCCTCCAATCGCATATTCCTACTTGCCCATGCAGTGGCAAGCCCGGGAGTTCATCCGAAACTATATCCGAATACTCTCAGATTATACGTACATCCGAGAGTCCTAGTATACCAACGCTCCAACAATCCAACTATCCGTAAAGATATGTCTATAGTAGAGGTATGTCTAGCAAAGGTCAAGAGTATCCCTTGACGTCTTGGTTGTCGATCAACATCTCACCTAACGGTAGGGAAAAATCACCAACCCACAAGTCGATAGGAACCCTTTGAACCCTATCAAAGAATGTTCTAGACAAAGATACCTGTAAACTACCAGTATCTCTCGATATATCCGCAAATAGGATAACCTAAAGTAATACCCCGAAGAATCGATCCTTCGATCTTCTATACTTCTTCTCGAGTAATCATGTAAACTTGTCCAACATCGGTTCTGGATGGCTGAGCTCATGTAGATGCAAAAGTCTGTCATGGAGAAGTCAAGTCAATCAAAAAGGTACAAATCAAACAATGCAATGGAGATGGTAAACAACATTGTACTAGCGGAGAATATACATCCGACTATAACATCTCAAGAATCAACATCGTATGACGCTCCAACTCTGCGAAAGGTAGTAAGAATCAGAAGAATACCATAGATAATCGACCATCGTCGTATACTCTCCTCTGAACAAATCATAACTCGCTGGGAAGGTAACAATTTGTTGTCGTCGAGAAGGTAATTGATTGTTATGCAGATATCGAATCTTCGAGATGTCTTGGTACCGACATCACGAGTAACTTACTTCTTCCGGATGAAAGTATCAAAGAACTCCAACTATATCTGGGGTAGTAGATCGTTGCTGATGTGATAACCTAATCTTCAGTAATAATCTCTCGAGGTTGTGGATCGTCCGCCGAAAGCATCATCCATAGTCTTCAACTGAGTCTTCAAAATACATACTCTCCTCATAGATACCGGCTGCTTATAGTAGAAACAGATACAATGGTCCATCGGATAATCGACTCGTGTCTCGTCGTAACCATCTTTGCACACACACATAATCTCCTTTGAGTCTTTCCTCCGAGTTCACGATAAACATGAGAAGTCGACAATCTACAATCGCTCTTCTATGATCGGAAAACTCTCCAATAGTCGCTCGTGACTTACGACTTTAATCTTGCTCCTTTTATCCAACATTTGGAGATTTCGAATTCCAATAATTTGACTCGCAATATCTGCTTATCAAATCTCCAACTCTTTAAAACACTTACTACGGAGTCATTTCTATACACATGACTCGGTCTATACACTTCCGGTAGGATCTGGTAGGAGATCCAAACATCCTGATCAAGATGTCAACCGATAACCTGTGGGTGGTCAAAACCAACCCAATCACATTCTTGGGCTATTAAATAGTCGTAACCTTCGCAAGTCTAACGACTCTGCATGGTACCTTCGTCACCAACGATCGCCCTACTTGATGCCCAAGAATTCCCTGACAATGGGTCAAAGAATATGACGTGGGAAAATACTCTCTCACAACATCACTGAACTGTGACTAAGTGATACGTTATTTCCCGTAGGTTATTTCCTATATCTCTTCCACTAAGTACCGGCTAGATCCGGATAATGGTATGCAGCTAACTTAGCTTCCTCTATATAATACGAGTTAAGTACTCAAAAGTACCCTCGACGTTATACAACCTAGAACGACCAACTCAGGGATCAAAATCCCTATGAATATCACCAAAATAATCCTCTACTATCTGCATCAGCAATAGTGTACTCGCTTGTCCATTACCCAATAGGTAATGATCTGACTAACATAATTAGTGAAAATCTCAGGACCGTAATCCTTGATCTCCACAAGAGATGTGACTACCTAATCCCGCTATCCACTAGATTAGGCTCTCAAAGGTAATTACCTTTTCGAGAGCAGGTACATGTCTAATAACCTCAACATATCATTCCCGTGGTCATCTCAAATCACGGTTACGAATACTGATTAACATACTACAAGTCATTCACTGTTATAAGCAACTAAATGCATAGCCAACAGAAGGATATGTAATAACAGTTAACATACCTTATTCCTTGTAGCTCGGAGATGTCCTCAACAGCCAGATCCCAGAACTCACAAAACCAAGACCGAGTAAAGCAAAACTCGATGTCCGAACGAAATAAAATCCGAAAATGGACTTCGCAACCTGGGGCTCTGATACCAATAAAATTGTCACGCCCCGAGAGTATGCCGTGCCGAAAAGCAAACGGACGGCATCTCCCCTGTACGTGGCAACATATCGGATTAATACAAGGCCCGTAGGCCCACAACAACAATATATAAATGGACAATACCAAACAATATATATCCACAACAACACAAGAGGTGCGCACCGGTGCGACTCTAACATACTACACAAAATAACGTACAAATCCACAGCCAGATACAACACTGATTATACATGGCCATAATACAAAATAACAGCGGAAGCAAATACGTGGAAAACCCCAAATGTTCGGTGTGAGATGGGATCAGCTGGCGGAGCTCCAAACGTCCAAGGAATCTTCTACCTGTTATCTGGGCGACAGAAAACCCAGGGTCCAGGGGTGGTGAGTATAAACTCAGGGGTAATATATAGAAAGTGCATGAACAACATATAAAGATAGATCTACAAGTATACATGTGAAGATCTACAGGTATACAGCATGAGTCCAATAGACATACAGTCATATCCAAAACTAATAACAAGTAACTACAGTAAAGTCATACTCAATGTATATACTAAACTGATCAACCGAACAGGAAGTAATGTACCAACGCACTTCGATCGCAACACCATAAGCTATATCATCCCGGATGTATACAATAACATAACTCATATAATGTATCAAGTCAATCCCATACCTGACCAATACTCCAACATATGAACAATATATGATCACCTGTAATAACAACCCGGTCCGTACCACACACTGACATGATGCTATCAAATGCATATAACAGTCTGAAACAACGCATGAATCATGCTCAACACATAGCAGTAAATAAAAATGCAAATGACATGTATCATGATGAACAAGCATAGCTCAATCATAGCTCAATCAAATGCAGCATCTCACAGGCATATGTAAAACATATATCAAATACATATATATCAGCAATGCATATGCATGGCCATGTCTGCGGACCCGTCCAACCATGACCTATGGCTGGTGGCACTAAATGACAACTAGCCCGACTCACCGCCACTACTCTCGAGTGACCGAGTTGGGTAGTACGAATGAGTAGCATATAGCGTAAAGAGCTAACTACTCCTAGGGTCCTCACAGTTGGTCGCTCGTCACTACCCATGAGTAGACAGAGCTCTGCACACAGACATCCGTCACACAACCACTATATAGTGGGCGAGTGCTAACACCACTCGCTTTCGGTGGCGGTGCGCATCTCCAGGCTACCACCATCCCTAGTGGCCGAGCGCACATCCAATGCTCGCCCTCAACCTCTATACCACTACCCCGAGTGGCGGGAGGTAGGATGACTGACGCTGCCTCATCCACAAGGGAGACCCAGTCGTCAGCATGCATGCAATGTAATGATGCATAACTCCATACATGTATCCTCGCCTCACTCCCTATCCCATGGGGAGTCCTGGTCAAACAAAAGTCAACTATGCAAGGACTACAATCACAAGACTCTCTATCGCACAAAGAGTCATACTCATCCGATACCCACCACGCTAACACCTCTAGTCAAGAGCGATATACAATCGACCATCCATATAACCATACTCAAGCACAAAATCCATAATGGATATACCATCACACTAGGCCTCTAGTCCATGGTCATATACGACAACCATACACTTATCTATGCATGGACATAACTAGATCCACCATAGATACACAACTAATATGTGTACGATACAACGATCGACTCCATAACCCAATTCATCACCTAACCCTAGTGATGTAACACAGTAACCCAATCTGAGGTCACAAAGATAACCCTAACCACCTGTACTTACTGAACATCCATCAGCTAATACATAATAGGGTTTATAGTTCCTATCCGAGCTAGATAATCAATGAAGTACCAGAGTTTATATCTCAAAGGTCAAGGCAGTACAAGCATATGATTAAACATGAGTGGATTTAAGGTAAACAGGTATAAACATACATATCCAAGATCATGCACAAGAATTTGATCAAACTACCGGACCAGGTAGATATTACCCACCTGATATGCAGACTACATTGTCCACCTTCACATCTGAGACTCCGTCACATATCCACGTCCTATACAATAGGATACAATTAAGTACCATCAGATATCTAATTGATCGAATCAAATCCTACATCATCCTTGTATCTCGATCAACTAACAATCCAAAATCAACTATAACATCAACTACATATATAGTAAGTATCCATATCACTTAGATCTATACTTACCTCATGTTGCTTTAATCTCTCCCAGCTTGTTCATCCAAAGGGACCTGCGATTCAACCAATAACATCGCGATCCAAGAGCTACATAAGACACAAATATCGCAACCACACCAATCCAAGCTTACCTTGCACTGCTTACCAAATTCAGATTCTTCCCTTCTCCTTAACCTACTCCGAAGACTCCAATCAGCGATAATGATGCCTTTGGAAGAAATCCCCAAATGTTACACAGCATTAAGATTTATCTCAAACCCCGAATCAAAGCCTGGCGATCTGAATCTGGAATCGCCATAAAAACAAGAGAACAGAACTCAACTTGGAGATCAGCAACATACCCAAAATCGAACTCACCACTATCACTAAAACATCGAACAACCCAAAGATCTGAGTTGTGAATGTGCCAAAAGGTTGTTGATAGAACAACACGCGCATTGTTAGCGACTATGGTGATCGAGCTACACGGCGGAAGATGGAACACCCTGCCACAAGGATCATCCACACTCACTATCATTTGAATTGGTAGATCAGAATATGGAAACGGTAAGGGAGCAAGGTCGAGCTTACCGTAATGACACAAGGTGGGCAGCAACCCCAGCTCGTGGTAGCTGCAGGTGAAGAACTCCAGCGTGGTCGGCGATGGTGAGCTCCGTGCAGCGGCAACAACTCGATCAAAAATCCCAAATCGCCGATGTGAGGAAGTCGTGCCTAGATTGAGAATCGTCACGGGAAAAGCAATCGTCGACTCACCTCCGACCTCGAGTCGGCTCGCGCGAGGAGGCGATTGGGACGACGAGAATAGATCCCCATCCGCAGATCGGAGGATCGATGGAGTTGTGACGAGTTGAGCTCGTAGCTGCTGAATGAAGAAAAGGAGACATCGGCGATCGAGCTTGAGCTCCGGGCGGCTGGTAGGTCGCGATCGAGAGGAAGAGCGAGGAAAACCAGGATCGCGATTTAGGAAGGGAAAAATTGCGATACCGGTGCTTACCCACCGCGATGTCAGCGAGTCGATCCGGCTTCCCTGCCGTCGAGGTATCAGCATAAGTGGATTCAAGCGGCGGTAGGACCATCCTCGTGATCGATGAAAAGAACGGCCGATCTCCTTCACGGTGAAGACGCCGTCGAGTTGGCCTCTCGAATAAGCGGTCGGCGGCGGCGGATGGGATGTCGGCGGCCGAACTCACGCGCGTCGCGCGTCGGGAAAGATCTGCGGCAAAGCGAAGAGAAGATTTGCGATCGGGGAAAGAGAAGAAACTGCGGCAACCGGATCGGATCTGATTCGTTCGGCATCCTTTAAAAAAAAACCGTTCGAGTGATTTGGCTAGCCCAACCCAAATCTAATCCAATCTGATTTGGTCTAAACCGGTTCAAGCCCAAGCCCAATTCTAATTCAAACAGATTTAGCCCATTTCCGGCCCAAGCCCAATACAACCCAATAGACTCAATCCAACTAGCTAATCCACCTCATTAGCCCACTAATTAAGCCCAATTAATCCACTAATTAAACCCCACTTAATTAAAGGGTTAATCCATAATAATAATTTTTTTTCCCGTATTTTACAGTGGGGGAGCTAAGCTCTCATCTCCCGATGTCATAGACCAGAGGAGGGATCCCTGCCCGCTACCACACTGCCTCATCGCTACCCATGAGCGGACCAGCGGAGCCTGACAGAGCAACTGCACACACCCTCCTGATGTACCACTAACTCATGAGTGGCAGTGTGTGCATGCCATGTAACTGGCTGCGGGCTCAACAATAATGGAACCCCGTCCAGCCAGCATGCAATCATGCAAGATGGTGCATGATACTAAGCATGTAAATCCAACTAAAAATACCTATCCGAATAATATGCACAATCAATAAGTGCATATCCATGATCCAAGTAACTATGATCCAAATAAAACAGGAAAGATATAATCATATTCTAGCAAATGCATGTATCCAGTAGGCACCAAAAACATACTAGGCATATAACATGAAAATTATTGCAAGCTATCCTAACTAGCATATCAACATGACTATATCTAGGAGATAAGTCAAAATACCCGCCTGATAAAAATTGCTCGAAATGTGAAACCTTCATGTCCGTGGACCTACCTCGTGATCAAAACCTACATATAACATAACTATTGTTAAGCACTAAGATATGATCCATCGTCAAATTGAATCCTAAGCCGATTTCGGACATAAACCAATTAACCCAAATGCTTAATAAAATCCCGGTCACATCCCACCTAATATAACCATCGTTTCATCCAATTAATCAAATATGATTTTACAACCCCTATTATCATGTGTACCATATCCCAATAAAATCGACTGTTCTATTCACCTAAAGCATTAAACGAGTCCTCTCCTCTCACAGCCAACTCAAACGTCCAAACCAACTCAAACTCGTAGCCAACTCCACAGATCAAAAATCCAACCGCATATAACCAAAATTAACCACCATATGCACAAAGAAAAGAAGCAGATCGTGCTTACTAGCGGTTGAAACCTCGCCGACAGTAAACCCCCCCACCCAAAATCCACCCTGTTCTCCGGAAAACCACTGCTCAACCACCATCCCTGTTCAACCAAAGGAAAATTGCAGTAGGAATTCCAAAATTGAGGGAAAGAGCAGCATCACCTTTGCTCCGGCAACCACCTGCAGAAAACCCAACCAAGCAGTGCAATCAACAACACTGGCAGAAAACCCCTTGTTCCGGCAGAACTCACGTGGCTCAACCGCCGTGAGTTCTGGCAGCGCCGAGTGGCACGGCAAGAGGCGGCCGGAGAAAAGTTGCATCCGAGGGCGGCCGTGGTGTCGCCGCGTGAGGCGGCTCGGCGAGCTAAGCGCCTGGCGAGGAGGAGAGGGGCGTCGAGTCCTTTGCGAGGAGGTCGACGAAATTCGATTCTGCGCGGTGTGATCGGCGAGCACGCAGAGGGTCGTCGTGGCGGCGGACGAAAGGAGCGGAGCGCGTCGGTACGGTGGATGACGAGCTCGCGTCATGCGGCGAGCCAGCGGTGCGCGATGGGGGAAAAGCTCGGTGGCCGGTAGATCGACCAACGGGAGGAGGCGGCGTCGTCGTCTAGGGCAGAAGAGGTAGCGGAAGAAGGGCGGAGACTGGGCGATCGTTGAGGTTGATCGGTGATCGCGACGTCGTGGCTCCTGGCTGCGGCGCGAGGAGAAGAAGGAAACCGCAAAGAGGGTGTCGGGCGCAACGGGGAAAAGAAAGGGGAAAATCAAAAACCTAGGTTTTAGGTTAATAAAATTTATTAACCCCTCCAAAATTGATATTTCAAATAGGCCCTCCAAAAGCATCTCGTACAAGTCTCATTTAATTCCAGAAAAATTTTGGAAAAATTCCTAAAATTTCCTAAAAATCCCGAAAAACTTCCAGGAATATTTTTCCTAAATTTTGGGCCATAAATTTAATATTTTAAATTTTCAGTATTTAACACTTTGTTCATGAATTATAAAATACATCTTGATAATTTGTGCATAAAAATGGTATCTTTCGATTGAATCATCATTTTAGTAATAATTTCTTATAATTTGTAAAATTATTTTGATAGCTAAGCTTTGAACCAAAGGTTTATGTAACAAGCTACATGAATTATCATACACAAATTCACTTTTTTTCATTTGTTATAATCAGTATACACTTTGTGTTATGCCACAGTCCTTTCATGAATGTGTCAAAGTTTAAGTCCAAAATTTTATGGATAATTAAATTCTACATTCATATAGGCAAACTCTCAAATGCCCTCACCATTTATGACACATTCTGTGACTTGTTAAGATTAGTAAGTTCATCCTCATTTTACTAGCATAAAAATAAATACTCATCATTTATATAGTATTCCAACCTTTAAACAATGTACTTTTCACTACATTGAATCCAAGACTACGCAATATGGTAGCGTTGGATTGAGATTTTCATTGTTGAAGGTTTATTTTATTGACTTCAATCCCATCTTAATAGAGGTTCTTTCAACTGTATCTCTAGTTAATCCTTTTGTCAAAGGATCAGCTAAATTGTCTTTGGACTTAACATAGTTTATGGTTACGACTCTATTTTTTATTAAGTATTTAATCATACTATGTCTCACTCTAATATATCTTGATTTACCATTATAAACTTCACTATAAGCTTTGACAATCATACTTGTGCTATCACAATGGATAGAAAAATAAGAGATAGACTTGGTCACAGAGGTATCTCTATAATAATTTTTTAGCTATTCAGCTTCCTTGTTAGCTGCAGCGAAAGCTACAAACTCAGCTACCATAGTGGAGTTCGTTATACAAGTTTTGCTTCTTGGATGCCCAAGAAACAACTCCACCACCTAAAATAAAGATCTAACCACTTGTTGAAGAGTGATCATCTTTATTTGTTATCCAACTCGCATCCGAATAACCTTCAAAACTGAAGGATCTCCCTTATAGCTAATACTATAATTTATGGTGCTTTTAAGATATCTCAAAATTCTTGTAACACCTAGCCAATATTGTTTACTATGGTTACTTGTATACATACTCAACACCCCTATTGCATAAGCAATATCTAGGTGTGTAAAAATCATGACATATGTCAAACTATCTATCACTTGTAAATATTCCAATTGTGATACTGTCGAACCCTCATTTTTGACATGGTCAATTTTAGGATCCAAGGGAGTTGGGGTTGGCTTACAATCATAATGATTGAACCTTTTGAGAACCTTCTCAATGTAATGAGGCTGCGAGAGTATGATTAATCCTGGGTCTCTTTTAATTTTTATGCCCAGGATGACATCAACCTCTCCCATATCTTTCATATCAAACTTGTTTGATAGCAACTTTTTGGTTTCTAAGATTTGTTGTAAGTCTGAGCCAAAGATCAACATGCATCCACGTAAAAACATATTATGACACCTTTGCCATTTGAAGACTTGCTATATATGCATTTATCTGATTCATTGATCTTGAATTCATTAGCAAGTATTACTTGATCAAAATTTTGATGTCATTGCTTTGGAGCTTGTTTAAGTCCATATAAAGGCTTCATAAGCTTGCACACTTTGTGCTCTTGTCCAGGTGCTACAAACCCTTCAGGTTATTTCATGTATACTTCTTCATCTAACTCATCATTTAAGAATGCAATCTTAAGATCCATTTGATAAATCACCCACTTAGATTGATGCAATTGCATGTAGTATCCTTATGGTGGCTATCCCTGCAACCGATGAGTATGTATCAAAATAATCAAGACTCTGTTTTTTGTTATAGCCTTTGACTACTAATCTAGTTTTATATTTGTCTACGGTTCCATCGACTTTCAATTTCTTTTTGAAATTCCATTTACGAGCCACTGACTTTGAATCGGGAGGCAAATCCACTAGAACGTCAGTATTGTTTGACAATATTGAGTTTATTTCATCGTTGATTGCCTCTTTCCAAAATAATACATCTTGTGATTTCATAGTTTCATCATATGTTTAGGATCATCTTCTGTATTAAAACAGAATGCTATTTTGCTACTTAATACATTTCTTATTCCTTCAAAAAGATAAGTAACAAAATCTGGACCAAATGATTTGACCTTCCTTGCTCTTTTGCTTCTTCTTAGCTCAATGACCTCATTTTTGTCATTTGAATTAGCAACATCATCATTTCTCAAGTTATTATTTATGTTCTTGGAAATGGAATTAAATCTTTGTTCATCAAAGATTGAATCTCTTGATTCTATAATCGTATTGATTCTTATAGAATCACTGTGTTCAATTACCATGAATCTATAAGCTTTGCTATTTTTGGCATAGCCTATAAAGATGCATTCGATATTTCTTTCTCCTAATTTTCTCTTTTTGGATTCAGAAATTCTTACAATGGCTCTACAACCCCACACTCTTAAGTGTTTGAGATTTGACTTCCTTCTATGCCAAAGATCATAAGGGGTTATTGAACTTCTTTTATTTGGTACTCTATTGAGTATATAACAAGCTGTAAGTACAACTTCACCCTAAAATTCTTGACTAAGATTTGCATTAGTCATCATGAAATTAACTATTTCCATTAACATTCTATTTTTTCTTTCAGCCACACCATTTTGTTGTGGTGTATAAGGTGTAGTCAACTCGTATTTGATACTAGTTTACTCAAAAAACTCTTTATCATAATAAATTCTCCACCTCTATCAGTCCTTAGACATTTTATAGATTTGTCATTTGCAAGTTCAACTTCTTGTTTATATGACTTGAACATTCTCAAGGTTTGATCCTTAAAATGCAATAAAAACACTTTACAAAATCCTACGCAATCATCTATAAAAGTCATAAAATATTTATTTCCTTCCAAAGTTGGAGTTGCATGCAAATCACATAAGTCACTATGCACTAATTCCAACTGATTGATTTTTCTTTCGATTTGTGGAAAAGACATTCTTATTATTTTATTTAACATGCAAGTGTTGCATTTTTCATTATCATTTTGTGCGCATTTTGACAAAAAGTCTAACTTTATTATGTCATAAATTCTTTTATAATGAACATAACCTAATCTAGAATGCCACAAAATAGTTGAAAACTCAATCAAGTAAACAAAAGATGCATTCTTATTGATAGACATAACATTGAGCTTAAACATACCATTACAAAAATAGCCCTTCCCAATAAACATCCATCCCTTGGAAAGCACAAATTATCAACCTCAAAAACTAGTTTGAATCCAAACTTGTTCAAAAGACTATCCGACACAAGATTCTTTCTAACTTTGGGAACAAATAACACATTGGTTAAAGTTATTACCTTCCTAGAAGTGAATTTTAGATCTATCTCCCTTATGCCTTTGATGGATACCATTGAGGAGTTTTCCATGTAGACAACAGAGTTTGAATCTTTAATTTCCCTTAAGGACTTGAAGAAACTTTTGTTCTTGTATATGTGTTGAGTGGCTCCCAAGTCAACCTATCAAATGAATTCTTCATCAACCATATTGATTTCAGAAATCATGGCTATAAGCATCTTCTCATTATTGTTTTTGTTGTTTGGAGCATTTCCATTTTTCATAAGAAGTCGACACTCATACTTCTAGTGTTCCTCTTCTTGCAATGATATCACTTGTCTTTCTTCTTTTTGTTCTTATCATTGTCCTTGCCATGAAAAGTCCTTTTCTTGGACTTGCTTCCTTGGTCTGCCTTAATGACATTCACTTTGGTGGTTGGCTCTTTGTCTTTTTCACCTTCTTTTGATTGACTATTGCTTTCCTGTATTCTTAACTCTTCTTCAACACGGAGAGAGTTAGCTAAACTTTCAAGCGAGATCTCTTCCTTTTTATATTTGAGATCTCTCTTGAAGTCTTTCCAAGATGGACGGAGTTTATCAATGAGAGCACTAACAATTATAGTTTCATCCATAAGCATATTATGTTCAAAAAAGTGATTAAGCATCCTTTCTAATTCAGAAAATTATTGCACGATAGACCTATTGTCCATCATTTTGTAGTTAAAGAAAGTAGAAATTAGAAATTTTTTACTTGTAGAATCTTCCCTCGTATACCTTGTCTCTAATTTCTCTCAAAACTCCTTGGTGGTTGGCACCGTATGGTAGATGTCGAAGAAATTGTCATGCATACATAGCATTTAAGATGTGTCCTCAACATATCTCGTCATTCGTCTTCCACTTTTGCTTAGTTCGGTGTTCATCTAGCGTCTCCTCCTCCTCCCCTTATGCATCGACTTGGGTGTGCTGAGCACGTACACCACCTTGAGAGCCACCAAGAGAAAGTGGACGTACTCTCTTCTTCCAGTGGGTGAAGTTGCCGCCATCAAACTTGTCAAGTTTAACTATACTAGAGGTGAGATTTTTTGCACTAGCCATTTGATTGGTAGGGATAAAGCCTTAAGAATGTTGGTATAGAGACACAAACAACAAAATCAAATGGAAATGTTAGGAAAAGAAATATATATTTGGACGAGGACTTCAAATCGTATTATAAACACTATCCTTAAGATTTTAGTTGATCTCTATTTTGTGCAACTGGTAATGATTAAATATTTTTAATTGTCAAAATGTTTGCACTAACAAATGATAATTCAAAACAAAGGAAAGAAGAGCAAGATAATTCTTGTGTTTGCATCCAACTTAGTCTATTTATTCTTATTGAAAATTATGTCTTTTGGATCAAAAGTTACTATTTTTCCTTGTTGCAACTTTTTCCTTTTTTTTTTATTTTCATTATTTAAAATATCTAAATTTTTTTTTTTGTCCATATAGTTCCTATCTGTGGTCGAAGGCAAGGGAATGAGCTCACAAGAGCAGAAACAAACAGCTATAATGGCCAAAATCTCCAACAATATACTTGATGCCAATAAGGTAAGATATTCATTAGTGTTTAAACAAACAGTTTCAGCTTCTAGTTTTTTTATTTCAAATGTTCGCTAAAGACACCACCTTATTGTTCTTATCATCATGAAACAGGCTATCAATGTTTAACGTGAAAAAGGAGAGAAAGCGAAGGATGGAAAAGCAGAGCCAGAGATCTTCGCCCAGTAAGCTTAAGCCAAAGAAACCTCTTAAGAAACCATCAAAGAAGCACTAGATGATAACGTACACCCTCACTTTATGTAACTTATTCATGTCAAATTTCTATCCTATTCTGCAATGTACTTTTATGTATTGAAAAGAAACTGAAGACTTGGCGGACTATAGTCTAGTGTATCTATTCGGATCCTTTTATATATCCACAATACAATCAGTGAAGCCTTCGGATAAAATTGGAATGATACATAGAAGATTAGCATGCCCTGCGCAAGGATGACATGCATAAATTGAGAAATGATCTAAATTTTTTATTCCCTCGTGATGACTCAATGGTAAATACAAGAGGACGTTTAAGAGGATGTCCAAATTCGAAATCAGACGAGGAGTTAAAACTCCCTCGAATGAAATACTCTTTTTTGTATTTACTACTAAGTTAACGGGTCAAAAATTCACCCCACAATTTATCTTCCTCATAATGACTGAAAAATCGATCAATAGAGATTATTACGTTGACGATTTCAGTTTTTTTTTTTTTTTTTTTTTTGTACCAGTAAAGCCTCTGGAAAAATAATAGTTACAGTTCGACGTCTACCCTACGTTGGCATATGTTTTTCAATGTACTTATATGTTTAAGCTCTATCTTAGAGGAACTTCAAAACTGATCTGGTAACTTCTCGTTTTGCAACGTCACTGAGCTCTGGCGATCGAAGACGCCGTAGTCACCGAAGATGATGACGGATACGATGTCATAAAATCCTCAAAACTCTTACTGTGCTTCAGGGCAATCGTTTTGAAGCTCAAGTACGTCGCCGCCATCTCCGGCAGCGGCGAGCTACCCTCCAAATACTCCGTCACCCGGCGCATGCTCGGTCTGGATGCCGGCAGCGGATGCGTGCAGAGCAGCCCAAGCTTCAGAACCAGCTCCACCTCCTCCGCCACAAACTCCTCCAGCCTGGCGTCCCTCGTCTCGAGTATCGACCCCTTTCGCCAATTTTCCAGCACCCATTCCAGTAACTCAAGCTGGTCGATGTCGGCGACCCAATCAACCGGCCGCCGCCCGCTGGCGACCTCAAAAAGGAACGTCCCGAAGGCGAACACGTCGGTCACAGTCGAAGCCCGCCCGGTCCGCACCAACTCCGGCGCGATGTAGCCCATGGTTCCGACAATGTGGGTGGTCTGCGAATCGGTGCCGTGGTCGTAAAGCCTCGCCAATCCGAAGTCGCCTAGCCTTCCGTTCATCTCGCCGTCGAGCAACACATTGCTCGCTTTGATGTCTCTGTGGATCACCTTCTGCTCCCAGTCTTCGTGGAGGTAGAGAAGGCCCGAGGCCACGCCTTTGATGATCTTGTACCTCGTCGGCCAATCGAGACATGGCCGGAGTCGGTCGAACAGTAGCTTGTCGAGGCTGCCGTTGGGCATGTAGTCGTAGACCAAGAGGAGCTCCTTTCGCCGGCAATAGCCCAGCAGCCGGACGAGGTTCCGGTGCCGGAGACGGCCGAGGCTAACGATCTCTGCGACGAATTCCTTTATCCCCTGCCTCGACTCGTGAGACACTCTTTTTACGGCGACGTCCTGTTTGGTCCTCCGTAAAACCCCTCGGTAGACCCTGCCGAACCCACCATCGCCGAGTGAATTCTCCTCCGCGAAGCCGCCGGTGGCGTCGAACAAGTCCTTGTAGGAGAACCGGTGGGGGCCGTATTCCCTTTCCCAGTCTTCGAGAAGCTCCGCATACTTCATCCGTCGCCTCACCACCAAAGCCACTACGCCGGCGATCGCCAAAACAACTCCGGCGGAAGCCAGCGGGATCCCGACCTCCAAAAGCTTCGATCTGCCTCCGGATTTGGTTCGAGGAAGCGAAGGGAGCAACGAGTAGTTTAGAGGTCGCGCCGTGCCGTTGACCTTGAAGCTCCAGCCGAGGACATAGTGAGCCGTTTGACAAGAACCAGTGGAGGCAGAGAAGCCAACAAACATAGAATCCAAGAACACCGGCGAAAGATCGATCGCCCTCGATATCAGTGGCCTCCTCGGCTTCGCCATTGGAACCGGAGCCAAGGTAACATTGAGCCACATGCTCTCTTCATCATATTCCACCCAAGCTTGCATGACTTCCTTGCCGATAAGGCTCAAATTCTGGAACACACCGGTGTCGTCAGAAAAGTAACCGGCGGGGACCGAAAAGTTGGACACCACATCGTTAACATCGATCCCGACGTGGTTGTCGTTGATGTCCTGGAGATCAGGGTTAGAGATGGTGTCGAGCTCGACGGCGAAGACGTGGTTGGTGGAGTTGCCGTTGTTGGGATTGAAGAGGCCTAGGTACTGACTTCCCAGTGCGCTGGAGAAGTTGTCGGAGCCGGAGATCAAGAAGGTGAAGCCGTTGCCGCCGATGTACCGGTCTTTGATGATGGTGGCGAAGACGAAGGTGGAGGAGAAGGAGAAGATGGTCCTGTTGTGATTAGGAGGCCGGAACTGAATTTGCGATGGGTGGAAAGCATGGCCTCTCATCTGCTTCGTGTTGTTGGTGAGCCTCAAGAGGCCGTTGGAGGTGACCGTGGCAGTGCCGTCGAGGGCGAGGTTTGCTCCTTGGAAGCCGTTCAAGGTGAAGTCATCGCCGTCAACGGTGGTGACTCCTGTGGAGATGTAGTGGTGGAGGAGGAGGAACAAGAAGAGGCAGAGGAAGGTGCCCTGTGACATGTCAGCCGTTTCAATCTCTGGAACCTTTTGTCTAGATTTCGTCCACTGGATCGATGAAATCCATTTATTTATAATTATTCTGTTCCTCGAAAATTGACTAGCGAGGAATCTTGAATCAGCTTATGCAGCCGGAACCAGCAACCCAAAAGTCAACTATCCTGACTTTTCTCTCTCAGGCATTGAATAATCTACTAAGGATTAATGGATCAAATTTTATCATCCGCATTTTTCAACTTTATTTTCATTTTCATATATGTTAGAGTTGAAAGATCGAATATTCTGTTGAAGTTCATATATATAATTATAGATATTTATTAACAATCAGAAAAAAAATATTAAACATAAAAATTTATAAATTAAAAACAGTCTTATTAAATTACTATAGTGGGCAATTTATATGAATCTTTCTACGTCGTTGGACTCTATCCCTTACTATATCATCATCTATATTTAAATAAATTTTATCTTTATTGCTAACGTCTTTTTGCCTTCCTCTTCCTCGCTTTGATGTGTATATTTGGTATCGCTTCACATCGCATAACCTGAGCATTTATTGGTCGCCTAAGATACGTCTGTATCACCTTAAACGTGTCTCTGAGCTTCCTTCAATAGATGCAACACCAACTTTTTCTCTAATGCTCTCATTTCTTATTCGCTCATCCTCGTATGTCCGCACATCCACCTTAACATCCGCATCTCGCAACTCTCATCTTTTGCTCATACGCCGAGTCAGAATTTCAACATTCACTCCATATAACATAGCAGGTCTAATTATCATTTTGTAGAACTTCCCTTTAAGTTTTAGAGGCACTTTACAATCACATAAAATACCCGATGCTTTCCTCTATTTCAACCATCCTGCTTGTATTCTATGTAAGACATCTCTCTCAATCCCTCCATCATCTTGCAAAAATGATCCTAAATATTTAAAGCTCTCAATTCCAAACAACTCATCATCTCCTATCTTAACACTTGTCTCATTACGTCTAATATTGCTAAATTTAAATTCCATATATTCTGTCTTTACTCTACTAAGCTTAAAACCTTTCACTTCTAGTATTTCCCGTCAAGATTCTAGTTTAGCATTTACTCCTTCACGTGTCTCATCTACTAAAACTCTTGAATGTGTCCAGTGAGTTCGTCCATTATTAGTGTAAAAAGATAGGGACTTAAAGCTGATCCTTGATGTAACCCTATCTTTATTGGAAATGCTTCAGTTAATCCACCTAAAGTTTTCACTTTGGTCGTTACTTCATTATACATATCCTTAATTAGTTCAATATATGTTACACTAACACCTCTTTTTTCTAAAATTCTCCATATTATTTCTCTTGGAACTCTATCAAAAGATTTTTCTAAATCAATGAATATCATGTATAGATCCTGCTTTTGCTCTCTATACTTTTCAATTAGTTGTCTGAGAAGATGTATAGCTTCTATTGTCGACCTTCCTGGCATAAATCCAAATTGATTTTTGAGAATCATTGTCTCCTTCCTTAATCTTTTTTCTATTACTTTTTCCCAAAGTTTCATGGTATGACTCATTAGTTTAATACTCCTATAGTTTTTACAAGTTTGTATGTCTCCCTTATTCTTATATAAGGAATTTAGGATACTTACCCTCCATTGATCAGACATCCTTTTTGTTTTCAATATCATGTTAAATAATTTTGTAAGTCATTCAATACCTTGTTTCCCTAGACACTTCCATACCTCTATCGGAATATCATCTGGTCCAACGGCTTTTCCATTTTGCATTCTATTTAAAGCTTGTTCTACTTCTGAAATTTGAATTCTACGATAAAAATTTAAATTTCTATACTCATTTGACCTACTTAAATTACCTAAATTAAGTTGGTCTCCTAAACCTTCATTAAAAAGTTGATAAAAATATCTCTTCCACTGCTCTTTTATTTCTTCATTATTTACTAATACCCTATTACATTCATCTTTAATACATCTTATTTGATTAATATCTTTTGTCTTCCTCTCTCTCACTTTAGTTATTCTATAAATGTCTCTTTCCCCTTCTTTTGTATCTAATTTTCAATATAACCGTTCAAAAGTTTCAATCTTAGCTTCATTCACTGCTTTCTTAGCTTCTTTCTTGGCTATTGTATATTTTTTCAAATTTTTCTCATTTTTACAAATATTTAATTTTTTATATGCTATTCGTTTTTCCTTGACTTTCTCTTGTATTTTTTCATTCCACCACAAAGATTCTTTACTTGGTGGTGCATGTCCCTTTGACTCACCGAGTACACACTTAGCTACTATTTTCAATTTTGATATCATCTTATCCCACGTCGTATTAGGGTCACTGTATATGTCATCTAATACTTGTACTCCTACCTTCTCTTTGAATATATTTAGTTTCTCATCCTTTAACTTCCACCACTTAATTCTAGTCGTATATTTTCCTTCTATTAATACTATATTTGAGGCGTATATCCAATACTACTAACCTATGTTGAGTAGTTAAACTTTCTCCAGGAATAACCTTACAATCTTTACAAATCTTTCTATCTCTCTTCCTAACCATAAGAAAGTCAATTTGTGATTTATTATTTCCACTTTTGAACGTGACTAAGTGTTCTTCTCTTTTCTTAAAAAATCTATTAGCTAGTATAAGATCATATGTTATTGCAAAATCCAATATAGTTTTACCATCTTCATTTCTTGTTCCAAACCCATAACCCCCATGCACCCTCTCATATTCGTCATTTTTCACTCCGACATGCCCATTTAAATCACCTCCTATTAAAATCATCTCATTTGACGGAATATTTTGTAATACTTCATCCAAGTCCTCCCAAAACCTTAATTTGGTATTTTCATCTAATCCTATTTGAGGTGCATATACACTAATTACGTTTATAGTTTTTTTCTCCACTATTATTTTGAGAGCTATAATTCTATCCCCCTTTCTAATTACTCCTACAACTTCATCCTTTAATGAACTATCAACAATAATACCCACTTCATTTCTTGTTTTACTCTTGTCTGTATACCATAACTTAAAACCCGAGTTCTCTATCATCTTTGCCTTCTCACCAACCCATATTGTCTCTTGTACACATACAATATTAATTTTTCTTTTAATCATCATATCTACTATCTCCATTGTTTTACCAGTGAGGGTTCCTATGTTCCATGTACCATATCTTAGACTACTAGTTTTTCTATAATATTTGTTCTTACCCAACCTATGGTGTGAGAACTCTTGCTTATTTAACACTACACCCAAGTTCTCATGGAGATGTTGCGGTCCTTGTCGATACGTTGCAGTCAGACCCTGCAACGTGAACTCTAGCATATTTTTCACTACACCCAAGTTCTGAAAATGTAGCGGTCCTTGCCGAGACATTACAGTCGGACCCTGTAACGCGTTCCTTCCGGGGAACAATCTAGCATTAGCACAATAGTTTGATTGATTCATTCATTGAACATTTATCTTAGTTTAACGCTGGCTGGCAACCTAACGCAACCCTCCTCCTTTATCCGGGCTTGGGACCGGCCACGACAAGGTTAACTTATCATGGGCGGAGTTAAATTAAACATTATACAATAAATATTAAAAATAGTTTATTTTATATATATATATATATATATATGAGTAAGATTTTATTAGACTTGCCTCCGTATTTGAATTCTTCGAAAAATTTTATAAATGTATGATTATCTAATTATTTAATCGGATCCAAAAATTTCTTCTATATGTTCTTATTGGATATAGAATCCTCCATTAGATTTGAAGAAAATTATCATCCCTATTACCAACCTAAACAAAATGCCAACCAGGGTTATTGGGGCCTCCATCCAGGACCTAAATTTTTTTTACATTATAAGGGCTTTTATATAGAGCTCAAAAAAAAATTTATGTTAAAATTGACCTTGGACTGGGGCTCATTTATCAAGGTTTTATTCAGGACCTCAAAATCATCACATGATCATTCTAGAAATTTCTAAAATGTATTCGGTGATTGTTGGCTATGCATTATCGACATATCTTTCTTAAGATCTTGTCATATTCTTGGTCGGATCTTCGGACTCTAGTAAATGCAGAGTTTGAGCTAGCTCTTAGTCGCTACTAGAAGCTTTTGACTAGTCGTGGCACAAGTGAAAGGTGAACCATATGGTTCACATGGAGTGGTAGGAAACCAAGGGTGATCAAGGGGTTATGCATATGGGTCCTCGTAAATACTTCCATCGCTTATGTTTTGTTTGGATGGATTCTTGCTAAATCTAGTGTTGGATTAGCTAGTTAGCTCATGAACAACTTGAATGCAGGATTTTCCGACAATATTTTTTTCGACAATTTATCAAAAGACACACTTAAAGTTTGGCATTGACCAAAAGACGTCGGAGGTTTGAAAATGCCCAAAAGGCACATTTCTTTTCCATTTACTCCTCAAATGAAGTCGACTTTTTCTTCTCCTTCTTCTCTTCTTTGCATGTAATAATTTTTTCTTTTTCTTTCCTCTTATATAAAATTAAATCTTTTTCTCTCTTTGCATGCATGCAACAACCAATGTAATGTTGCTTTTAAAAATCAATACTACAGTTAAATTACACCAGTACTACAGTGATGGTAGTTTCTAAAAATAACACTACGATAGTATTGGTGTGTTATAGTGTTGGTTTTTTAAAATAGTAAAGAATGATATATTTTGACTCCAGAGCACGGTAAAAAGTCATAAGAGTTGGAATGTGTCCAATTGAAAATCTCTAGGTCAATCAATGGAGTTTTGATTGAAATTCATTGATGGGCCTAAAAGAATTAAATTTTTGAAAAGTTAACATATAATGAAAGAGAATAGTAAAGTAAAGGTATTTATAGTGTTCATGCTTAGTTCTGAAATCCTTACAATAAGTTATGTATACATATTAATTGCTTTAAAGTCATAAACTTTAAAAACCTTCTGATTAATACTGTTAATTATGACTTTGAGTTGATATTTTTGAGCATATATAGACTCTGAGACACTTTAAAAACTTATAGCATTTTGAATGAGTCCGATCGGAGTTCTCTAGGTTTGAAACCCATTGATGGGCATAGGGGATTTGAATTTTTGAAAAGTTTACATGTAATAGAAAAAGTTAATACAGTAAAGGTATATATGGTGTTCATGCCTTATTTTGACACCTCTATATTGAGTTATGTATATGCGTCAATTAAAATTTTCTCTGCCTTTTTCATGCATGCAACAACACTGTGGTACTGTTTTTTAAAAATCAACGGCACATTTTAATTACACCAACACCATGATAGAGTTGATTTTGAAAAATCAACAAGTGGTGCCGAAAACAACACTAATGCTGATTTCAAAAATCATCACCAAGTGGTGTTGAAAATCAGCACAATTGTGGTGTACTTCAAAAACTTGTAGCACTTGAAATGGATTTAATTGGAGTTTTTTTAGGTATATCAATGAATTTTAATCGAAACTCATTGATGAATCTAGAGGATTTGAATTTTTGAAAAGTTGACATGTAATGAACAAGGATAATACAGTGAAGGTATTTATGATGTTCATGTCTAGTTTTGATATATCTACTATAAGTTATGCACATGTGTCAATTATCTTAAAATCATAAACTTTAAAAACTTTCTGATTACTACTGTTAATGACTTCGAGTTGATATTTTTGAACACATATAAACTTTGAGACACTTCAGAAACCTGCAACATTTGAAATGAAAGCACCAAGTGGTATTAAAGCACCAATCAATACTATGGTGTTGATTTTCGAAAATCAACACCACAGTGGAGCTAATTTCGAAAATCAACACCATAGTGTTGATTGGTGCTAATTTTCAGCACCACTTGATGCTAATTTTTGAAAACTAGCACACCCGTGGTGTTAGTATAATTAAACTGTGGTGCTAGTTTTTAAAAATAAGTGTCACAGTGGTTGTTGCATGCATAAAAAGGAGAGAGAAAATTTTAATTGACGTATACATATACATAATTTATCATAGGGATGTCAAAATAGGACAAGAACACAATAAATACCTTCAATGCACTACTCTCTTCAAATTATTGATCTATAGAAGGAAAGGGGCGTGCTCATGAGCTTCCTATACACCTTCAAGATCGCATCCTTTTCCATTTCCTCAAAAGTCCTTGATCAATTCCTCTCAGAATAAGTTACCTTCCTCACAAGCATATTCAAGGAGTTCTAACTCCAAAAACTTTATGCATACTCAATTGAATATAACTTAACACTCATTTTATAGGTATATAGAAGTGGAAGAAAGGGAAGCACACTTTTGATGAACAAACTGTTACTTGGAAAAGAATTCATGAATATGACCTAGTCAATGATGATAAAGATATACCAATTATCGAGGTTAAATTGTCAGGTGGTAGTGATTCATTTTATTGTATTTGATGGGGTCTCGGTTCGACACACTTGAACTTCTCCTCTTCCCTCATCTATGGAGAGTAGAGTTTGTTAGCCTTCGAAGATGCCACCGTAGATCCCAATCTACAAATGGAAATAACATTAAATGTGAGTCGACTTTATCGTCGTGATCCCTCTGATGATGAAGTTTCCATTGAGAAAGGAAGAAGAATGTAGTAGAACAGAGAAGAGAAGAGAGGAGAAGAGAAGAGAAGAGAAGAGAAGAAAAAGAGAAGAGAAGATCTTCAAGCAAGAAGAGTTATCTCCGCATGCCAGAATAGAGAAAGAATCATCTCCTTCCTTTTACCTTCTATGGACCTTATATAGTAGATCATAACCGCCTCACCAACCATACCTATTTGACAGTCATACCCCTTGTAGGATCAGTAGGGGACAACACTATATGAAATCTCTACCGTATGCTCGCTTCATGTTTGCTATGCATTGAGGAGACTAGAATATAACACGTGGATTGTGGAATTACCCTTTAGTGTGATCATTGGAGGATTAGGCATAACAATCGTTATTGGGAATCTTTTCAGTGATCCCTAAGTCTTATTATTGGAGACTGAGTTCTCGGGGAAGGTAGGAATGCTTGGGAGAACCAACAGTGCTTGGGAAAATCAATAGTACTCGGAAGAACCAATAGTATTTGGAAAAAACAGTAGTGTTAAAAAAAACAAACAGTGCTCGGGAGAACCAACAATGCTCGAGAGAATCAATAGTGCTCGGGAAAGCTACGAGTGCTCAGGAAAACTAGTAGAGCCAATAGTGCTCAGGAAATCTAGGAGTGTTGGGAGAACCAGTAGAGTCAATAGTGCTCGGGAAAGCTAGGAGTGCTGGGAGAACCACTAGAGTCGATAGTGCTCGAGAGAATCAACAGTGCTCAGGAAAATCAGTAGTGTTCAGGAGAACCTACAGTGCTTGAAAAACCAATAGTGTTAGGGAAAACCAATAGTGCTTAGAAAAATCAGTAGTGCTCGAGAAAGCTAGGAGTACTCATAAGTCCTTAATCAAAAATTCTGGATATCATCACATATCCCCCCCTTTCAGTCAGACTGAAAAGTGAAATTGAATGAAGTCTGATAAATGTATAATCAAAGAATAGTTACCTAGATAGGAAATGAACATGATGATACTCGATAAAATTGACAGGGCTCGAGGAACTCAAAAGATATCAATAAATCCTCCAAATAGAAACAAGCCCATGTTGTAAGAACATAGCGACCAAAATGGGGGATAATAGAAAACACCTTCTTTTGCCTTTTATTCGGATGTTTCACAAGAGTTAAGAATTATCTTCTAGTTATCCTGGGAGAACCAACAATGCTCGAGAGAATCAATAGTGCTCGGGAAAACTAGTAGAGCCAATAGTGCTCGAGAAAGCTAGGAGTGCTCGAGAGAACTAGTAGTAGAGATAGTGCTCGGGAAAGCTAGGAGCGTTGGGAGAACCAGTAGAGTCGATAGTGCTCGAGAGAACCAACAGTGCTAAGGAAAAAGTAGTGTTCGAGAGAACCTACAGTGCTTGAAAAAACCAGTAGTGTTAGGGAAAACCAATAGTGCTTAGAAAAATCAGTAGTGCTTGGGAAAGCTAGGAGTACTCGTAAGTCCTTAATAAAAAATTCTAGATACCATCACATATCCCCCCTTTCAGTCAGACTGAAAAGTGAAATCGAATGAAGTCTGATAAATGTATAATCAAAGAATAGTTACCTGGATAGGAAATGAACATGATGATACTCGATAAAATTGATAGGGCTCGAGGAACTCAAAATATATCAATAAATCCTCCAAACAGAAACAAACCCATGTTGTAAGAACATAGCGACCAAAATGGGGGGTAACAGAAAACACCTTCTTTTGCCTTTTATTCGAATGTTTCACAAGAGTTAAGAATTATCTTCTAGTTATCCTGGGATTTTAAATAAAAATGCCAATGAGACAAGGAATATTGGGTATTCCATTGGGCTGGAAGGAGTAGGAGCTAGTGATAGCTTCTGTGTTTTAAACTCAATCCTTTAATGTTAAGACTCCCAAAATCCAAGGTGTTCATCTCTTGAGCTCTCGACTTTTTGAGTTCCTGATTCCTCTTATTCGTGTGGGCCCACTCCTTATTGTCTAAACTTTGTTTCATGGGCTTATTCCTTGGATCCCTTGGATATCCAGTCAGAGGCCCATCCCATTGGCATCATTAGCCACCCCTTGAAATAGTCAGACGATTTCCTTAAATTTGATGTTAGCGAATGTGCTCTTATAAATGCCATACCACCATCGCATCCTGGCTAGGTGTTTGAATAGTCAGTTCCCCTCAACGCTCTCCCATGCTACTATAATCTTAGGGTTTTATGTCCGCATGTCTCTAGGTCCCCATTTGCCTTGGTGTTTGAATGTCGCCTTGTCCCCTCTCTCTCATGCTTCGAACTCCCCGATCATCATTAGTTGTCTCTATTAAAGCCTCTTTAAAACGACTTCATTGTTGTCATCGATGCCTACTCCGCTTACATTTCCTCTTCCTCGGCAACCCCCCTCCTTCTCTACCAAGTAAGTGTCATAGCCTCCTCTTCCAAGACTTCTTCCTTCAAGGCCTCCTCTTCCAAAGCCCTCTAATTCCCCTAGTCTTCGTTGGTTCGAGGTCACCTCTTTCAGAATCACCCCATCCCACCCTTTACTTCCCAAACCTACCGACCATCCTCACCACCTCCCTCGCAGTTGTGCCTGCTTTTTCCTATGCCAGCTTAAAGGCGGCCTATGATTCCATATCCCACTAATATACCTTCGCATCACCAATTTCTACCAGATATCTCTAAACCAACTTGCTCTAAATGCCTTGGCATTTTGTTGAGGTGGTTATCGTTTTTAAATCGCAACTTCCCTTTCACATACATGTTCCACTTTTTCTTCCAAATGCAGATGGCGAAGGCCGAGGTATTTTATTTTACAGGTCATTCTGGTTGTAAATTCTTTAGGGATATGCATTCCTCCCACAAGGACTGGAAGAGTCTTTAGTTTTATGTCCGACTTCCCACTACCCTTCCATACTCTACCACTTGGCGCACAGAGATTCTGAGCTTCGATCTCAAGCGCCACGCCTCCGCCCTTCGACTGTCCTCAATAACCTTCGAGACCAGCCTTACAACATTCAGTATCCTCTGGATGACCATCTTCTTGGGCATTTCAAACTCTCTCCCTTCATACCTGATGACCTTACCCTGATTGTAGCTTTTCTTACTTATTTTACTTCCACCTCAGAAATACTAATTTCATTTTCTTTTTGCAGACGACTTCATGCAGCTGCCATGTTGAGAGTGCCCTTCAAAAGTCCACAAAGGGTAAGTCATGTGTGGGAGGGCCTCAGACGATCGCTTCCTCGCACGACTACCTCATCTCCGTCGTCCTTTGAGCATTAAGGTGAGGGAGATCCTTTAGCTGAGACCCTGCACTGGGAATTACCCTCGTTCAATTGACTCGTTGAACCCTCGCCAAGCGACGAAGGGGAGTCGTCAGGTCTTCTGCCAACACACCCAGTACTCCATCCTTGTTATCCCATGAAGAATCTTCCCATCCTTGTCATCAACTACGTTCGCTAAGTTTGTCCTATCCTCCTCTAGGAGATGACCCTGAGACAACTCTGGTTGAGTCCTTGCCCAAAGTTCAGAGCCATCCTTGCCCATCTTGCCTTCTCCCCTACGTCCAATGCTCCCTCCATCCCCTCCATCCTCCATACATTCCCCATCCTCCTATGAAAATTCACCACGACCATCACCCACACCGTCCCATACAACCACCCTTCCATACATTTCCTTCACCATTTCGGCTGGCAAGGTGGAGGTCACAGATGTAGAGGCCTCGAGAGACCCTACCTTCACTCCTGAAGAGCCCAAGTCCCCATCTTGCGAGCCTTCAAATCTCCTTATGCAGACTTCGCTCCCCCTACCTTTGTTTTGGCTGAGCCCACATCATTATCTTCTCCACATCCCTTGAACATTACACCCCCTGTCGTCCTTTCCTCTTCCACTGCTACCCCTCCTCATCATCCCGGGTTTGAGGAAGTCCCTGATTTAGTCACTTTACGCCCCTTGAGTGCAAAATTTTGCTCCCTTCTCTAAGTCCATGCACTTAAGGAGCTATGACTCTTAAACTAGGCTGAGATCCAACTCCCTCTGGAGTGCATGCGAAGATGCTTGAATTTGATAAGACTCAATTTCTATTCTCGCCTTATCCTTATCTATTTTCTTGGCTCTGACTATCTTCCCTTGTACAGGTTTGTTCTAACTATGATGACTTGTCTAGTCATCTATCCCTTTACCAAGGTTGGATGGCATCTTGGAATGCCACCCTCCAAGCGCACATCGTCTAAACCCTTGTGACACGAGTTTGATCTAACAGAGGTTGAGATGGCCTTGAAGAAAAGTTGTGAGGCACCGAAGGAGGAAGTCTCAGTTCTGTCAGGGAGCCAAGATGAAGCACGTCACCAAGACGACTCCATGGGCAACCAGTTAGAGAGGTGCCAAGCCCAGTTGCAGGAAGAGATGGTCGGGTAGAAGGCAACACAGTCGAAGATAGCCCAACTGAGAAATAAAGTGGTCGCGGAGGACAAACAAAGTCTTCACGTCACAGAGGAGAGGGATCAAGTCATCTCTCAACTTCTAGAACATGGTACCCTTCTCACCCATGTGTGGATCGAGGCCTCCCGTTGTACCACTCAACTAGTGGAGCTCAAGGCGACAACCTCTGAAATCTCCCTTGACACTGTGACCCTAGTCACAGAAATGAGAGCACAATAAATCGATCTTTCAAGCAATCTCCAAGTCCCTGCCGAGGGATTGAAGATTATGGCCCGAGATAAGGCTAAAGCACAGGATGCTTTGGCAACACATCGCAACTCGGAGGAAGAGTGTGGGAAAGCTCAAGAAAAGGAGCTGCTTGCTCAGCTGGGCTCGAAGACCACCTCATTCTTTCAGATGGGGTTCAAGGGTGTCGTTCACCAATTCACCGTTTGAGGCTACCCCCCCCCCCCACCCAAGGATTCTAGGTTCATTGACTGTTAGGCAACCCTGCTTGCGTATCCTCCTAAGACTTTTGATTTGTAATGGATTCACCTTTCCCCTTTCCTACTTTTGTAAGGCCACATGATTAATGGAACCACCATTTGCATTTTTTCATTGATCTTGCCTTGTCATTCATCTTCTAAACACCTCGACTCGATTCGAACCTTTGCTAGTAATCTCGATTGACCTCGTGTACGAACCACCATACCCGCACTTAGTTGTTCCCTCACCAAACATTAACTAACCTCACCTAAGTTTTTTTGGGAAGGTTGATAATAGGTGTATTGTCGTGATACAATATTAAACAATTGTACTATATATCGAACCCCTTTTATACTAATGCAATATAGAGATGACTAGGATCATCTTCCAACAAGTGTAATCAATAGAGTGGTAGTCTTAAGATCAATAGTTATTGTTTAGATTTTTCTATTATAAATGGGGGGTTTGGATTAGGAATTCTAAATCTACTAAATGAATGACCATGCAAATAATTAAAGTTCTAACCTAGCAGTGCAACTATACATTCAAACAAGTAAATAATGCAAGAATTTAATCAAACACTTAAAATGCAATAATTGAAACAACAACAACTGGAAAAGGAATTAAGATAAACACCTAATGTGCACAAATGTAAAACTAACACTAATATAAGAGGCATTTAACCAAATATTTGACATGCATACAAAATTAACTAAGTGCAGGTAAAATAATAAAGATAAATGATGATCAATTGAAATCCCAAAATGTGTCTGAAGTGTGGACAAAGGTCTTCATGGAAAAATTCGGTGGAGAGTTGATCGAGTCTCGTGATGAGTCGTGGATCTTGAGATGACTCGGACTCCATATTTCGGAGCTGGTGGAAGATTCGAGCTCTTGCAGATTGATTGAGCTCGGATGAGTGTTATTAGGCGAGCTTCTTCTTGAATCCGAAGAACAAGATGGATGCCGATGGAATGGTGGATGATGTTAGAATCCTTGGTGGAGTGGCTCTTCCCTCGAATTCGAAGCAGAGAAAGGGATGGAAGGTGTGGAGGACGGAGGCTAGGATTCTTAGGGCTCAAAAGATGAAGTGTTCTTCAGTTTGAACATCTTTAATAGCTATTCCAGTTGCATCATCATGTTGTGCCACAACCATGGTGGCTATGCATCGTGGTGCACCACAACCACAACAAGAGTCGCCCATAACTATTGTCGTGGTCATAGCTTGGTCGTGGGCCCCTCTGGAAATCTCTTCGCTTCGCTTTCTTCGCTCCCACAACTTGGAACATGGCCTGGGTGTGTTTGTGACCACAATATGGTCCTATTTCCTTGATGAATAGGGCCCAAAACTCCTTGATTGTTCTTCCTCAGATACCCTACAAAATAAAATATGCTTCAAATTAGTCAATGAAACCATCAATTAGAAGGTTTTTGTATTAAGGCACTAAAATAATCTAATACCAATAAAACATGATAAATATGACAAATTAAACATGAGTGAATTAAAATATTGAGGAATGAATCAAAATAACGTGACAAAATGTGACTTATCAATTCCCACACTTATTCTTTCATGTCTCGTGCAAATAAACAAAACTAAGCAAACAACTAAAGATGCATTCCCCTGACAATTCTCAATCACACTTAGAAAATCGTAATAAAGAGTTATCTAGGGTTATCAATTCTTAAAGACCGAAGTATTCATGAATGCAAATCTTACACTGGTTAACAAGCATAGTGATTTCAATTCATCCTGAATAAACTAAGAATGACTAAGCCTCACAAGATAAGTGGTAGTTTCTCTCTCTCTCTCTCTCTCTCTCTCTCTCTCTCTCTCTCTCTCTCTCTCTCTCTCTCTCTCTCTCTTGTATACATATAATGGTGGAGTTCACTCGAGCTACTTATGATTTATGCACTACCATATGCTTACTTTTCTTCTACTCTTCATCACTATCGTATACATACGAATACACAATTTTAAAGGCTTATTAGAATGCAAGGGAAATATGAGTTAAAACAAATAATGATATGAGGGCAAGAAAAATAATGACACGAAAGAGATAAGGAAAAGTTCAAAGTAATGAAGACATGGAATATTGGAATGTTACATAAATGAGTACAAGAAAACATTTGCCCCAAAAGTTTTCATCCAAGCTTTCAACAATATAATAAACATGCAACTTGTAGGATTGGGAAGTGCACTAGAGGGGGTGAAAGCACTCATCGCTTTTCTCTATTAGAAGTGCTAGTAGCAGCGGAAATAATAAAGCAATAATAACGAAGATACTAATTTTACTTAGTTCTCAACCCCCCAGGGTAAGTGTGTCCAAGGCTTATGCACAGGCATCTGTCCACTATTTCTTCTCCTTTTCGGAGGCGGAGAAACCTCTTACAAAGTTTGTATTCAATCATAAATAAATATGATATAAATGCATATAAATGAATTCAAACACTTATAATGATCGGTATGGAAGCCCTGATCATCTCACACTCCTTCTAGCGCTTCCTTGGTCGCATGAACAGAACCTTAATGCCGAGTACAAAAGTTAGAATGTTGTGATAGATTATCTTAAGCTTCCATTCGAGCACACTTTTATAGAACTTATCTAGGCACCTAGAAACCTTCTAGGTGCATTCACTTGATCGTAATTAGATCCGCATCAACCGGGCTTTATCCTGTTCTAGGCACCTGGAAGGGATCTAGGTGCCTGAAACATATGCTTATATTAAACTCTTCCAAACTACTCTCTCCCACACTTAAAATTTTGTTTGTTTCAGACAAAACATTCATTATGGAACATCCAAATTTCCACATTCAAAAGAAAAATAGAGAGGAATAAATGGAGGAAATAAAAATGATACGATAAACGATAAGAGTATTATTTAATAAGATGTAACAACTAAAGAAACAAAGAAAATTATAGATTAACAATAACCACAAGTGCACTAAGCACAAGCAATAAAAATATGCTCAATCCTCTCTAAGTAAACAAAAATTATCAATTCAATCTATCAATATGAAATCCATTACCAACTAGTAACCATATACTATTAAAGAATCCAATATGATAATAAATCTCAAATTTGGCAATCAAATTTAACTAGATTTCACAACTTCTAAGATGGTATAAAGGAATGCATAAGAGATTTTATCTTAAAAATTTGTAAAATAAAAACTCGACAAATAAAACATAACGGCTAAAACAAAAACAAGTAAAGCAAAGAAACATATATACAAAGAAAAAGAAAAGAGATGGAACAAACTCCCCTAAGTTCTTGATGATTGGAGGCGGTTCAGTAATTAAAACCAGGATGGCAGTGGAGTGTTTTGAAAGAAAATCCTCCCTCGGTGGTTGAAGATGGTTTAGAAGTAATATCTACTCTAGGGGTGACATGGTCTGAGTGGAAGCGAGCACCTTCTTCATGAGATTTATGTCATCAAGCACTGCTTCCTCTATTGTCGTATCCTCAAAAAATCTTCCAAGTGGTTGCAGATGGCTCAGTTGAAGGAGCCAGTCTGAAGGTTGAATAATGTTAGTTTGAGTAAAAACAACTCCCTCCGATAGCATCACCTTATTGTATATTTTCTCTGACGATCAGAGGTGATTCATCAGATGTATCCATCCTGGGGGATGAATTATTCTATTTGTTGTTAGGGTTTTATTGTATAGAAATGTTTACGACTTTGACTGTAATGAGAGTGTCTAGTTTGGAGACCTCTGTAATGCCCGTAAAATTTCTAGCAATTTTACAAGAATTTTTAGCATGAATATAATGGGCTTTATGTGGGCTCTTTCAAAAATAAAAGAAATAGAGCCAAAAAGGATGCAAGGCCTAGGAATTGAACCCCAAACCTCTAGTAGATACCTAAGCCCTAAAGATGCATCCAATAACCAGAAGCCCAGTAGGCTTGTGCTTTTAGAGAAATATGGGAAATTATAGTTAAGGGTAAGGGAGACTAAGGGACACTTCAAGTGAATAAATAGGGGAATGAGGAGACATGAGAAATCAAAGTTGGCATCTTCTCCTTCTCTTCTTCTTCCTCACCGAAACCTACCCCTCTCCCTTTCCATTTTTTCGAGATCTATCCAAGCAAGAAGAAGGCTTTAGGTTTGGAATCCCTTAGGGTATCTTCCAACTAATAGCGAAGGAAGTAAGTATCCCCTCACCTGCATACAAGTAGTTTTTCGATTGATGTTGTTATGTCAAACTCTTCATGAACCATTCGGCCAAGACCTTTACTTGAGTTTTCATTGAGGATCCATGCCATACCTTGTATGACTATGATGTTGATGGGTTGCTAAATAGGCTAGGTTAAGTGTTTGACCTCAAAAACCCCAAGGAACTTTCGGCCAAGACCATTACTTGTGCTCTCCATGATGATCCATACTTTACCTTGTATTAATATGAAGATGATAGGTTTCTAGATGGGTTTGGTTAAGTGGTTGACCCTCAAACCCTTCTAAGACTCTCGGCCAAGTCCCTTTGAACCCCTAATGTGTTTTTTTTTATGTTATGGTTTAGATGAGTTTATGCTATGTTTTGATGTTAGATGAAGATAACATGTTCTATGCTAGGTTTTAAATGAGTTCATGCCATATTGATGGTAGAAGAAGATGACATGTTCTATGTCATGCTATAGATGGGTTCATGCTATGTTTTGATGGTAGATGAAGATAACATGTTGTTGGCTAACCTAGAGTTAAGTGGTTGAGCCTTTAAGTCCTTTGAACCATTCAGCCAAGACCCCTAATGTGTTTTCTATGCCATGTTTAGAGGAGTTCATGATATCTTTTGATGTTAGGTGAAGATAACATAACCTAGAGTAAGGGGTTGAGCCTTTAAGCCCTTTGAACCATTCGGCCAAGACCCCTAATGTGTTTTCTATGCCATGTTTAGATAAGTTCATGATGACTTTTGATGTTAGATGAAGATAACATGTTGTTGGCTAACCTAGAGTTAAGTGGTTGAGCCTTTAAGCCCTTTGAACCATTCGGCCAAGACCCATTTAGGCCTATCATGCTATGATCTATAAATTACCATGTTGTGTTTTGAATGTAGATATAGGTAACATGTGAAAGCTAAGCTAGATTTAAGAAATGGTTCTTAGGTTGTCTTGGAACTCTCGGCCAAGGTTTATCTAAAATCCTAAGTGCCCTCCCATGCCATGCTTTATATGCTAAATAATTAACATGTGGTTAGTTAGACCATATATAAGATGTTTGGTGTTTAAAACTTTGATAGAGCTTCATGAAGTTTAGGTCACTCCATGTATACTTGTTCATGATTTTTATGCCTTATGTCATGCCCTATATGTGTGTGATGTTAACATGATGCTAAGGGGTCTTTGCTCAAGTGGTTTAGCATGATTGGTTATGTCACTACCATATGTCTATGTCAATAGTAGGGATGCATGATAAATTTCTGCTCATTATCATGTTAAATGTATGATCATGTTATGCTCATTGCTTTGTAATTGTATGAATGTATGATGTTTTATAAAGAAGGAACATGATATGCATGAAAAGAAATATGATATGTTATGAAGAAGAAATATGTTATGAAAGCAATATGATATGTTATAAAGAAGAAATATGTTATGATGTATGATATGTTATGAAGAAGAAATATGTTATGAAAAAGAAATATGTTATGATATGAAGAGGAAACATGATATGTTTATGAAATGAAATATGATATGTTATGATAAGAAGCATGATATGTATTTTACTTTCTGCATGGCTTGTACCAGGACCCTAACAAGGTCCAAGGGATGGGCTCCTACGTGTCCCTGGGTCGACGGTCGTAGTACGGACTCAGTACGGGATGGGCTCCCAGATGCCCTAGGCCGACGGTCATAAGTACGGGCTTAGGATGGGCTTCTGTTATGCTGCCCCTAGGCCGACGGACTTGGTATGGGCCTAGTACTCTAGTGGGTTCGGGATTAGCTACCTCGGGTCTATCAGGGATGTGCACTATGATGATGATGATGTGGTACAATGTCGGGCCCAATATGTTGAGATTTATGTTTAAATACCTATAAGATATGTTTTCAAAGAGCATCCTGCACATATCTTTATGTTATGTCTGCTTATGTTCTTATTATATTCATGTTATGCCTGCTTATGTTCTTATTATATTCATGATATGCCTGCCTATGTTCTATGACGTTTTATATTTATGTTATGCTTGCTTATGTTCTCATTATATTCATGTTATGCCTGCTTATGTTCTTATTATATTCATGATATGCTTGCCTATGTTCTATGACATTTTATATACATGTTATGCTTGCTTATGATCTTTTATGCTTATACGAATGTTATGCTTATGTTTCAGTATGTTATATGCATGTTATGTTTGATTATATGTCTTTGTATGTTTATGTGAAGGTTATGCTTATATGTGTTGTATGATCATGTCACTACTCCATGTTTAATGCTTGACGTATGGTTTTGTGAGTAGGACAGGATTTTACTAAGTCTATGTGCTTATAGTTTATGTTCCCTTGTACTACAGATAAGGATAAAGGGTGGCTAAACTAAAGGGAGCAGCAGGAGGGGCAAAGTGTGTGTGGTAGTGGCATGGTGGAGGAGATCTGTTATGTTTCCTTATGCATGTTTTGCCTTAAGACGATTCTCTTTATGGACTTGAACTAAGCACTAAGTACTTATGACATAATGATGCATGCTCTATGTTTAAGAAGAAGTATCTATGAAATGACGATGCATGTTTTTGTTTAAAAGAAAAAAAAAATAAGTCTAAAGTCTTCCGCTGTAAGAATATATGAAGTCTTCCGCTGTAATGTATGTACGTACGATCGCGTCGCGCCGCCCCTCCGGACCCCTGGAAAGGGCGGGCGTGACAACCTCTAGCTATCAATCACTCTCGTGAGAATCTGCTCAGTATATATGTTTTCTATTTCTACCCGTGGGAATCAACTCAATATTTTGGACACTGATATCTAACAACTTTGAGGGTACTACATCCTCTACAACTTCGTCTCCAATAATTTCACAAATAGGGGTAGTTGGCAGCTCACTAACATCATCCTCCACATCTGTTACAACAATAACTTCATCAATAATTTCATATGTAACAATGATATGAAAATCATTAACATTAGCGATAATAATATTTCCATCCATACTTTTGCATGCATTAATATAATCCACAACATTAGCAACTTCATCACCACAACACAAAGAATCATAGGAGTCTTATAGAGCAATAGAATCAGAGACAAGACTATCACTAACTCTATAATCCATCTCCTCAAAAGAGTGTCAATACCCATAGAAATGGTCTCCGACGGAGGCTGAATGAATTCTTATGCTTGCATCTAATTGATGGATGATTTGAGTTGATATAATTGTATTTGCAATTCCTGTCTTGATGCTTCAACTTGTTCTTTGGTTTGGAGACCACTGGCTTTTTACAGTTGGTGCATAGCTATTTGTTAGATAAGCTCCCTGAGACCCTGTATTAAAGTATCTCGTTGGATGTGGGTAGGAGCTTGTTCACTGTAGTCTTGGAATGTGCCCCAAGGAACTAACTCAGTTTATTGGAAATGTTATGGTCCATTACTCATTAGTTCATCTTGAAATCCCAATGGACTTTGATATGCTGAAAAATTATGAGGATCTTGTTGTTGTGCTTCCTCATAATTATAACTTGATTGATCTCCCCAACTAATCATCTAAGTATTGGTAGATGGTGGGGGTGGATAGCACTGAGGTTGCTTAGGGACGTATTGTTGCATGTGCCCATACTTGAAATCTGAATTAAAATTATAAAAAAATATACCACAAAATGAATTATATGTGTTATGCTGATAGGGTTGATGATATTGAGGATCAGACTAATGATATTAAGACTGGTATTGATTAAATAGTTGTTCAGGCTGGTAACACTAAAAATATATATCTAAATTCCTCATACCCTATTGTCTAGTGCCTGAATCATAAGCATTTTTGAAGTCTCCAAAATGTTGGTGATACGAATCCATGTCACAAGAATTTTTTTTCTATTGTTATCCTGAAACACTAAAAAAAAAATCAAAAGACACAGTAAATAGACATTATAAAATACATGAATGCACAAGAGAATAAAAGAATTTAGACTTAATAAAAAAATTTAGATTTTTATAATTTTTTCTAGAAAAATAAAAGACAATCCTAAAGACAAACAAGCACTACTGCACTCTTGACGACATGACATTTTGACAATAGGTGTATTATCGCAATATGGTATCAAACATTTTAATTTACCTCTGGAAGTCTCTTCGCTTCGCTTTTTTCTCTCCCACAGCTTAGAACATGGCTTGGGTGTGTTTGAGACCACAGTATGCTCGTATTTCCTTGATGAATAGGGTCAAAAAGTACTCAATTGCTCCTCAAATACCCTACAAAATAAAATATGTATCAAATTAGTCAATAGGGCCATCAATTAGAAAGTTTTTGCATTAAGATGCTAAAATAATTCAATACTCATAAAATATAATAAATACGACAAGTTAAGTACATGAGTGGATTAAAATATCGAGGAATGAATCAAAATAATGTGTCAAAATGTGAGTTATCAATGGTTCACTTCGATTCGGATTAAGGGTGAAAATCCCCCCCCCCTCTCGAAACTGATATAAGCCACCTAACCCCTGCCATTTTATTACACTGGTCTAGATCGTTACTACTACCTAGCCGCTTCTATGTCCATCATCCCCTAACACCAGCTCCCTATACCATATCAAGCTAGAGTAAGAGCTTGTTGAGTATCATTGGCTAGGCTAAGGGATAACATTTGTATTTGACCAAGGGCTTAGGGATGCCTTGGCTAGGTCAAGTGAAGGTACTTCATTCCCTTCCGCTTTAACTAAAAGGAGTGTATTCGGGTCCATGGTTATCTAGGTCAGGTGTAACTACCCATTTGGATGACGGGGCCTTACATCTATATATGTATTAATCATGCCTCGTAAAAGCAAGATTGTCACCCCTTCTTTACTCCTCGCTTTGATGTATTAACCAGTTGCTTTAATAATCCCCGAGCCTTGCTATAAATAAGGTGGCAGTAGCGATCCTTGTATTAACTTAGAGTTTTTCTTTCATCTTTTACATGAGTTGTCCCTCTCCCCGTTGAAGCGTTTGATAGGGCGACCCCTTCGGCTTCCATCCCTCCTATTTGTTAGGATCGATTGGTGCGCTAGAGGGGGGGGGGTGAATAGCGTCGTTTGATTTCGCTTTGACTCAGTTCATGCTTAATTATCTACAATCGTTAGTGCGCAGCAGAATATACAAAAATAAACACAAACACAAACAACACAACCACTGCACAGTGTTTTACGTGGTTCCTACTCCACGACCGGGCTTTAGTGTCTACTCCACTAAAACTCTAGTCTTCTTCTCGGCAACACACCGAAAGTGGAGAAACCCCTTACAATATGAATTTACAACAAAAATACACAACCAAATACAAGTATGAAAGAAATGTAAAGAGCACTTTACAAGAAGCTTGCTTTTGATCACTTGTTTATTGGTTGCGTTGGAGAGCCTTTGAAGACCTGTAATACAGCAACACTTCCCTTCAAAATCTCCCAAGAAACCTCTTTCGAAATCTCCACTGAGCTCCTTCCTTTATAGGCATTTGTCGGGGCTAATTTCTGACTGTTACTGCTTAATAGTAACTTCGCCAGTCGAGGTGCCGCCTCGAATGAGCCCTAGTCGAGGTGTTGGTCGAGTGTGCCTAGCTTCTGACCTGCTGCTATCAAGCCTCTAGTCGACTGCTCTACTATTAGTGCCTATAAGATTCATATATCTCCATAATGGCATGATATTATCCACTTTGGGCCGAAGCCCTCATGGTTTTTGTTTTTGGGTTTTACCTAAAAGGTCTCATTCCAATAGAGATATCTTTTTGTCTTATAAACACATGATCTTTTTCGTGTCTTACCAAAGTGGGACTTTGATTGTATTCCTCATACTCCCAATAATCCTCCCCTCAAATGAAGGACCACATTGAGCCCCTCTCAAGCTTATCCATCCTCAACGGACTTCCTCTGCTTGATGTCCGATCCTCAACTCACCAAGACTTCCTACCAATTGTCCAGCCCTTCTGGCCTAACTGTACTTTCTGTCAGTTGTTCACTCCTCCTAACCCAACTGGACTTCCTGCCTGGTGTATGGTTCTCTTGATCCAGACATGGGAGCTCCACTTCCTTCGTTCGAGGTTCATGGCTTGACATGGATCATAGCTTTGATACCAATTGTTAGTGCCTATAAGATTCATATATCTCCACAATGACATGATATTGTCCACTTTAGGCCTAAGCCCTCATGGTTTTTATTTTTGGGTTTTACCTAAAAGGCCTTATTCCAATGGAGATATCTTTTTATCTTATAAACACATGATTTTTTCTATGTCTTACCAATGCGGGACTTTGATTGTATTCCCCATATTCCCAACATCTACCACAACAGTTGGCTGCTTATCAGAGCTACTATTTCTTAATCCCCCAAGCAGCTCCTCAGTTTCCCTACTATCTACGCGAGTCGACTCCTCTTCCTCAACAATCGACTACCAAACACCGCATTCATTTCCCCAATCACACATCGATCAGTTGACTGCTCTCCAATAGTAGTCAACTACGGAGCATCATACTTGTTTCCTGATCCATACAGTGCCGAGCACCCAGTTTGAAATCCGAGCCCCATAGTGGGAGTCGGCCACATTGGACCAGTCAACTGGGCAAATCCTCCAATCAACTATTAAACCTTAGAATCGAGGTTTAACACATCAAGTATGATTCCCTCATACTTGGCACTCACCCTCATACTTGACCTATCAGGACTTCACTCTCTTCGTGCAAGATGTCCGGTCAACCTTAACCAACCTAGACTTTCCTTGCCAACTTCTAGTTGAACTTTCCAACATCAAGTGTTCAGTCACCCTTGACCGACTTGGATTTCTCCCTCACTGACTTCCAGTTGGACTTTCCATACTCAACTTTCATATGACTACGAATGTCTCATACCATCTCATAGTCATATTATCTTCTATATTCAAATTCCATTGTCAAACATCAAAATCCTACTCGAGTCTCACTTGAGTTTGGTCAATCATAACTTGAACCGATTGCACCAACCCTATCATCCTGACCTTGGAAGCATGGCTGACTCCAACTCATCCCCTCTCCTACATGAAGGTCCTAGTGTTCCACCTATAGCTTCCGGACCCTGCTTGGGGAGATCAATCCAGACCCATGATCGATCTTTGTAAGTTCCATGATCAATCTCTGTAAGTTCCCATGATCGATTTAATTCAGAAGAAGCAAAGCCGACCCATGATCGATCTCTGTAAGTTCCCATGACCCATCTTTCTGAATAATTTTTTGTGGCAGTTATGCAACTAAATTTTTAAAGTTATCCTCGGGAAAAGAAGATCGACACCTTTATTACGATCAAAATTCCCAGGATCTATTACAACCAGTATGAGGAAGAGTCCGAACAATTTAATTTGAGCACCTTTATATTATAGCCATTCCTAGGATTAAAATAATCCAGTTATTATGCAAATGGAGGAACCTCGATTGGAATGTGACATAGTCTGACTCCCAGTCGGGTCTAACATAATAAATCCAGAATAATAGAAAATCAACTCTTATGGGAGTGAGTGACTAAGTCCCATGGCCGAAAAGGCTCTACTCAAGAAAATAAAGAGTCGATCCTTCCACTCTGGTAGCATAAAATCACTCTCGAGTGGGATTGATGAGAGAATCCCAATTGAGCATTCAATATATCCCTGCCCCCTATGGGATATATAACATAACAACATCATACAAATGGAGAGCCCATTCTGCTGGAAATAATGTCCTAAGTGTTCCTAGACTAAAAAACTTTGCTCAGTAGGATATTAAATGCAAAAGATGATTGAGGAAATCATGATTCTTGATCGGGAATATTCACACATCCTTCAGAAAGAGAAAAAGATCAATTATGCAGTGGTTGATAGAGGAAATAAAGAATATGAGTAGACTATTTCATATGCAAGTTCTAGTCGGGCGAAGCTTGATCATATAAGAAGGAAGGTTTGAGTTGGGTATAATCGAGCTAAGCTGAATAGCTTATTGGGGATCAAGGTCCAAAGTGGGTAATAGAGGAATGTTATAGCCTTTAAGTTGTTATAGATGTGCTCGAAGACTATGGGAATATAATATAACACTTTAGTTGTTATACTCGGATAAGGAGGCAATTGTATAATATTATATCACTTAGGTAGTTATAGTTTTGCCCAGAGGTTGAGAAGACCTATTTAGCCCATATAAAGGTCGTTTTAATGTGACCCAGAGGATGTGACAATATACTATGACACTCAAGCTGTTATAACTTATTCCGGAGGTGACTAGTATATATTATAGCACTTAGGCTATTATAGTTGCCCAAAGGTTGTGTGGATATATTATAGCATTTAGGCTATAATAATTTGGACCGGAGGTGAAGGGTGTATACTATAACACTTAGGCTGTTATACGGGCCCAAAGATAGTTGCATAATACTATAGCACTTAGGTTGTTATAACTGTGGTTGTGGAGTCGAGCCTTGATGATTGAGAGCCCCAAGGGCATTAATCTGCCCAAGTAGAGTCATGTATAGGTGCATATGATCCAACTTGAATTTTCGCAGAAAAGACCATGCACATAATGAGTAATAACGATTGGTCACCTATATTGCTAGGAAACCTCAACTGGGTTGAGAGGCCAAATTTGAAAGTTTCAATGTGAAGCTCAGACTTATCTATGAGTGGGCTTGAGTGGATAATCACAAGCTAACAGTTTTAGGGACTATTAGCTCCTTTTGCTATAATGTTGATTTTGAGGGTTGAACTCTAAGCGATGGCCAGCAAGTCCCCACCTCTCGCCTGACCGAGATAAGATTTCTAGGCGCCTAGCCACCCCATTGTACCCTTTGTGGACATTTGTTGACATAAAATTCTCTAATGATTAGTGACGTCCTTTTCTTGCAGGTAGAGAGGTTCACACGAGGAAACACGAAGTGCCAAAGTAGGCATTGACAAAGTCGTACACCTGACACCATCGGATCATTACTCTAAAGTTGATCATCATCCATACCACCCTATTGAGTCCAAGCATCTATATAAAGGCGGGCCCTCATCGACATAGTGTACCCTAGACCTCCAGTTCACGAAATTTAAATGAGTGAGAACTTCTTTATCATCCCCATTGGCATCGACCATGCTTGGTAAATATTAAATCCGTTCTTTGAAGGAGTATCCAGATCCAATCCCAGAGACATTTTTTGACTTCCCCAGCGGTCAATGATAAATTTATTGACCGAGACTTTTCTTTCCTTTAATGGGGCTTTGACGATTGCATCGCTCAATTCAAGGAAGTAGGCTAACCCCCTTTTGATCAAGTCCCAACATGGGGAGGATAATTGATCGTACCCCTTCTAATTTTCTTTCTTTTAAGCCTAAGAAAAAAAGATTTGATGTGGATGAATTATTATAATCCCCCGTTTGAGAACAATATTAGATGCAAGCGTTAATTTTCATAAGGATACTTTCTCTTCTTGCTAATGCGCTCCCCGCCACTAATAACATGTTTACGCTTTGTTTTTTTTTTAAATATCCGCTACATTCACTATACTTCATCCACTAAAATAAGAGCATAAATGGTATACATTCTAGGGTTTTTGTAATAATTTTCCCCAGACATCTCTTAGATAATATGGCCCTATACCTGTGTCTATCCACATGATATGGTACGTCCCACTTGGATCCTAATTTTCCCTTTGAGCCTTTCGACAGTACCTTTCGCAGAACCATGTCCCCCCCCCCCCCCCCCCATACTTGGAAGGAGAGGAACATGACCTTTTTATTTATTATAAGCATGAGCTACTTGTGAGCGATATCGCTCGGCTTGATAAAAGGCTTGCATTCTCTCTTCTTCGATCAAATCTAGCTCAATATATCGCACGACTTCATTATTATTGGGTGTGTATGCTATTACCCGGGATGCCTCCAACATCAACTACTAGGACAACTTCGGTTCCACATATCATGTTGAAAGGAGTTGCTCTTGTAGCTCTTCGAGGAATAGTTTGAAAAGACCATAGGATACTAGGTAGTTCTTCTACCCAATTGCCACCAATATACTTCAACTTTGTCTTTAATCCTTACACTAGTTCATGGTTTGTGACTTCTGTTTGTCCATTGCCTTGTGGGTACACCATTGAGGTTCAATTTTGAGTTTCCGACACCAGTTCAATATCTTTCTGCCTTAGAATTGACGATCATTGTCTGAAACCAATTGTCGAGGTATGCCGAAGCGGCACTCAATATTTTGCCATAAAAATTTCATCACCGCCTACTCAATTATATGAGCTAGTGGCTCGGTTTCTATCCAGTTGGAGAAGTAATCCACGGTGATGAGGAGAAACTTTTCCCGAGCAATGTCAATCAGGAAGGGGCCTACAATATCCATGCCCCATTGGTCGAACAGGCAAGCAACAATCGATGACGATTGATACTATCAATTGTGATGTCGTTGGTAACTTTTACAAATTTTTACTATTCGTATGGTTTCTCTTTTGAGGGTGGACAGAAATAACATGCTAACTATGTCTTTCAGATGAGTGAGCGACTTCCTATATGACTCTCACATGCCCCCTCATGAATCTCTTAGCACATAATCCACCTCTTGTTCTCATAGACACCATAATAAAGGTCCCACACTGGATCATTTATATAAGGCACTCTCTAGAAGATAAAATATCATTGCCCGGTGCTTGAGTTGTTGAGATTGTGTCAGATCTTCTGATAATTTGCCCTCTTGGAAGAATGCTAGAAATTTTGTCCTTCAATCAATTGTCACTGATTCTGAAACAATTTTTAATTGTTTGAGGTAGCAATTCTACTTGAGAAATCACTTCTTGGGTGATCCGATCCAATCGCATAAGGAACTTCGCTAAGCTAGCGAGCTCATCCGCTCGATGATTCTCGACATGCATAATTTGCTTTAGTAACACCTCGGAAATGTTCTTTAGCCTTTCCTACAGTTCTGATATACATGACATTTAGCATTTTGTATTTTAAAATTTCTTTGATCCGTTGCATCGCCGATTGGGAATCCATGTGTATGACTACTCGTTCGACCCCAATATGTCAAGCGGCACGTAGAGCTATTAATAATGTTTCATACTTGGCCTCATTTTTTGAGGCTCGAAGTGAGCATAGCTAACTTGATTTCTTCTCCTTGGGGAGAAATAAGAATCACTCCCATGTCGCTTCCTTCCTTTTTGGATGAACCATCTGCATAAATCATCCATGAGTCATGTTCTTCTTTCTCCACAAATTCCACTAAGAAGTCAGCAAGAGCTTGGGCCTTGATGGAGGAATGCAATTGATATTCTATAACATATTCACTAAACTTGGTTGCCTATTTAATAAGTTGTCCTATGGCTTTTGGGTGGATAACTATTCGTCTGAGTGGAGTGTCAGTGAGTATGATGATTGAATGTGACAAAAAAATAGGGGCATAGATGCCGAGCAGTAAAAGTTAATCCTACAGTTATTTTTTTAAGACCGGTATAATGAACTTCAAGACCTTTGAGCAAATAACTGATATAATACATTGAATATTGTTTCATCCTTCAATCATTTATCACCGATTTTGAAACAATTTCTAATTGTTTTAGGTAGCAATTCTACTTGAGAAACCACTTCCTGGGTGATCCGATCCAATCGCATAAGGAACTCGCAAGCTAAGCGAGCTCATCCGCTCGATGATTCTCGACATGCATAATTTGCTTTAGTAACACCTCAATGAAATGTTCTTTAGCCTTTCCTACCAGTTCTCAGTATCCGTGACATTTAGCATTTTTGATTTTAAAATTTCTTTGATCCGTTGCATCGCCAGTTGGGAATCCATGTGTATGACTACCTGTTCGACCCCAACATGTCTAGCGGCACGTAGAGCTATTAATAATATAATGTTTCATACTTGGCCTCATTTTGAGGCTTTGAAGTGGAGCCGCATAGCTAACTTGATTTCTTCTCCTTGAGGAGAAATAAGAATCACTCCCATATTGCTACATTCCTTTTTGGATGAACCATCTGCATAAATCATTCATGGGTCATGTTCTCCACACAAATTCAATTAAGAAGTCAGCAAGAGCTTGGGCCTTGATGGAGGAATGCAATTGATATTCTATAACATATTCCCTAAGCATAGTTGACCATTTAATAAGTTGTCCTATGGCTTTCGGGTGGATAACTATTCGTCCGAGTGGAGTGCTAGTAGTCTGATGATTGGATGTGACAAAAATAGGCGTAGATGTCGGCGATAAAAATTAATCCTAGAGTTTTTTTTAAGACCAGTATAACAAACTTTATGGCCTTTGAGCAAATAACTGATATAATACATTGAATATTGTTTGTCCTACTCTTGTCGTATAAGTACTAGACTTATAGCTATCTCTGATAAAGATAAGTAAACCCATAGCTTCTCGCTCGGCTAAGGCTTGGATAAGATAGAAAACTCATATAAGTAATCCTTTAATGCTTGGAAAGCTTGATCGCAGTGCTCATCCCATTGAAAATGTGCAACCCGCCTCAATATTTTGGAAAAAGGTAAGTTTCTGTGAGCTGAACAGGAGATGAAGCAGGATAGAGTTGTGATCACAGGCGACCTGAACTTCACATAAATTTTGCGGAGATTGCATTTACTGGATGATGTCAATCTTATTTGGATTATCTTCAAAACTTCGCTCGGTCATCATGTATCCAAGGAGGCGTCCCTTTGTGACTCCAAAGGTGCATTTCTCCGAATTGAGCTTTATTCGCTACTTTCGTAGATTGGCGAATGTCTCCTCTAGGTCAGGTATCAAATTCTCTGTAACCAGAGTCTTGACAAGGATATCATCAACATATACTTCAATATTTTTCCCCAATTGGCCCATAAAAACTTTATCCATCAACTTTTGATAAGTCACATGTGTATTTTTTACTACAAATGACATGACCACATAACAAAAAGTGTCATCTGAAGTGATGAAGCTAACTTTATTCAGTTCTCCTTCGCTAAGAGTATTTGGTGATAACCTTGATAATTGTCCTTCATGGAAATGAACTAATGTCTGATCGTAGAGTCTACAAATTGATCAATGTGCGACAGAGGATAACGATCTTGGGACACTTTTTTCAAATCCCAAAAATCCACGGACATACATTATTTTCCGGATGGCTTCGGCACCAACAACACATTAGATAGCCAAGTGAGATAATGGACCTCATGGATGTGTCCGACCGCTAATAATTTATGTACTTCCTCTCGAATGTTGGCATCCTTTTTTGGACCAAAATGGCGACACTTCTGTTTAATCGGCTAAGCATTTGGCAAGATTTATAATTGATGCTCCATCACCTCGGGCTTGACCCCCAACAAATCCTTGGGAGTCCAGGCGAAGATGTCAGAATTTTTAGCAAGACAATCCATCAACGAAGTCTTCAATATGGTGGGGAGATCTCGGGAAATTGAGATAGTTCACTCGAGATGAGCAGGAACAATGACGATGACTTTTCTACATCTGATTCAGACAAGGATGTAGGCTCCCCACTCTGAATTGAATATATTGCTTCCATGGGATGATCTGGTCTTCCCAATGGCCTTTTGAAAGTTGTTCCTTTCTACCATGTCTAGATAGTCTTCACATAGCATTTCAAAGTCACTTGTTGATCTCCTCGTACTTCCTCAATCTTGTTCCCCACCAAAAACTTCATTTTCTAATGATAGGGGGAAGCGATGGTCTGCATGGTGCTGAGGATTGGACGACCAAGAAGAGCATTGTAGGAAGAAGGTATTGTTGGGTTTTCCGAGCCGCAAAAACCGCTTTTTGCGTTGCAGAAACCTCGTAAGCCCCGACCATGGATCCTTGCGAAGTATAAAATATAAAACTAACATGTATGTGTTTAATACCTCTAGATCTACATGATAAGAAGTTACCCTCGATGCGACGCCCTTCGCAAATCCCGCTCGTCCAAAAGGTTCGCCGAAACTCGAGAGTGTCAAGTGCACACTCCTCTATTGGTATCCACACAAGCAATAGGTGGAGAAAAATACCTTAGAGTGTGCTAGCACCCTTTAGGAATTTCGGCCAAGGAGGTTGGGAGAGCTTGAGAGGGTGATCCAAGGAAGAAGATGAAGTTGTGTAACTCACAAAAAATCAATTACCCATCTAATGGAGTGGCCGGCCACTTCAAGGCTTGGGAGGTTACATGCATGCATGTAACTCCTCCAAGAGCTGGTCTCCCTCATGAGGTGGCACCACATGCTAAGTCAATGATGATGTGGAGCATCATCATTGGCCGGCCATGCCAAGTCATCATCATGACATGACATTTGGTCAAGTCAAACTTGACCTTTCATCTTCCCTCTCAAGTCAAGTCAAACTTGACCTCTTATCTCCCATGGTTGATCAAATCCAACCATTTGATTCAAGTCAATTTAATTTAATGAATCTCTATTCATTAATTTAAATTGATTTGATGAATCAAATCTAAATTAGACTCATTCAACACTTGAATCAAATTGAGTCCAACTCAATTAGTCTAATTAGGATTACTCTTAATCCAATTTGGTTCATCCCATGAACCTAATCCTCATGGTTCATCATATGAACCTAATCTCCATCTAATTGCCCTTAGTGTGTGACCCTATAGGTTCTTGTAACGTTGACAATGTCTCTAAACCGATTTAGGAACATAAGCAATGAGCGGTATCTAGCAACACATCATTGCTACCCAAGTTACAAGAGTGTTGAGCTCCAACATCACCTTTGTGACTACTAATTGTGACTCTCACAATATGTGACAATGTCTCTCTATCCTTAACATATAGATTGACCAATTGAGGCATAGACCGTGTCATCTTCAGTACAATCTATATCTTGAACTCTAAGTAGACTCACTCTAATCAAATGAGCTCAATATCTCATATTGACTCATTTGGGCATGACCATGCACTTCGTGGTCTCACTCTATCAAGAATATCGATGTCACCCCCGTCATATAGGAGGGATAGATCTCATCTACATCACTCACATCCCTTCGCATAATTTGTTACATGCCCAGTAATCGTCTTTATAGTCCACCCATTTACGGGTGATGTTTGACGAAGCCAAAGTATGCAACTCCTTATGTAGGGAACCATGGTGACTTCAGGTCTAAGGACTAATAGTCATACTAATAGTCACATGAGAAAGTATATGACACTTATATAACGATCCATGATATTTTCTTATGGCGGGTCATTCAGTATACATTCTCCAATGCATACCCATGTGTCAACTTGATATCTCATATTCATGACTTGTGAGATCAAGTCATCGTGTTGACCTACATGCTAGTCTCTACGCATTAACATTATCCCCGAATGTTAATACTCGACTAGGAATGATTAAGAGTAGTGTTCTCTATATCATCTCATTATCGATTCAACCAATCAATTGATATAGATAAGAACCTACTACTCAAGGACATTATTATATTTAGTTATTTGGCACCAATACAAGTAAATATAATAACCATGCCTTTATAAATAGGAATATGATACAATAAAGTTCATACAACAATCATGACATGATTGGCTCTAGGGCTTTCACTAACAATCTCCCACTAGCACTAGTGTCAATCACCATAGTATCTAATACCCAATGACCTAGTGTGATCATCATGCTTTTTCTGTGCCAAAGCCTTGGTCAAGGGATCTGCGATGTTAGCCTCTGTGGGTACTCTACAAATCTTCACATATCCTCTATCGATAATCTCTCAAATGAGATGGAAGCGCCGTAGTATGTGTTTGGTCCGCTGGTGTGAGCGAGGTTCCTTAGCCTGTGCAATCGCTCCATTGTTGTCACAATAGAGCTCTATAGGATCTGCAATGCTAGGAACCACCCCAAGCTCAGTAATGAACTTGCGGATCCAAACTGCCTCCTTTGCTGCCTCAGATGCAGCGATATACTCGGCTTCTGTTGTAGAATCAACAACTGTATCCTGCTTCGAACTCTTCCAACTCACAGTGCCACCATTCAAGCAAAACACGAACCTTGACTGTGATCTATAATCATCCTGGTCAGTTTGGAAGCTGACATCGCTGTAACCCTTTACAGCTAGCTCCTCATCGCCTCCAAATATCAAGAAATATTCTTTAGTCCTTCTCAAGTACTTAAGAATATTCTTATCGCTATCGATGGCGCTCACTTGGATCTGACTGGTATCTACTCGTCATGCTCAAAGCATACGAGACATCAGGATGAGTACACAGCATGACGTACATGATAGATCCTATAGCAGATGCATAAGGGATCTTATCCATGCGGTCTCTCTCCTCTCTAGAAGAGGGACTTTGAGTCTTCGAAAGACTCACACCATGTGACATCGGCAGAAGTCCCTTCTTGAAATTTTACATGGCAAACCGTAGTAATACCGTGTCAATGTATGTACTCTGACTTAGGCCAAGCAATCTCTTAGATCTATCTCTATAGATCTTGATGCCTAGAATACAGACTGCTTCACCTAAGTCCTTCATTGAGAAGCACGTCCCCAACCAAGTCTTCACAGACTGTAGCGAAGGGATGTCATTCCCAATGAGCAGTATGTCATCCACATACAATACAAGGAAGACAACTGTATTCCCATTAACCCTTTTGTAGACACAGGGTTCATCTTCATTCTTAATGAAACCAAACTGTTTGATCGCATCATCGAATCAAAGATTCCAACTCCGAGAGGCTTGCTTTAGCCCATAAATGGACCTTTGCAGCTTGCATATTTTCCCAATATGCTGTGGATCTTCAAAACCCTCAGGTTGTGTCATGTACACATCCTCGAGTAAGTTTCTATTCAGAAACACGGTTTTGACATCCATTTGCCAGACTCATAATCGTGGTATGCTGCAAAAGCAAACAAGATCCGAATGGACTTAAACATCGTCACTGGAGAAAAGGTTTCATCATAGTCAATACCATGAATCTGCTTGAAACCTTTATCCACCAATCGACCCTTATAGGTATGCGTAAGTCCATCCATGTCAGTCTTTCTCCTAAAGACCCACTTACACCCAATGGGTTTGACCCCTTCAGGTGGATCAACCAAAGTCCATACTTGGTTGGTGTACATGGATTCCATCTCGGATCTCATGGCCTCTAGCCATTTCTCAGAATCTGGGCTCATCACAGCTTCCTGATAGGAGGTAGGCTCATTCTCAATGAGCATAACGTCATCATGGTCAGACAAGAGAAATGAGTATCTCTCAGGCTGACGACGTACCCTATCAGACCTGCGAAGAGGTAGGTCTACCTGAACAGGTGGTTGTTCCATAACTCCTTGTGCAACAACCTCATCACCCACAATACTTTGTGGTTCCTGTTCAACCTCCATCAAGGCCTCAGTGCTATGGTCCTTATCTTGAATTTCTTCAAGATCGAACATACTCCCACAAGTTTTTCTAGAAACAAAATCCCTTTCTAGAAAAACCTCAGTCTTTGCTACAAACACTTTGTGCTGACTAGGAATGTAGAAGTAATATCCCTTTGTATCCTTGGGATATCCAACAAAATAGCACATATCGGATTTGGGTCCCAATTTGTCTGAGACTTGACGTCGAACGTAAGCCTCACAACCCCAAATCCTCATGAAAGACATCTTGGGATTTCTCCCTGTCCATATCGTATATGGTGTCTTTATGACAGCCTTGGATGGTACACAATTAAGGGTAAAGGCTGCTGTGTCTAGAGCATATTCCCAAAAGGATATAGGAAGATCTGTGTGACTCATCATAGATCGCACCATATCTAATAGGGTACGATTTCTCCTTTCGGATACACCATTCCACTGTGGTGTTCCAGGAGGAGTGAGTTGGGATAGAATCCAACACTTAGCTAGATAGTCACGAAACTCATGGCTAAGGTATTCACCACTTCGATCTGATCGAAGTATCTTAATATTCTTGCCAAGCTGGTTTTGTACTTCATTCTTGAATTCTTTGAACTTTTCAAAGGATTCTGATTTATGTGTCATAAGATACACATAACCATATCTACTGAAGTCATCAGTAAATGTAATGAAGTACCTGTAACCACCTCTAGCAGCAACATTGAAAGGACCACATACATCACTATGTATAAGTCCTAACAAACTGTTGCTGTTCTTCACCGTGTCCACTAAAGGGAGTCTTGGTCATCTTGCCTAAAAGGCAAGACTCGCATGTCTAATATGATTCAAAATCAAATGAGTCTAGCAGCCCATCCTTATGGAGCTGAGATAAGCGACTCTCATTTATGTGACCTAAGCGACAATGCCAGAGATAGGTTTGGTTCAACTCATTTGACTTGAACCTCTTGGTACTTATGTTATAGATAGGGCTCTCTAAGTCTAGAAAGTAGAGTCCGTTCATTAGAGGTGCACTACAATAGAACATATCATTTAAATAAACTGAACAACATTTGTTCTTTATTATAAATGTAAATCCTTTCTTGTTCAAACAAGAAACCGAAATTATGTTCTTAGTCAAAGCAGGCACATAACAACATTCATCTAATTCTAGTACAAGCCCAGAGGGCAGAGATAGATCATAAATTTCTACAGCAACAGCAGCAACCCTTGCTCCATTGCCTACTCGTAGGTCCACCTCGCCCTTTGTCAATGCCCTGCTATTTCTCAGCGCCTGCATATTGGTACAAATGTGAGATGCACATCCGGTATCTAATACTCATGATGAAGAAATAGATAGATTGACTTCTATAACATTTATACCTGAAGTAGAAGTCTCACTTCTTTTCTTCTTAAGATCTTCTAGGTAAGCTTTGCAGTTACGCTTCCAGTGTCTAGCTTCCTTGCAGTGGAAGCAAGCCCCTTCCTTAGCTACCCCTCCTTTGGGTTTAAGTTCTTTGTCTTTGCCCTTGGCTTGGGACTTTCCCTTACCTTTAGGCTTGCCCTTGCCTTTCTTTTTGTGCACCATCAAAATGGTGTCAGATTTTCCCTTCTTAAGGTTAAGCTCAGCAGTTCTCAATTTCATTTATGTTATAATTCATGACAAATTGATTGTAGGCTTGTGGTAAATATTGCAAGATCAGGTCAGTGGCCAGCTCTTGGCCAAGTGGAAATCTCAGCCTTTGTAGGTTTTCTACGTACCCAATCATCTTGAGTACATATGGACCTACGGGAGTCCCATCTTGCATTTTGAATCCAAACAATGCCTTAGAGACTTCATATCTCTCATGCCTTGCTTGTCCTTGATATAGTTGACGAAGATGTCCAACCATATTATAAGCATTCATGAACTCGTGTTGCTTCTGAAGCTCAGAGTTCATGGTCGCGAGCATTAGACATGACACATCTAATGCATCATCTTGATGCTTCTTGTAAGCATCTTTGTCAGCTCGCGAGGCAGTGGCAAGAGGTGCCTCCAGAATGGGCTGCTCCAGGACGTACAACTTCCTTTCTTGGGTGAGAACAATTTTCAGGTTCCTGTACCAGTCCAGGAAATTTGCTCCATTGAGCTTGTCCTTCTCAAGGACAGAACGCAGAGAGAGAGTGTTCGTGTTTGTCGACGTAGTAATCTACAACATACAATTCAGAGAATTAATATCATATTCCTTTTATCATTTAATTAGGCCTTTAATCAAATGATGCTCCCACTGAATTATAGGAATTTTATAGAATCGAGTTATGGATGTGGTCAAACCACATTACTAAATTCATACAAACTAGCTATAATTCTTGCGGGACAAGATCAACATCATACTAAGCCTTGAGTTAGCTTTGGCTAAATCGCCCAAGACTTAGTACGATCGGTGGGTAACACATTACCGATTACATCTCTATGCAACTCTTGTTTATAGGATCAAGACCCACATTTACAAAAGACCTTGAGTTAGCTTTGGCTAAATCGCCCAAGATTTAGTGTAAATGTGATCTTATCCTATCTTTCCAACGATTGGAATATGCCTATAGTTCTACTCGATCCAATTGAGTTAACTAGTTTTACTCAATCTAATTGAGCTTACTCTAACCCAAGCCATGATAGGCGGGACCAAGATTGTCCCTCCGCACCCTACCAAGAAAATATGCGTTGCTCTACTTTGGCAGATTCAACAACTACAAATGATCGAGGTAGTGATGGGTATCAAGGACCTGGTAGGGATTTACGAGTTGATTCGATTAAGATCTAATCTAATCGTAATGTGTATCATATACGCATTAAGGCCTTTATTATCCTATATTAGCATGCATCACATACATACATACATTATTCTAGCATGCATCATATACATACAAGCATTATTCTACTAGCATGCATCACATACATACAAGCAAAATCAAATATATATATATATATATATATATATATATATATATATATAATTAACTGTGATGTAGTCATGACCCTACTATAATCTTCTCAAGCCAATGAGAAGATCGGACGGTCAACCTAAGGCTAGCGGCTTCTCCAAGCGCTTCCTTTGACCGCCATGTATCGTCAGCACCCTTCTCGTAACTTCGTCTACAAGTGGACTTTCCATTGCTCCATTTTGTACATTACAAATATGAAACTCGAGTTACATTCGAGTCTAAAACTATTTACAACTAGAATTTCAAAAGAAGAGGTACGACGCGCAGGTCGCATACATTATACAACACGCACAACCACAAAAACGGTACGCAGGTCGTATTATGAATTACAACACAACATAATCCAATCAAATTGGGGTCATTGGGCCATGACAATCATAGAATTATACATAATTCTAAATTATGTATTTTTACAGAAAAATTTCTATAATTTTTCCTATTTTTTTCAATTTTATGAGTTACCTCTCCGTAACGGTCCCGCTAAGCGGTTTCCGGGCGCGATCGCGGGACAAGGCCCCTTTCGGGGATAGGGGCAACGCCCCTACTCACAAAATAAACTTTGCAAGTGTCCCTACTACGATCTTACAGCGACTTAAGTCGCTATCCCAAAAACCTAAAGCGAGAACTCACCGTTTCGGAGAGTTTTTCTCGGTGGTTGAAGCCGACAAGTGTCCCAACACTCGTTGCTTCGACTCTTCAAGAAAAATACCCAAAAATTCTATAAAAATAGGAAATTTACAGAAACATAAAATTATGTAATTTTTATATCTAATATAAAAAACCACAAAAACAAAACACATACATGCTTATACGTGGCTCGATACCCTTTGTTGGGTTTTTCGAGAAAAAACCGCTTTGCGTCATGAAACCTCGGAAGCCCCGGCCACGGATCCGTGCGAAGTATAAAATATAAAACTAACATGTATGTGTTTAATACCTTTAGATCTACTCTAGATCTACATGATAAGAAGTTACCCTCGATGCGACGCCCTTCGCAAATCCCGCTCGTCCAAAAGGTTCGTCGGAACTCGAGAGTGTCAAGTGCACACTCCTCTATTGGTATCCACACAAGCAATAGGTGGAGAAAAATACCTTAGAGTGTGCTAGCACCCTTTAGGAATTTCGGCCAAGGAGGTTGGGAGAGCTTGAGAGGGTGATCCAAGGAAGAAGATGAAGTTGTGCAACTCACAAAAAATCAATTACCCATCTAATGGAGTGGCTGACCACTTCAAGGCTTGGGAGGTTACATGCATGTATGTAACTCCTCCAAGAGCCAATGCATGATGTGGAGCATCATCATTGGTTGGCCATGCCAAGTCATCATCATGACATGACATTTGGTCAAGTCAAACTTGACCTTTCATCTTCCCTCTCAAGTCAAGTCAAACTTGACCTCTTATCTCCCATGGTTGATCAAATCCAACCATTTGATTCAAGTCAATTTAATTTAATGAATCTCTATTCATTAATTTAAATTGATTTGATGAATCAAATCTAAATTAGACTCATTCAACACTTGAATCAAATTGAGTCCAACTCAATTAGTCTATTTAGGATTACTCTTAATCCAATTTGGTTCATCCCATGAACCTAATCCTCATGGTTCATCATATGAACCTAATCTCCATCTAATTGCCCTTAGTGTGTGATCCTATAGGTTCTTGTAACGTTGGCAATGTCCCTAAACCGATTTAGGAACATAAGCAATGAACAGTATCTAGCAACACATCATTGCTACCCAAGTTACAAGAATATTGAGCTCCAACATCACCTTTATGACTACTAATTGTGACTCTCACAATATGTGACAATGTCCCTCTATCCTTGACATCTAGATTGACTAATTGAGGCATCGACCGTGTCATCCTCGGTACAATCTATATCTTGAACTCCAAGTAGACTCACTCTAATCAAATGAGCTCAAAATCTCATATTGACTCATTTGGGCATGGCCATGCACTTCGTGGTCTCACTCTATCAAGAATATCGATGTCACCCTCGTCATATAGGAGGGATATATCTCATCTACATCACTCACATCCCTCCGCATAATTTGTTACATACTCAGTAATCGCCTTTATAGTCCACTCATTTACGGGTGACGTTTGACGAAGCCAAAGTATGCAACTCCTTATGTAGGGGGACCATGGTGACTTCAGGTCCAAGGACTAATAGTCATACTAATAGCCACATGAGAAAGTATATGACACTCATATAACGATCCATGATACTTTCTCATGGCGGGTCATTCAGTATACATTCTCCAATGCATACTCATGTGTCAACTTGATATCTCATATCCATGACTTGTGAGATCAAGTCATCGTGTTGACCTACATGCTAGTCTCTACGCATTAACATTGTCCCCGAATGTTAATACTCGACTAGGAATGATTAAGAGTAGTATTCTCTATATCATCTCATTATCGATTCAACCAATCGATTGATATAGATAAGAACCTACTACTCAAGGACATTATTATATTTAGTTATTTGGCACCAATACAAGTAAATATAATAACCATGCCTTTATAAATAGGAATATGATACAATAAAGTCCATACAACAATCATTACATGATTGACTCTAGGGCTTTCACTAACAGGTATGACCACTTTGGTAAATGTAGTTAGAATCATCTTCCTCCTTAGCTCGGTACTTAAAGAAAGCGGTAGCTTAATTTGACCGAGCGACTAAACCTCATATTATGAGAATCCAAATAGAGAGGTAGCCATAGGCTGTGAATCCTCTATTTTTAGACTCATTTGTTCTAGAGCTAACCAACAAAGGATATTGATGTAGCTATTTGCATCAATAAAGGCTCTACAAACATCAAAATTGGATATAGTAGCTCGAATTAATAGGGTGTCAGAGTGTGGGGTGACCATCTCCTCCAAATCATTGGGGCTAAATTTGAGCATTGACCCTATCCTAGCTTCTGACATAGAAATGACCATGCATTCTTCTCAGCTGTATCGCTTCCAAGCTCAATTAGAATCACTGTTGGTAGATCCTTTAGAGATCATATTAATGACGCCCTGAACTGGTGGTTGATTCGGCTTAAGCGCTCTTTTTTGCTGGCAATTCCAGGATTATGCGGTTGGGGTTGCTACGGTAGGGGAGGACTCGAGCGATTTTGCCTTAGCAGATATCAAGGTTGTTGCTATTGTTAATAAGGTGTTGGGCCAATAAGCAGGGCCCACATTTGGAGGTGTGTCCCAATAACACATTCTAGCTCTTGGTCGAACTGTTAGCATTCATGAGCAGTATGCCCATATGTGCAGAAAGTAGGAGCTGGAAGTTTTTGTAAAATACCGAAAAAAATAAATAAATAAAAATAAAAATAATAGAAAATACCCTTGTTAATTAAGAAATTATCTGATAGAATTTTCAAGAATTTTTAGAAATTTTTCTGGATTTAAATAGAAGTCTTATAGATATTTCATGGGGATAAAGCAAACAAGCTTTTGTAAAGCCTGTTTAGATGCTATTGAGTAATTAATAGGTAATTAACTTTAAAGCCGTCGATTCCTTCTCTTCCCCGACGCTCTCTTCCTCTTCCGAAACCGCTGTCGATCCTTCTCCTTCTTCCTCTCGGTGTCTTCGTCCTCGTGACAACTCCCACGCAGTTCCATTTCTCGCCGCAGCCGACTTCTACCCATCGTTTTCTTCTTCCCTCTCTTGGCGAACGATGGCTGACCACAGGTCGCCCCTCTCTGCAAGCGGTGGCGAGCGAAGGGCCCTTGCGGGTGCTCATGGACGAGCCAGAGCAACGAGTGGGCGCGTGGCTGAGAGTTCGGGTCGGGGCAGCTTCTCTGTGTCTTCGTCGGTGTCCACGAACTCGGCGAGCAATGTGGTGGGTGCACGACAAGGGGTTCGGGTCGGCGGCAGCTTCACTGTGCCTTGATCGGAAGTGCTCTTCACGATCTCCGTCGGAGCTTGGTAAGCCGAATTTCTCTTTGTCTTGGATGAAATCAACTCTTGCGGTAATCTTCTTTGGTTGACCGTGGGTTGTGTTGGGCTGAGGGTCCATGGAAGCCAATTGCTTCGGTGAACAGGATTTGGGGAAGAGCAACAGTAGTTCCGGTGGTGGAGCTATCCACGGTGAACCACTTAGATTGAGAAAGAGGGGTTGCGTCGTGTGGTAGGTTTGGGTGTATCTTCGTGATTTTTGTGTGCTGCTCACAGTGAAATGACTCTGTTTTGCAGCCGGGCTAGGAGCTGGGATCTACGTCCTGGTGCACTATTGGTGTGGTGTCCGATTGGTGGGAGAAGAGAAGGTAAGCTGTATTTACAATTTTGAATCTAGGTATTTTCCAATTTGTTGTTATTGGATTCAGTTAATATTGGACCTATTGGAGGTTTGGGAGGCTGTGAACGATGGATTAAAGGGTTGTGAATAGCTATAAATAGGGTTGTCTTTGGCCACGAAGGGGTAAGATTTGTATCCTTTGTTCTAGCTGTTGGATGTGGATATACGGTAAGTGTGGTAATGTATGGGTTATTGGTGATGTTCTATTGGTGAAACATTGGTTATGTCGTGTGGATAGAGAGAATTGGATTAGGAGAATCGGTCCAGGATGGATGTAGATCTGGGGTTACGAGAGGTGTGTGTGTGTGTTCGAAGTTCTAACTCGTAGACGAGGAAAGAACGAGAACCTAGAAATGACGTAGTAGTTAAGTTGTGTATTTGTTTAACGCTTGTGCTTAAACATAGTTGCTATTATGTGTAGGTTTGGGATACGAAGCAAGTCCGCGACCGTGAGGATTATTTCGAGCTTCGTATTAGGTGGGTAATTCCTACCCTGGTCAGGTAGTTTTAATGTATAACGATTTAGATGCGTGATCATCTTATATGATCATGTTACCTTGAACCTGCTCTTATTATCTTATGCTTGAACTTATCGTTGGATGTATTTATGCTCAATTGTTGATATCACATATTCCCTATCATGATTTAGGAGTTATAGATGTGATGTAAATTGGCCTAGATGTTTAGTAGGGTGTAAATGTTAGTACGGGTGACGACCGAATTTATAAATTGGCAAGAAGGTCATCCATGGGTAGGTAATGCCTTAAATGTTGGATTTATTTCCAATACCCATATGTTGCATATTTATTACCAACCATGTGTTGTGTAATGGTTAAGTGAAGGGTGATTAGTGTGTCGCTATGGACCGGTGGTCCCAGCTTGATATGATTAGTCGAGTACGACTCTCTACAGGATAGAGAGTGCGTCGATCAGTTGAGTACAATTCTCTATTGGATAGAGAGTTATGATCAGTTGAGTACGGCTCTCCACAGGATAGAGAGTCCGTCGATCAGTTAAGTACGACTCTCTTCAGGATAGAGAGTGTATTGATCAGATGGGTATGACTCTCTGTTGAACAGAGAGTCTGTGGTAGATGGTTGTACGTGTGACAACACATTCATGTCATTTGCATGCATTCTGACGACATAGTCTCCCTTGGGGTTGAGAGAGTCGTTAGTCATCTTGCCTCCCAGAGCACTCCCCGAGGAGTAACTGGTGTGAGGGCAGAGCATCTGTTGTGCCACACTCTACCACTATAGATGGTGGTAGTTGGAGTTGCGTGCAGTTGTCCTGGGTGTGTGGTACTCGACCACTCATTGGTAGTGTCAGTTGGAGTGGCCAGCACTAGGGACCCCTGTTGTGTAGCGAGCTCTTTACGCTCATATGCTACTTGATCATACTGCCCACTCGACCACTCTGGAGCAGTGGTTGGTGTGAGTGTCACGCCCCGAGGTAGACTCTGTCCGGCCCACGGACGGCACCCCCTTATGACAATTCCAATATGGTACACAGTCGCAGCCAGTATAACACATATCGAAAAATGTAAAACAACACAGCAACACGTACAACATCAATAGCGGAAGCCAACACATGGAAATACAACTCGTCAACATAAGTACATCGGTATATCCGTCCATACTATAATAAAATCCATACTGAATATCAAAAGAGAACATACAGCATGATCTCCAAAACAATAAAAGTCCATATAAAGGTACATGCGATGGGAAACGAAAACCCTCGGAAAAACGGCGAGATGAGATCAGGTGGCAATGCTCCGAGTCCAAGCCAAGTCTATCTACTACGGGTGACAGAAACCTGTGGTCTAGGTGGTGGTGAGTATAAAACTCAGGGGTAATATATAGAAGTGCATGAACAACATACAGGGTAAAGAGATCTACAGATATACATGTGAAGATCTACAGGTATACAGCATGCGTCCATCATACATACAGTATTCAACATAATAACCAGAAACTACAGATACGGTCATACTCATAGCATACACTATACCAATAAACTGACATAAAATAATATACATACCTGACGGTCTGCTATCCACCTGACCTATAACATCCTGAATAGGTATATCATAGCATAATCCAAATGACATGCGACAGTCTAAACATACTCATACTCAACACACAAGAGTATATAAAATGCAAATGACATGTAGCATGGTATACAATCATATGCAGCAACCAAATGCAACATCTCACAAGCATATGTAAAACATATATCGAATACATGCATACATATATATATATCAGCAATGCATATGCATGGTCATGCCTGTGCACCCAACTCGCTACCACGACCCCAGTGTGGCCTAGGTGACACGACATGACAACTATCCCGACTCCAGCCGTCACCACTCTCGAGTGACCGAGTTGGGTAGTATGAAACAGTAGCTAGCCGCCATAGAGCTATATGCTACTCACACGGGGTCCTGGCGCTGGCGCTCCGTCCCTACCCATGAGTAGACGAGCAACGCGCACCCGGGACAAGCACATCACCGACCACCATCTATAGTGGGTGAGTGCGCTAACTACCACTCCGCGGTGGCCAAGTGCGCATCTCCAGCTACCACCATCCCTAGTGGCCGAACGGCACGCTCACAATGCTACGCCCTCGACCTGCGCCCTCGCCCGAGTGGCCGAGGAGGCAGGATGACTGACGACAAATCTCAACCACAAGGCAGACTCAGTCGTCAGCATGCATGAAATGAAATGATGCATAGCCCACACAAATCCTCGCAACACTCCCTAACTCACGGGGAGACCTAGTCAACCAAAAGTCAACCATGTAAGGACGACACATCCGTAATCACAACCTATTTACTTATGTACAGATAAATAGATCCGTCAAACTAACACACTGATATGTATACGATACAACGTCCAACCTCATAATTTGGACTCATCACCTAACCTAGTGATGCAACCCAGTAACCCAGATCCGAGGTCATAAAGATAACCCTAACCACAGGTATTTATTGAACCTCTATCAGCTAACACATAATAGGGTTTTACAGTTTCTATCCATGCTAGATAATCAATGACATAACAGAGTATATATCTCAAGGTCAAAGACAGGACAAGCATATGATTTAATAAGAGTGGATTTAAGATAAACAGGTATAAACATACATACAATATCATGCACTAGAATTGATCAAACTACCGGACCAGGTAGATATTACCCACCTGATACGAAGCTCGTATAATCCTCACGGCCGCGGGCCTGCTTCGTATCCCAAACCTGCACATAATAACAAATTAGAATTAAGCATAAAGCTCCAATAATAATACGAATAAAATACTAACTCATTTATATTCGTATTCTTTTCCCAAAGACATTATAACCACCTCCTAAGCTTATACATCATAACCCATACGATCCAAACACTAAAATCTCCAAATTCATTACCGTAATCACAGATTAAACCCAATCATTTCATACCTCAACAACACTATAAGCACACTGTGATCACAAACACACCCGTATCAACCAATTCCCGGGATCACAACAGCACACAGATCATCATATACATACCGAAATCACCACAACTCATCCATCTCCGATTTCCTCCGACAGTTCACCCCGGCTCAACTTCTGCTCACCGAAAGAGCTCCAAATCAACCGCATCGACAACCAATTTCATAATAACAGAACACTACCCATCCATCGTCGGCAGCTCCAGCATCGGATTACCTACTGCATCCTCTCTTCCACACAACCACACACAAAACGAAAATCATCCTTGGAATTACCCGAATCACACCCAAATACCCATCGGCAAATCAAATTTCCAATACAACGCAAATCCAACGATCACAGCATACCAAAAACTCAATCAATGGATACCACAGTTAGATAGTATTCGGTTAGATCCAACTTACCGAGATCAACTTCACCGGCGGCGTTATCCCCCCAAATCCCGACTGCTCGCCGAAACAACCCAACTCCCGATCACTGCCAAAAACCGATCTGAGCTAAAAACAACCCAAAAACCAGATCTCTACTCGAAAAGGAAACCGTCATTCGATCCTTACCTCCGATGGCAGCTTGCTGCCGCGACGACAGCACCTCCGTCTCGCCGAGCGAAGGAAACGCCGGCACTCCTTAAGGTAGCCTCTTCCCAACCTCCGACTGGGGATCTACTACCAAGGCGGCGGCGACGACTTCGCCGGATCGCAAGCGAGATCGTGAGCATGATTGATTGCGCGGAGCGAAAGAGCGAGGCGGAGAAGAAGAAGTGGAAACCGAAATCGCGATCTGATGAAATCAGTCGTTCGGCAGCTTATAAACGCCGTTCGACTGATCCGGTTAACCCAGCTCAATCCTAAGCTCAATCGGATTGGATTCAGCCCAGCCCGTGTTCCCATCTAAGCCCATCTCAATAATTTAAATTGATCCATTCTGACCCAATTTCAGCCCAATTTCGGCCCACTATTTAAGCCTAATTAATCTCCTAATTAATCCTAATTAACTTAATATATATATATATATATATATATATATATATATATATATATATATATATATATATATATATATATATATATATATATATATATATATATATATATATATATATATATATATATATATATATATATATATATTCTACATTCTCCCCCACTTAATAAAATTTGGTCCCTAAATTTCCGTACTTATATGCAATAATTAACGTAAGAAATTTCTTGAATTACTACATACCTCACGTAAACAGGTGAGGGTATCGAGCTTGGATGATATCCTCCAGCTCCCATGTAGCCTCCTCATCAGTGTGATGCTGCCATCCAACCTTTACCAGGCGGATGGTTTTGTTCCGTAACTGACGCTCTTTGCGATCAAGAATCCGCACAGGAATCTCCTCATATGTCGCATTAGGCTGGAGTGGAACCGGCACTGTCGTAACGATCCGGATGCGTATTTCTCGATAGACACATGGAATACGTTATGGACGCTCGCAAGCGTCGGAGGTAGAGCCAGCCGGTATGCTACACCTCCAATCCGCTCCAATATCTCGAATGGTCCAATGTATCGGGGTGCTAATTTTCCTTTAATTCCGAATCTCTTGACTCCTTTCGTAGGCGATACACGTAGGAACACATGATCCCCTATAGAAAACTCCAGAGGTCTTCGCCTCCGATCAGCATAACTTTTCGTCATGCATCCTGCGCCTCGATAATCGCGTCGATAACACGAACTAACTCGCATCGTCTTTGAATACTCACGAGGGCCTAATAACTGTCGCTCCCCAACATCCTCCCACAATACTGGAGATCTGCAGGGTCGACCGTACAAAGCCTCAAAGGGAGCCATCTGAATGGAAGAGTGATAGCTATTATTATACGCGAACTCCACCAAGTGAACGTGATCCTCCCAGCTGCCTCCGAAATCCATGACGCAAGATCTCAATAAGTCCTCCAAAGTCTGAATAGTATGCTCCGATCCCCATCCGCTCGGGTGAAATGCGATCGAGACGAAGCTCGGTGCCCATAGCATGCTGAAGACTCTGCCAGAATCGTGAAGTAAAACACGGATCTCTGTCAGATATGATACTCAAGGGTACTCGTGCGATCGACAATCTCTCGCGATAGCTCAGCTAGTCGATCCAATGGATGTGTCTCACGAATCGGAAGGAAATGAGCGAATTTGGTTAATCTATCCACAATCACCCAAATCGCATCATGTCCTTTACGGGTTCTGGGCAACCCCGTAACAAAGTCCATCGTAATATGTTCCCACTTCCATTCCGGAATTGGGATTCTCTGTAGCAATCCGGTGGGTTTCTGATGTTCACCTTTACTGCCGCGACTCAAACATCGGCGGCGAAATCCGCAATATCCCTCGTCCTATCGTCCCACCAATAGGAACGCCTCAACGCCTGATACCTCCGGGTACCGCCAGGATGTATAGCAAATCTCGAGTGATGTGCCTCCCGTAATAACTCCTTAATCGGATGTGTGTCTGGAACACATAATCTCCCTCTGAATCGGAGGACTCCAGTCTCGTCACACGAGAAATCTGTCTGTCGTCCTGAGTCCAGAGTGCTGCATAAGAACTGCAGATGCTGATCACTAGCTTGTGCCTCCTTGATCCTCTCAATAATATCAGACTGGGCAACCATAGATACCAGTATCCCCCGGGATGTTTGACCTCGCATAACCCCAACTCGAGAAGCATCGAACAAGATCGATCACTGCGGCCAAATGACTAGCGAATCCCACGGGACTTCTGCTCGGTGCATCCGCTACAACGTTAGCTTTACGGATGATATCTTGAATGGTGCAATCATAATCCTTTAGGTATTCCATCCATCGTCTCTGTCTAAGGTTCAATTCTTTCTGAGTGAAAAGGTATTTCAAACTCTTATGGTCCGTATAGATCTCAAAAGTAATCCCATACAGATAATGTCTCCATATCTTTAGCGCAAAAATAATGGTTGCTAACTCGGATCGTACCGGATAATTCCTCTCATGATCCTTAAGCTGACGGGAGGCATAAGATACTACACGGTCGAACTGCATCAAAACTGCTCCCAATCCTTGGAAAGAAGCATCAGTATACAGTACCATCCCATCGCAAGAGGAAGGAATCACTAATACCGGTGCAGAAACTAGACGCTGCTTAAGCTCCTGAAAACTAGACTCACACGCCTCTGACCAAGCAAACTTGACCCCTTTCCGGGTCAAGCGAGTAAGTGGTGTGGCTATACGGGAAAATCCCTCCACAAATCTACGGTAATACCCGGCCAATCCAAGAAAACTACGGACTTCCTGAACTGACTTTGGCTGCTCCCAACTGGTAATCGCTTCGATTTTCTGGGGATCAACTGAAATACCTCTACTAGATACCACATGTTCAAGAAATACCACAGAAGATAACCAGAAAGCGCACTTACTGCATTTGGCATATAAATGCTCTCGTCGCAACGTCTCTAATACAATCCGAAGATGGTGCTCATGCTCCTCCTCAGAACGAGAATATATCAAGATATCATCTATGAATACGATGACAAACTGATCTAAGTACCTCAAGAATACCCGGTTCATCAAATCCATAAATGCAGCTGGAGCATTAGTAAGACCAAATGGCATCACTAGAAACTCGTAATGTCCATAACGCGTGCGAGCCTTCTTGAACATCCTCGCCTCTTACCCTCACCGATGATAACCTCGATCGCAGATCAATCTTGGAATACACGCAAGTATCCTTGAGTGATCAAACAAATCCTCTATCCTCCAGTGGATATTTGTTCTTAACTGATCGCATTAAGTTGTCGATAATCAATACATAACCGCAGAGATCCATCTTTCTTTTTACAAACAAGACCGGAGCTCCCAAGGTGACACACTAGACTAACAAAACCCCTATCCAATAACTCTTGCATTGTATCTTTAGCTCACTTAACTCTTTCTGCCATCCGATATGGAGCCTTTGACACCGTGCGGTTCTGGAATCACCTCTATCGCGAATTCCACTTGCCTCGGAGGTGGCAAGCCCTAAGTTCATCCGAAATATATCCTGATACTCACGAACTACCCGCACTGGGAAGAGGTGGTATCTCCTCACTCCACTTTAACCAAAGAGAATAAGTAACCCCGACAACCATGCAACAATAATCTCCGAGCCTGAAGTGCAGATATAACGGATACTCCATCATCCCGGATACCCACGAATTCTCATGCAGGCTGATCCGGTGGTCGGAAGGTCACTACTCTCGCTCTACAATCCACTGTAGCACAATATGTAGCCAACCAATCCATTCCGAGTATGACATCGAATTCCACCATCTCTAGCACCTGAAGGTCCACCGTAAGTATATGTCCTCAAATCCAGCGACAACCCTTGATTACTTGATGACTAGTCAAAACCTCGCCGATGGTAATGATACCGCTAATCCACAAGAACGAATCATAGGGATTCTCCCAATTTTTCTCAAATATACTAGAAATGCGAGCTACCAAAAGATCAATCAATGTATCAGCAGGTATAGAATAAACCAAAATCATACCCCGAATGACCGATCCCTCGGCCCGCTGAGCATCCTCCCGGGTAATGGCATAAACTCATCCAGTCTCCACATGCGACAGTTGCGCTCCAGATATAATAGTAGAATGCCTCCACTCCGGATGGATATGGGTCTGTGATGATGCTGCCGAGGTGACACCCGAGCATAATATATCCCCGAGAGCCGGTAGATATCACGAGTAGGTGGTCGAATAATAACTCTCTGGAGCTGGTGTGTAATGAATCGCCGCTGGCATCCCGGAAGAATCACTCCCATGTATATGATATATCTGAGCTGTAGGAGGGGGTGGTTGTCTCTGACCATGCATCTGCGTCCTAGGTGCCGACTCCGATGATGTCGAGTCTCTTTCCTTTCGGAATTTCTGAACCTTCCGGTGTGCCTTGAGTACACTCTCGACTAGTGTGCCCCGTCGCCATAAAGAATAACAAACACTCCGATCCAAGGGACACTAAATATGGTGGGTTCTGACCCGCATCTATAGCATCTAGCCATGTCTCCGCTCTACGGTTCTTCCGAGAACCCCAGACCCCCGTGTCGGGTCGCTTCCCTTTCAGGCCCTAGATGATCCCTCTGAAGTACCATGAGAAGCCCCTCTCTGATCTTGCTTTCTCTGAGTCCCAGGAGTCGCATCAGATTTCCGCTGCTTTCCCTGGTTCATCTGTTTTTCCAACTCTCTCTCCTTGGCTATTTGCTGAGAAGTCATCTCAATAGACAATGCCTATCCAAAGGCCTCTCGGTATGAATTAATGGAAGATCCCGATAGTTTGGCCCGAATATACGCAGCCAAACCCTGCATAAATTGGAACATTCTGTCCCCATCCTGTGCTACCAAGTGTGGACAAAATTCCGCGAGTCGAGTGAACTCCGCATTATACTCCATGACTGACCGATTGCCCTGCTTAAGGGTTAAGAACTCCTGACGGCGTGCTGTAGAGAACGCAGAAGGAAAATACTGCCTCCAGAATATATCTCGGAAAACTGCCCAAGTGATGTGCTGCTCTCCCATCAATGTCTTCTGCATTTTCCACCACGTAGTCGCCTGATCTCGAAGATGGTAAGCTGCTAGACCCACCTTCTCCTCATCGGTGCAACTCATGAACTCAAATGTATCCTCCAAATTATCTAACCAAGTCCGTGCAATCCAAGGATCAGACTCGCCTCGGAATAGCGTAAATCGGTCCTTGGCTGACCGTGCTAGCACCGGTATCCGTGCCTTGACTCTGACCCAACTAGAATCCGTAGCAGTCGGCGTAGTCAAGGGTACATCAGGCTCTTGAGGTTCCGAACCTCTGGTAGGAGACTGTGGCTCCTCCCGATCAACCTGGCCTCCGTAGTAGGTCGCTTAGAGGGTCGACCTCTTACAGTAGTCAGTGTCATAATATCGTCTGTTCACACCTGTTGAACGACTTCCATAAATATTTAACCAGAAAATATTAAGTGTTAAGATTTCTTACTTCGGACAACTCGGAGCTCATGCCTCTGTCAATCCCATCTTACCAAATCGAAATCAAATCAAATCAAAACGATTTTTCCGAGGTCCCAAAATCCGACAAAAACATTATTGCATGGCATCGCAACCTAGAGCTCTGATACCAATAAAATTGTCACGCCCCAAGGTAGACTCTGTCCGGCCCACGGACGGCACCCCCTTATGACAATTCCAATACGGTACACAGTCGCAGCCAGTATAACACATATCGAAAAATGTAAAACAACACAGCAACACGTACAACATCAATAGCGGAAGCCAACACATGGAAATACAACTCACAACATAAGTACATCCAGATATCCGTCCATACTATAATAAAATCCATACTGAATATCAAAAGAGAACATACAGCATGATCTCCAAAACAATAAAAGTCCATATAAAGGTACATGCGATGGGAAACGAAAACCCTCGGAAAAACGGCGAGATGGGATCAGGTGGCAATGCTCCGAGTCCAAGCCGAAGTCTTCTATCTACTACCTGGGTGACAGGAAACCCAGGGTCCAGGGTGGTGAGTATAAAACTCAGGGGTAATATATAGAAGTGCATGAACAACATACAGGGTAAAGAGATCTACAGATATACATGTGAAGATCTACAGGTATACAGCATGCGTCCATCATACATACAGTATTCAACATAATAACCAGAAACTACAGATACGGTCATACTCATAGCATACACTATACCAATAAACTGACATAAAATAATATACATACCTGACGGTCTGCTATCCACCTGACCTATAACATCCTGAACAGGTATATCATAGCATAATCCAAATGACATGCGACAGTCTAAACATACTCATACTCAACACACAACAGTATATAAAATGCAAATGACATGTAGCATGGTATACAATCATATGCAGCAACCAAATGCAACATCTCACAAGCATATGTAAAACATATATCGAATACATGCATACATATATATATATCAGCAATGCATATGCATGGTCATGCCTGTGCACCCAACTCGCTACCACGACCCCAGTGTGGCCTAGGTGACACGACATGACAACTATCCCGACTCCAGCCGTCACCACTCTCGAGTGACCGAGTTGGGTAGTATGAAACAGTAGCTAGCCGCCATAGAGCTATATGCTACTCACACGGGGGTCCCTGCTGCTAGCCGCTCCGTCCCTACCCATGAGTAGACGAGCAACGCACCCAGGACAACTGCACATCACACGACCACCATCTATAGTGGGTGAGTGCGCTAACTACCACTCCGACAAAGGGCTGGCGCGCATCTCCACTACCACCATCCCTAGTGGCCGAGAATGACACGCCACAATGCTCTCGCCCTCAACCTCGCAGCCCATCGCCTTGGAGTGGCCGAGCGAGGATGGTGACGAAATCTCAACCACAAGGCGGACTCGGCCACAAGATGCATGAAATGAAATGATGCATAGCCCACACAAATCCTCGCAACACTCCCTAACTCACGGGGAGACCTAGTCAACCAAAAGTCAACCATGTAAGGACGACACATCCGTAATCACAACCTATTTACTTATGTACAGATAAATAGATCCGTCAAACTAACACACTGATATGTATACGATACAACGTCCGACCTCATAATTTGGACTCATCACCTAACCTAGTGATGCAACCCAGTAACCCAGATCCGAGGTCATAAAGATAACCCTAACCACAGGTATTTATTGAACCTCTATCAGCTAACACATAATAGGGTTTTACAGTTTCTATCCATGCTAGATAATCAATGACATAACAGAGTATATATCTCAAGGTCAAAGACAGGACAAGCATATGATTTAATAAGAGTGGATTTAAGATAAACAGGTATAAACATACATACAATATCATGCACTAGAATTGATCAAACTACCGGACCAGGTAGATATTACCCACCTGATACGAAGCTCGTATAATCCTCACGGCCGCGGGCCTGCTTCGTATCCCAAACCTGCACATAATAACAAATTAGAATTAAGCATAAAGCTCCAATAATAATACGAATAAAATACTAACTCATTTATATTCGTATTCTTTTCCCAAAGACATTATAACCACCTCCTAAGCTTATACATCATAACCCATACGATCCAAACACTAAAATCTCCAAATTCATTACCGTAATCACAGATTAAACCCAATCATTTCATACCTCAACAACACTATAAGCACACTGTGATCACAAACACACCCGTATCAACCAATTCCCGGGATCACAACAGCACACAGATCATCATATACATACCGAAATCACCACAACTCATCCATCTCTGATTCCTTCACCCCAATTTCCAACTTCGCTTCACCGAAAGAGCTCCACATCACCCGCATCGACAACCAATTTCATAATAATAGAACACTACCCATCCATCGCTTCGCAGCCCAAAGATCGGATTACCATCGATCCTCTCTTCCACACAACCACACACAAATGAAAATCATCCTTGGAATTACCCGAATCACACCCAAATACCCATCGGCAAATCAAATTTCCAATACAACGCAAATCCAACGATCACAGCATACCAAAAACTCAATCAATGGATACCACAGTTAGATAGTATTCGATTAGATCCAACTTACCGAGATCAACTTCACCGGCGGCGTTATCCCCCCAAATCCCGATCGTCCGAAACAACCCAACTCCGATCAACGCTAAAACCGATCCGAGCTAAAAACAACCCAAAAACCAGATTCTACTCGAAAAGGAAACCATCATTCGATCCTTACCTCCGATGGCAAACTTGTCGCGCGACGACAAGATTCGCCTCGCCGAGCGAAGGAAACGCCGACTTTAAGGTAGCCTCTTCCCAACCTCCGAGGGGCCGGATCGACGCCGCGAGATCGGGCGATCGCGCATTGATCGCGCTGAGCGAAGAGCGAGGCAGAGAAGAAGAAGTGGAAACCGAAATCGTGATCCGATGAAATCGCGTTCGACTTATAAACGCTGCTCGACCGATCCGTTAACCCACCAATCCTAAGCTCAATCGGTGTTCGCCCAAGCCCATCTCACCAAGCCCATGTTCACCCAAATTTCCCACTATTTAAGCCTAATTAATCCTAATTAATTCCTAATTAATTATATATATATATATATATATATATATATATATATATATATATATATATATATATATATATATATATATATATATATATATTTTCCGTATTCTATTGTCATGTCGTACCACCTAGGCTCGTGGTAGGGTAGGGGTGAGCAGCATGACCATGCATGCCGTGCATCAGCTAACTGAAGATACGATATTACCACATATATATATACATATATGCATGTATATATATATATATATATGGATGTTGAGATATATATATATATATATATATATATATATATATATATACATATATGCATGTATATATATATATATATATATATGGATTGTTGAGATTAATATATATATATATATATATATATATATATATACTTATTGTGATGTTGCATTTGTTTGTATTATGGTTGTTGCATTTGTTTGTACATCATATTCATGCATGCTTCTTGCATATGTTATACGGTTGTGTCGGATACTGGTATATGTGTTGGACAGACCATTAGATACCTTGACCTGTAGCTTGAGTATATTGTGAGTTGGTATTACTCTTCCTGTTATATATATGTTGGATATATGCTCAGGTTGGATCAGAGTAGCGTAGCAGACTTTCAGGTATGTCTGCGTTTTACGTTGTTCATTTGGTTAGACGGTATATACTTATATTTATATACTATGCTGATATACCTTGTCACTCCCCGAGAGTATGCCGTACCGAAAATCAAACGGACGACATCTCCCCTGTACGTGGCAACATTTCGGGTTAATACAAGGCTCGTAGGCCCACAACAATGACATAATATAAACATAACAACCATAGCGGAAATATAAACCACATACCCACAACAAATATTCCAAAAACATACAGGTGTACACCACCTGACAAGTCCACAATAATAAAACCATAAATAAAACAACGACTACACAAATAAAGTCCACAACATCACGATAAAGTCCATAATAAACCAAGTCCATAACATATCAAAGTCCAAGACATAAAACGAACTCCTCGGGAGACTCGAAAAACGGAGATGGGATGGATCGTCGGCGTAGCTCCAAGTCATCGCGAAGACTTCTACCTGTTACCTAGGCGACAGAAAAACCCAGGGTCTGTGGTGGCAAGTAAAACTCAGCAGGTAATAAGATAGAACATGTAAATATATGTATCAATATTACATGTATTCAACATTTTAATCTACTCGTAAAACAGGTATACATCAGCATAACAAGTATACATGCATGCATACACTAAATAAACTGAACAACAAACGATGTTGACATACCTGACAGTCAGCTACTCTATCCTCATCCAACCTGGGCATATATCCACAACATAAGGTATAAAGAATAGTACTAACTCACACTACCTCCTGATATGCGTCGAGGGTATCACAGTGAATAACCAATAGATATACAAGTACCGGCCTATTACCATACAGGAAATGCAATAGCATGTATGAATATGTACAAACAAATACAACAAGCATAGTACAAACAAATACATCATCAAAGTGAGTATACATATAGACTGTATCTATATGTATACTAATCACCATCATCCATGTATATATATATACAAGCAGGTATGTATATATATATATAACCATATGCAAACCACTGTATGATACGACAATGCAGCATGCATAATCATGTATGCTCACCCCTACTCGCTACCACGACCCCAGTGTGGCCTAGGTGGCACGACATGACAATTGTCCCAACTCACACCAATCACTGCTATAAAGTGGTCGAGTGGGTAGTATGATCAAATAGCATATGAGCGTAAAGAGCTCGCTACGCAACGGGGGTTCCTGCTGCTGGCCACTCCGATTGACTCTACCAATGAGTGGTTGAGTGTCACGCACCCAGGATAACTGCATGCAACTCCAACTACCATCGTCTATAATGGTAGAGTGCGGCACAACAAATGCTATGCCCTCACACCGCCATTACTCCGGGAGTAACCTGGGAGGCAGGATGACTGACGACTCTCTCTCAACCCCAAGGGGAGACGATGTCGTCAGTATGCATGCAAAGACATGAGGGTACTATCTCACATACAGACATCTACCATAGACTCTCTGTTCAACAGAGAGTCACACCCATTTGATCAGTACACTCTCTATCCTGTAGACAATCGTACTCATCTTATCATGACAAGCTAGGACCATCGGTCCGTAGCGACGCACTATCCATGACTCACCTGACCATTTACACAACACGTAGTTGGTAAATAAGTGTGCAACATACAGGTATGGAATAAGTCCTACATTTAGGGCCTTACCTACCCACGGAGGACCTTTTTTCCAAATTTACAATTTAGGTCATCCTCCGTACTCTAACATCTACACCCTACTAAACATTTAGACCTACTTACATCACATCTGTAACTCCTAAATCATGATAGGGAATATGTGATATCAACAATTGAGCATATATATATCCAACGATAAGTTCAAGCATACGATAATCAGAGCAGGGTCAAGATAATATGAACACCTAACATGCTCATATCTACGTCTAAATCTGAAAACCATTACATCTACGACTGGAAATTACCCACCCCACAATGCTCGTAGTAATAGAGTCCTCACGTCCGCGGACCAGTCTCGTATCCACATCCTGCACATTTCAAACATTGTGGTCATGTTCAAGCATACAACAATATATATATAAATTTGCTATTCTCCCATTTCTATATTCACGTCCCTTAATCGAATACGAATTAGAAACCCCAATTAGCCATACTTGACCATTTAATTTAAATCCATCGGTTTCAATTAACAAAAGTGCTAACTCCCTCATCCAATTCTATATCCAACTTAACAAAGTTAATCTCATAAAGATTTAACCTTTTACCCCCAACCTATTGTAATAGTATCACTAACAGAATCAGTTATAAATCTAATTCTTAAACACAACACTCTACTATAATTAATTCTATAATTAACATCCATCATTCACGGTTAACAAGTATGCTAACCTACAACCGATCTGTACCATTTCAATTAGGGATTTAACTATTGAGACGCTTCGTCAAAACTAACACTCTTTAGTTCCTCCCCACACAATCCCAATCGGCCCAAAATTCCAACACATATCGCAACAACACAGAACCATTCACAACACATCACAGCCAACAACCCTCATATGTCGTTCAACACTTCACAGAACAAAACAAAGAAAAATTTCTCTTCCTTACCAGATGTTGAACCCTGCCGACAACCAAGTTCCTAACAACCAGCAGCCAACCTTTCACTATCCCCTAATTTCCCTTACAGAACACCCACAACACTCATGCTCACAGCCGCACAGAATGGAGGGCAACTATCGAATCATGATAACTAGAAATCCAATCAACAGTGGATAAATAGAAGGAGACGGATCAAACTATACTAGTGATTGGAACCTCCCTTGGGTAGCTCTCCTCCCCAATTGCTCGGTCTGCCGGAAAAACCAACGCCAATGCCAACGCCCTAATTTCTGTAGCAATCTACGTTAAATGCACAAAAATGCGTTAACAGTTGGATTTCTTCCGAAATCGAGGGAGAACAAGGAAGTGCAACTCCTTACCTTGCTCCAACTTTAATCGGGAACAACAACTCCCGATTCGAAATGCCACCGACCCGATTTCCCGACCACGCGCGCGCGTCGTCGGCTCGTCTGTGGAGATCGTCGAGGACAGTTCGGTCACCATCGTTTGCCATGAGGAAGCAAGAGCAAGAGAAGGGGCGAAGTCCGAGCGTTAGGAGTCAGAGAGAAGCGTCCAGAGGCGAGGATCGCGAGAGGCAGAGACGCTGTGAGGGAGAGGAGTTGCTCGTGTGCGTGCGGTGAGGAAGTGGAGGTGTCGCCGCGCGTGAGGAAGAAGAGGAAGTGAGGGCTTGGGAAAGGGCAGCGTCAGGAGGTGGAGTCGGCAGAAGTGTTTCGCGGCGTGCGCGAAATGCTCGGACGAGGCAAAATCATCGGCGAGAATCGAAAAGGGAGAAACGACAGCATTTATTAGTTTAGTGGGTCGGGGGATTTTTAACGGGTCGAATTTTAGACCCGTTAAACCCTTTAACCCCTTCTAAGCAAAGAGGGTCTTAGAAATCCCCATTCGAGTCAAGAAAAAAATTCCTAAAAATTCCTGAAAAATTAATTAGGGTATTCTACTAATTACCCAACATTTATTTATTATTATTATTATTTTTTGTGGTATTTTACATGCCTGTTGTACCTCTAGATTGTGTTGTCGAATTACATGTGATATTACATATATATATGTTTTTTTATTACCTGCTGGGTTTTACTCACCACCAAGTCTTGCGGATTTGCCTGAGCACCGCTGGCTGACATCTCATCTCACCTCCGAGGCTCCCGTGTTTGTTTTGGGCTTTATGTACATTGTGTTATGTATTTAGAGTTTTCCTTATGTACTGTGTTATGGACTTGTGGATTCGGATTTTGTCTCTATTCCGTTATGTTGTGATGTGTTAGTCATACCGGTATGCACTGTGTAGTTGGGATGTTGTTGTGTTTTATGTTTCTGTTGTGTATTTGTTGTAGTTAGTTTGTTATGTTGTTGTGGTTGTTTACATATTTGTATATTGTTGTTGTTGTGGCCTACGGGCCTTGTATTAACCCGAAATGTTGCCACGTACAGGGGAGATGTCGTCCGTTTGCTTTTCGGCATGGCATGCTCTCGGGGCGTGACAACTTTAGTGGCATCAGAGTCATGGTCCATGTCAAGCCATAAACCTCGAACGAAGGAAGTTGAGCTCCCATATCCGGATCAAGAGAACCAGACACTAGGCAGGAAGTCCAGCTGGGTCAGGAGGACAAGACCGTTGGAAGAAAGTCCTAGTGGGTTGAGATCGGACGTCAAGCAGAGGATGTCCTTCGAGGATGGATAGGCTTGAGGGGGGGTCAATGTGGTCCTTCATTTGAGGGGGGGGGGATTGTTGGAGTATTGGGAATACAATCAAAGTCCCACATTGGTAAGACATGAAAAAAATCATGTGCTTATAAGATGAAAAGATATCTCCATTGGCATGAGGTCTTTTGGGTAAAACCCAAAAATTAAACCATGAGGGCTTAGGCCCAAAGTGGACAATATCATATCAGTGTGGAGATATGTGAATCTTATAGGCACTAATAATTGGTATCAGAGCCCAAGGTTCTGCAATGCCATACAATGTTGTTTTTGTGTCGAGTCTTGGATTCTCGGGAGTCGATTTATTCGGTTTTGATTTTCTGAGATGAGATGGACAGCGGCCTGAGCTCCAAGCAGCACGAAGTAAGTATTTCTGATGACTTATTTTCTAGTTGGATACTTATCTAGACTTGATTAACAAGTGTATAAAGTTAGATATATTAGACTTGTACAAACTCGTAGTAGAAGTCGCCCACTAAGGCGACAAACCGGAGTTACCTTTAGTGTTTATACTCCCGGTTATGTTGACTATGTTTTTAGTGTATATGATAGGGAATAACCTGTAGTGTGTAGGTTATTGTTCGTAACCGTGGTATGAGTTGACCCCGGAAATGACCTGTTAAGTCTGTGAGTCTTGAACCTGTGTCAAAAAGGTGATTTACCTTTGAGAGCCGACTGATACCGAGTCGAAAAATAGGGGTCAAGTCATCACATTTCTTGTGGAAATCAGAGACTACAGTCTTAGAGATTTTCACTAATTATGCTAGTCAGATCATTACCTGTTGGGTAATAAACAAGACAAATAGACTATTGTTGATACAGATAGCGGAAGGCTAGGTTACGGTGTTTCATAGGGATTTTATCCCTGAGTTGTTCGTACTGAGTTGTATAACTTTGAGAGTACTTTTGAGTACTTAACTCATGTTATACCGAGAAAGAAGAGTTATTTGCATACCATTATCAGGATCAAGCTAGTATTTGGTGATAAATACAGAAAATAATCTTCGGGAAATAATATATCACTTGATCATGGTTTAGTGATGTTGAAAGAGAATATTTCCCCGTGTCACTTTTAGTGACACATTGTAAGGAATTCTTGAGCTTCAAGAAAGGATGATCGGTTAGTAATAGTGTACTGTGCAGAGTCGTGAGACTTGCGGAGGTTACGACCACCTAATAGCTCAAAAAGATGAATGGATGATTTAAGCCACCCAGAGTTATTGGCTTATAGTTGGATTAAGATGTCGGGATCTTCTACCAGATTCTGTCGGAAGACGTTGGATTGAGACAGGAGTTTAGAAATGACTCCGTACAAGGGTTTAAAAGTTGGAGACCGATAAGCAAATATTGCAGTCAGAAGTCTCTGATTGTTGGATAAAGGAGCAAGATCAGAGTCATAGGCTTTGAGCTATTTTCCAATTATAGAAGACCAATCGCAAATCATTAGGATGTTCTCGTGGATATCAGCAAAATCAGAACAAAGACTTCGAAGGAATTGTGTGCATGCAGTGCAGATCACGAAGACACTTGAAGTCAGATTATCCGTTGGATCAGTTCATCTGTTGCTATTGTAAGCAACCAGTACATTTGAGGAGGTATACTTTAAAGACTCAGTTGAAGACCACCAATGGTGTTCCGGGAGGATGATGCTCCGTCTTGACAGCAGAGATCAACACAGAAGATTGGGTTATCTCATCAGCAGTGACCTACTACCTCAGGCATGGGTGGAGTTCCATGATACTTCCCTTCAAGGGGAGTGATTTACACAGCAGTATCAGCAGAAGACATCGTAGAAGACACATGCAGACAACAACAGTTACCTCCAAATGTGATTTGATTTGTACAGAGGAGCGAGTATACGACGATGGTCGTATCTATTTTGTATTCTACAGTTGCAGCTTGTAGGATTTAGGGATGGGATCAAATGATCTAGAAAAAATCCCCGAGGCATTCGTCGCAGAAATGTGACCGCTTTGTCGCGAACTGTTGGATCTGATTTGGTTCTCTTCGGAGAAAGGTCGAGACCTGCAGGGAGCCTTTTGGATCGGATCGACAGATATTTGATCGTTCAGGGTATTACTTTAGTTTACCCTCAAGGTTAATATATTAAGAGTGCTTGTAGTTACAGGTATCTGTGTCTTGAACATTATTAGTTCGGATAAGATGGATTACATCGACTTGTGGGTCGGTGGTATCTCTACCGTCAAGTGAGATGAGGACCAACAACTTAGAAGTTAAGGGATGCCCTTAGACTTGGATAGACATATCGTTACTGTAGACATATCCTTACGGATGGTCAAATTGTTGAGATTATGGTATGATTATGTCTTTTAGATGTGCGTATAATCCGAGAGTAGTCGGATGTAGTTTTGGATGAACTCCTAGGCTTGCCGCTGCATAGGCAAGTGGAGTAGGCGATTGGAGTGATTTCGAGGATAGTGTCGATATTGAATACTTCATATGAGTGATAATTTTGTTGGTATCAGTGTTGTTAAACAAAAAAAAATTGAAAGAATGTGGAGTTGCAATTATGGGAGAAGTTGGAAGGGATATTTATCTATCCCAGTATTCCTCCTTGAGAAGATCCGGAACTCTTGGTTGAAAGAGAGATGAACCTTTGAAATTATGCATCGATTATCGATGATGGAATGCGATAGTTGTTGAAAGTGAATATCCTCCGTTGGGGATAGATGATCTGTTTAGATCAGCAAAGAACACCTGTGTATACTCTAAGGTTGATTTGCGATTGGAGCGTTGATATTATAGTGACATGGTGTCATACAATTATCAATGTCGTTGTGATGATTAATATATATCATCAGCGTAGAGTAAAGGGAATGCAGGTGTGTGGAGACGATAATTTCATACTTAGTATGAATTGTATGAGTTACAGGTATCTGAGTCTTGAACATTATTAGTTCGGATAAGATGGATTACATCGACTTGTGGGTCGGTGGTATCTCTACCGTCAAGTGAGATGAGGACCAACAACTAAGAAGTTAAGGGATGCCCTTAGACTTGGATAGACATATCATTACTGTAGACATATCCTTACGGATGGTCAAATTGTTGAGATTATGGTATGATTATGTCTCTCAGATGTGCGTATAATCCGAGAGTAGTCGGATGTAGTTTTGGATGAACTCCTAGGCTTGCCGCTGCATAGGTAAGTGGAGTAGGCGATTGGAGTGATTTCGAGGATAGTGTCATATTGAATACTTCATATGAGTGATAATTTTGTTGGTATCAGTGTTGTTAAACAAAAAAAAATTGAAAGAACGTGGAGTTGCGATTATGGGAGAAGTTGGAAGGGATATTTATCTATCCCAGTATTCCTCCTTGAGAAGATCCGGAACTCTTGGTTGAAAGAGAGATGAACCTTTGAAATTATGCATCGATTATCGATGATGGAATGCGATAGTTGTTGAAAGTGAATATCCTCCGTTGGGGATAGATGATCTGTTTAGATCAGCAAAGAACACCTGTGTATACTCTAAGGTTGATTTGCGACTGGAGCGTTGATATTATAGTGACATGGTGTCATACAATTATCAATGTCGTTGTGATGATTAATATATATCATCAGCGTAGAGTAAAGGGGATGCAGGTGTGTGGAGACGACAATTTCATACTTAGTATGAATTGTATGAGTTTTGATTAAGTTGTTAGACTAATTAACGATGTAGTCACCACTGGAATTGAGAATCGTGTATCCTGGACACGATTGGATCAATTTGTGGTTGTTGGAGTTGCATAACCTGGCCACTGTTGATTGTGGTAGTTGGAGTTGCGCACTCGACCACCGTAGATGGTGGCTTTCCTTGTATGTTTTGGTTAATTCCGTAGATGTGGATAGAATGCTTGACATTACTATACCACGAACTTGTTTGACAAAGGTGATGATGGAAATCATTCAGTCAGAAGCTGGGGAAACCAGTTTATAGGACCTAGATGGCGATTAGCTTTTACACGAGTATTAGTTAATCCTTCCGAAGTGGACAAAAGGATGTTGTACGCAAATGCGTCATTTCAAGGATCGGAGCGAATCCGATGCAGTTGAATGAGGCGTATCATATGCCTACGTCAGTTAAGAAACTACGAGATAAGCTGTTATACATGTGATGTGATTTTAACAGATATGATCTCTTGTAATAGTGATATGGAGCAGGAATGCTTATGGGATTTTGACTAGCTACTGGGTAGCTACTATTGAGTCATTGGAACATGAACAGTTGCAACAAGGGAGATTGGTCGCTATAGTCTCCCATGCACTTACAGAGTGTGTGGTGAAGTGTATCTTGGATGGTTGATGGATTTCTCTTTTGAGAGGATAATTCCCCGTCTCTGATGAGGATAGTGGGTTCTGGAGTTACATCGTTTAAGAAAGAGTTGCTACAGGAGGCACATCATTCGGGATTTGCTAAGCATCTTGGTGGTACTCGGATGTACCGAGATTTGAGATGTTTATACTGGTGGGAACGATATGAAGAGAGATACCACAGACTTTGTTGCTGGATATTTAGTATGCCAGTAAGTGAAGGCTGAAGATCAGAAACTCGCTGGATTGCTCCAGGAAATTCCGATTCCGGAATGGAAGTGAGAGCATATCACTATTGGTGTCGGTATGGGATTGCTTAGAACCCGTAAAAGACATGATGTGATTTGGGTGATCATGGATCGACTAACTAAATCAGCTCACTTTCTGTCTATGAGTGGAATAGACTTGTTGGATCATCCGACAGAGTTGTATTGCTGGAAGATTATCGGATTGCATGGGGTACTTTTAAGTACCATATCGGATAGAGATTCGCGATTTAACTCACTATTTTGACGGAGTCTGCATCAGACCATGGGCATAGAGCTTCGACTCAGTACTACATTTCATCCGCAGACGGAAGAATAGTCGGAGCATACCATTTAGACTCTGAAGGATCTATTAAGATCATGTGTCATGGATTATGGAGGTAGTTGGGAGAACTACATTCCTTTAGTGGAATTTGACTATAAGAATAGTTATCCCTCATCCATTCAGATGACTTCTTCTAAGGCCCAATACGATAGACCCTGTAGATCTCCTGTGTACTGGGAGGAAGTCGGGGAATGACAGCTGTTGGAGGCCATAGAGTATCCAACATGATGCAGAGTTGGTGCATGTCATCGGATGAGAGTTATTAGGGGTTCCGATTCTACCTCAGTTTAAGGCGACCTATGAGGAGATTCCGGTGCGAATTTTTGGTCGCAAGGAGCGACAGTAGTGAGACGAAAATCATCCGACTCGTAAAGGTTGGATGACAGCATCATATCGATGAGGAGGCTATATGGGAGCTGGAAGAAACTATTCGAGCTCGATACCCTCATATGTTCACTTGAGGAATGTATGTGGTTCTTTCGGAAACTTGCTTAAAGTAATTTTTGCAAGTTAGTACGAAATTTGGGAACCAAATTTTTATAAGTGGAGGAGAATGTAAAATACTGAAATAAATAAATAAATAAATAAAAACAATAATAATAGAAAATACCCTTGTTAATTAAGAAATTATCTGATATAATTTTTAGGAATTTTTAGAAATTTTTCTGGATTTAAACGGAAGACTTATAGATATTTCATGGGGATAAAGCAAACAGGCTTTTGTAAAGCCTGTTTAGACGCTATTGAGTAATTAACTTTAAAGCCGTCGATTCCTTCTCTTCCCCGACGCTCTCTTCCTCTTCCGAAACCGCTGTCGATCCTTCTCCTTCTCCCTCTCGGCGTCTTCGTCCTCGCGACAACTCCCACGCAGTTCCATTTCTCGCCGCAGCCGACTTCTACCCATCGTTTTCTTCTTCCCTCTCTTGGCGAACGATGGCTGACCACAGGTCGCCCCTCTCTGCAAGCGGTGGCGAAGGGCGCGGTGCTCATGGGCGTGCCGCGGACGAGCCGAGAGCGCGTGGGGCTTCGAGTCGAGCGGCTTCTCTATGTCTTCGTCGGTGTCTACGAACTCGGCGAGCAGCATGGTGGGTGCACGACAAGGGGTTCGGGTCGGCGGCAGCTTCACTGTGGCTTGATCGGAAGTGCTCTTCACGATCTCCGTCGGAGCTTGGTAAGCCGAATTTCTCTTTGTCTTGGATGAAATCAACTCTTGCGGTAATCTTCTTTAGTTGACCGTGGGTTGTGTTGGGCTGAGGGTCCATGGAAGCCAATTGCTTCGGTGAACAGGATTTGGGGAAGAGCAACAGTAGTTCCGGTGGTGGAGCTATCCACGGTGAACCACTTAGATTGAGAAAGAGGGGTTGCGTCGTGTGGTAGGTTTGGGTGTATCTTCGTGATTTTTGTGTGCTGCTCACAGTGAAATGACTCTGTTTTGCGATGGGCTAGAGAGCCGATCTACGCTGGTGTGGTGTCCGATTGGTGGGAGAAGAGAAGGTAAGTTGTATTTACAATTTTGAATCTAGGTATTTTTCAATTTGTTGTTATTGGATTCAGTTGATATTGGACCTATTGGAGGTTTGGGAGGCTATGAACGATGGATTAAAGGGTTGTGAATAGCTGTAAATAGGGTTGTCTTTGGCCACGAAGGGGTAAGATTTGTATCCTTTGTTCTAGCTGTTAGATGTAGATATGCGGTAAGTGTGGTAATGTATGGGTTATTGGTGATGTTCTATTGGTGAAACATTGGTTATGTCGTGTGGATAGAGAGAATTGGATTGGGAGAATTGGTCCAGGATGGATGTAGATCTGGGGTTACGAGAGGTGTGTGTGTTCGAAGTTCTAACTCGTAGACGAGGAAATAACGAGAACCTAGAAATGACATAGTAGTTAAGTTGTGTATTTGTTTAATGCTTGTGCTTAAACATAGTTGCTATTATGTGCAGGTTTGGGATACGAAGCAGGTCCGTGGCCGTGAGGATTATTTCGAGCTTTGTATCAAGTGGGTAATTCCTACCCTGGTCAGGTAGTTTTAATGCATACAGATTTAGATGCATGATCATCTTATATGATCATGTTACCTTGACCCTGCTCTTATTATCTTATGCTTGAACTTATCGTTGGATGTATTTATGCTCAATTGTTGATATCACATATTCCCTATCATGATTTAGGAGTTATAGATGTGATGTAAATTGGCCTAGATGTTTAGTAGGGTGTAAATGTTAGTATGGGTGATGACCCAATTTATAAATTGGCAAGAAGGTCATCCATGGGTAGGTAATGCCCTAAATGTTGGATTTATTTCCAATACCCGTATGTTGCATATTTATTACCAACCATGTGTTGTGTAATGGTTAAGTGAAGGGTGATTAGTGTGTCGCTATGAACCGGTGGTCTCAACTTGATATGATTAGTCTAGTACGACTCTCTACAGGATAGAGAGTGCGTCGATCAGTTGAGTACAACTCTCTATTGGATAGAGAGTTATGATCAGTTGAGTACGGCTCTCCACAGGATAGAGAGTCCGTCGATCAGTTAAGTACGACTCTCTTCAGGATAGAGAGTGTATTGATCGAGGGATAGACGACTTCTGGAGAGTCTGTGGTAGATGGTTGTACGTGTGACAACACATTCATGTCATTTGCATGCATTCTGACGACATAGTCTCCCTTGGGGTTGAGAGAGTCGTTAGTCATCTTGCCTCCCAGAGCACTCTCCGAGGAGTAACTGGTGTGAGGGCAGAGCATCTGTTGTGCCGCACTCTACCACTATAGAATGTGGTAGTTGGAGTTGCGTGCAGTTGTCCTGGGTGCGTGGTACTCGACCACTCATTGGTAGTGTCAGTCGGAGTGGCTAGCAGCAGGGACCCCCTTTGTGTAGCGAGCTCTTTACGCTCATATGCTACTTGATCATACTGCCCACTCGGCCACTCTGGAGCAGTGGTTGGTGTGAGTTGGGACAGTTGTCATGTCGTACCACCTAGGTCACACTGGGGTCGTGGTAGTGAGTAAGGGTGAGCAGGCATGACCATGCATGTTGCATTGTCGTATCTGATAGCGCTTTGCATATTACCATATATATATATATATATATATATATATATATATATATATATATATATATATATATATTGTGATGTTGTATTTGTTTGTATTATGCTTGTTGCATTTGTTTGTACATCATATTCATGCATGCTTCTTGCATATGTTATACGGTTGTGTCGGATACTGGTATATGTGTTGGACAGACCATTAGATACCTTGACCTGTAGCTTGAGTATATTGTGAGTTGATATTACTCTTCCTGTTATATATATGTTGGATATATGCTCAGGTTGGATCAGAGTAGCGTATCAAACTTTCAGGTATGTCTGCATTTTACGTTGTTCATTTGGTTAGACGGTATATGCTTGTATTTATATACTATGCTGATATACCTGTTGTACCTCTAGATTGTGTTGTCGAATTACATGTGATATTACATATATACATGTTTTTCTATTACCTGCTGAGTTTTACTCACCACCACCACGGACCCTGGGTTTTTCTGTCGCCTAGGTAACAGGTAGAAGTCTTCGTGATGGCTTGGAGCACCGCTGACTGACATCTCATCTCACCTCCGAGGATCCCATGTTTGTTTTGGGCTTTCTGTACATTGTGTTATATATTTGGAGTTTTCCTGATGTACTGTGTTGTGGACTTGTGGATTCGGATTTTGTCGCTATTCCGTTATGTTGTGATGTGTTAGTCATACCGGTATGCACTGTGTAGTTGGGATGTTGTTGTGTTTTATGTTTCCGCTGTGTAGTTGTTGTAGTTAGTTTGTTATGTTGTTGTGGTTGTTTACATATTTGTATATTGTTGTTGTTGTGGCCTACGAGCCTTGTATTAACCCGAAATGTTGCCACGTACAGGGGAGATGTCGTCCGTTTGCTTTTCGGCACGGCATGCTCTCGACACTTGCATGGCTACTCAAAAGATAATGTTTTTCACAAATTTGCATTGCATTTTCTTTGGAAAATCACCACGGAGGAGCATATGCGAGGATACCATATCGAAACAGGTCGAGCTGAAGGTAATTTCAGCCTGATGCTTCGACATCTCCGTAATTGAGACCCTCTCGACCCTTAACAAGCCCTCTAAGCTTCTTCCATATTTATGTATTTTTCAGCTTGGGCGAGAAGAGTATCATAATCTGTGGGAGGCTTCTTGGATAGAGAATGAAAGAAATCCCCCTCCCGTAGTCCTTGAGTGAAGGTGTCCATCAAAATTTCAAGTACAACTGAAGGAATCTCTCGAGTGGTATGCGTGAACCTTTAGATGTATTGCCGCAAAGTTTCTTGGGATTTTTGTTTAAGGTTGAATAAACTGAGAGGAGTGGTTGGGTATCATTGATCGAGAAATGTTGTAAAAATAATGTTGCAAAATCATCAAAAGATGTTTCAGATCTTAGTTTCAAGGTGATGAACCATTGCTGAGCAAGTATAATTAGAGTGGTGAGAAAGACTCAACACTTGACGCCCTCAGAATACTGGTGTAATAGAGCAACATTCTTGAATCAACATAAATGTTCTTTAGGGTCGGTAACACCATTATATTCAAGGACATGAGGAGGCCGAAAATGCGGAGGCAACTCCTCCCTTAGAATATCCTCAGTGAAAGACATCTGTCTCACTGTTACCCTTCGGGTCGAAAATGCTAAGGCAACTCCTTCCTTAGAATATTCTCATGAACTAGTTGGTTGCTTAGATGATGAACTATAGGTTCATCATTAATTAGTTGGCGATTGGAGCGAGAAGTAGAGGTATCTCCTTTTGAACTTTGTGCTATTGATGGACCCCTAGCCGACCTTTCGAGCGAGATCCTATCTTTATCTGCCACTCCAAGTGAGTTTCGTGGCAAGATGGTGTCAACAATTGTGGCCACTAATTGGGTAAGGTTCTCTCTGGAATCATGCCTTCTGCAACCCCCTTTAAATTTTCTTGTGGCAGGTGTGAGGTCGCCATGACTTCCACTCATTGTTCTACAGTTTGAACCATCGTAACTTTTCACTCAGATTTCCACAAAAGACACCAATTTGATGGGGTCTCGATTCGGCACACTCGAACTCCTCTTCCCTCACCTTTGGAGAGTAGAGTTTGTTAGCCTTCAGAGATGTCACCGCGGATCCCGATCTGCAAATGAAAAGAACGTTAAAGGTGAGCCAGCTTTACCAACACGGCTCCTCCAACGCTCAAGTTAGTGTCTGCCGAGAAAGGGAGAAGAATGTAATAGAACAGAGAAGAAAAAAAAGTAGAGAAAGACTTTAGGGAAGAAGAGTTCTCCGTGTACCTGAATACAAAAAGAACCATCCCCTTCCCTTTACCTCCCATAGTCCTTATATAGTAGATCAGAACCACCTCGTCGATCAGGCCTATTTGACAGTCATACCCCTTGTAGGACTATTAGGGGACAACAATTATTGGAATCTCCACCTAGTATGCCCCGTTTCTTATTTGTTATGCATTGAGGAGACCAAAATATTGTTGGATCGAGAAACGCTAGAGGGGGGAGGGGTTGAATATCGTTCCAAAAAACTTTTCTTTTCTCATAAAATCAAAGCAACACACAACAGAATAAGTAAGAACAAAGACACACTTTATTTTACTTGGTTCACAACCAAACGGTTGCTAGTCCAAGGCCCTATGATCCTTGATCGCTTACGAGAGCAATCCACTAAAAATCTCTTCCTCGTTGGAGGTAAGAGATACGAAGAAGTACACGAAATGTAGAGGAAGAGGTAACAAGCCTACCTCTCCTCTTAGCAAGTAAAAAGCAAACAAATAACAAAAGTAACTACCAACTTAAAAGTGTGGATGACGGAAGCTTTGTCAATGTTATGACGTTGATGCGCGGAGACAAGAGCTTTGAATTGATGGAGCACTTTGGGAGCCTTTTCTTAGTCCAAGAGAGGTGTCATACCTCTTCTTTTATAGCCTTCCAAACCCTAGCTCATTGAAATTTAGATATGAGTCAATCATCATCATCCACTCCTCTTTTTGTGGCTCTTATCTTAACTTTTCTCAAAGTGACCAAATTCATTAGCAATCGACTGAAGCTTCCATCAGTCGACTGATGGTGATCCAGTCGACTGATGGCTTGAATAGTCACCTGCATTATATGGTTAGCACAAGAACTATATAGTGAACAGTGAGATGGTCTTGTACCGTCCGATCTCGACTTAGACCTTCCTCCGGAAGTCTTAATCGGATCGTCGCCTACGGTTGCCCCAGTACTGAGGATGCGACCTGTCATCTCTGCACAAAGTTCTTACCTTCCTTACCTTTGGTCTTTATGACCTACCGCTTAGCTTTCGGTAGCTTGACCACCGAGGTTCCTCGACTTTCCGAGGTTCTCCTGGTGTCTTTTGACCTGGTCAACCAACCACCGAGGTTTCTCGTCCCATCGAGATTCTCCTGGTGTCGGTTCATTCGAACACCGAGGTTTCTCGACTTCGCGAGATTCTCCCGCATCGACCTTAATAAGCCTTAATACAATACCTGCACACTCAGTATAACATATGAGATAACAGGATAGCTTAACTTTGATTCTTTGTCATTATCAAAACTTAGGTTCGATTATTTGGTGCCCCTGCACCAACAAATATAACATGTGGATTGTCCATATTCAAGAATTACCCTTTGGTGGTGTCATTGGTGGATCAGGCGTGACAAATGTTATTGGAAATCCTTTTTTTGGCCCTTGAGCGTTATTATTAGAGACTGAGTGCTCGGGAAAGCTAGGAGTGCTTGGGAAAATCAATAGTATTCGGAAAAATCAGTAGTATTTGAGAGAACCAATAGTGTTCGGGAAATCTAGTAGTGTTTAGGAAAACCAACGGTGCTTTAGAAAATCAACAGTGTTCGAGAGAACCAATATTGTTTGGGAAAGCTAGGAGTGCTCAGGAAAACCAATAAAGTTGATAGCGTTCAGGAAAACTAGGAGTGTTTGAGAGAACCAATAGTGTTCGGGAAAATTAGTAGTGCTTGGCAAAATCAACAGTACTTGAGAAAATCAATAGTGCTTGAGAGAACCAGTAGTGCTTGGAAAAACTAGGAGTGTTCGTAAGTCTTTAATCGAAAATTCTGGACACCATCAGTATTTGATTAAAATTGGCATCCATATTGTTTTTTGCCTCATACTATGGTTCATTCTATGGTATGCTAATCAATTTTTCATTTTGGGAAATTTATTTTTGAGATGCTTATAAATTTTAATATTGTTTCAATATGTAAATAGTTAAAGAACAAAAATATTTTTACCTGCTCAAGTGGTGTGAAAAAATTTTCCAAGTCTAAATCAATCAAATTCTAGTAGGCAAGCTACCACATTGTCTACTTCATGTCTAGATCAACATTGACAATTAATTGAAAATGGAAATATATTATATAAATGTGTTTTTCAAATAAGTCTAAAGTGAAGTTCATTTTTATGTGCATATGTTTATATATACATAAATATACTGGTCCAGAGCTGGAATAACCAAGCCATTTTTTTTTCCTTTTGGTTTATTGAACACTGAAATCAAATTCAAGATTGAAGGGATAAAGCATCAAATTATATGTATGTTCGGTTTACTTTTCTTTTCTTTTTTTTCTCCTAGTTATACGTATCTGGATATAACTTCTATTTCCCATTAAATATTTAATAGGGTTTTTTAGGGTGTAGTTTACATCCCCATAGCCTTGGAGCTACACTTATGTTATTAAAAATAAAATCATTATTGTCACGTAATGCTCTTCTGCATAATCCAATATGAACTCTCCAATTCATTACTCCATTCTGAAAGAAAATAAATCCTAATTTTCATTTAAATACACTCTGCTTGCAACTTTTGCCTCCAACAGTGATATTTGTGTTATTGTTGTTGGTCATTTCAACTGTGTAAATATTTTGTTTAACAACCTGCTATGGTTGAATCATGTTTGTAATTGTCTTAATAGAGTTCAAATATGGTGGTTGTTTCCTTCGTTTGACTCATCTATTGGTATATCTTGCATAGCCGGGAGAGGACCCCTTTAGCAAACGAAGGGATGAAAAGAAAAAACGAAATGAAAAACAAGAGAGAAGCCGGTTGCAGAACCTCAAGCAAGCTGCTAAAGCTGGTGCCCTTCCAAGGTTATCTTTGTTCTTGCTCTGCCTTTAACTCTGGAACTAAAAATACACGAGGAACTAACTATTTTTCTTGTTGATGATTAACCGTCCATATTTCTTTTGTCAGTTATGTCATCAAGAGAGCCTTACAAGACTTTTTAATAGCTGATAAAACTCTATATAACCGATCCTAACTAGTTGAACCGTAATATTAAGGCCGTTAAGCTCATATAGTTTAGCTAGCACGTATTCTTTCTGCTGGTGGATTGCTATTACCAAGTTTATTGTTTATTGTGTTATATAAGTATGGCTTCATTCTCAAACTAGTAGTTTTGGCATTGAAGTAATTGAAACTTGTTTTAATAGAACTATCAACTATTATCAACACATGCCATAAATTTTAGCCAACTTTCTAAGTGTTTCTCCCCCATGTATGAATAATTATCCATACAAACTCTTTAACTCTCTAAAACTTATCATCTAATCTAGTAACCCAATTTCCTTTGCAGTCGCATACAATTGGCTGCAACAGCATTGCCCATCACAGGAACCCGTGCAGATCTGCCTACCAAATCTAGTAAAGAAGAACTTGAGAATGTAGCTGGGATGGCAGCGACGGCTACAGCAAGTGGTGGGAGATTCGATCGGAAGCTTCCAGGAGAAAAACCTCTCAAGCATACTGGCAAGCATCCAAAGGTTGGCTACATGTTTCCTCTTTTCTAGCATTTCTATCTTATCTTGCAAACTGATGCCACATTAATTGTTGGTATTAGAGACACAAACAACCAAATCAAATGGAAATTTTAAGAAAGAAAATATTGTATTAGAATGAATACTTCAATTCGTGTTACAAATACTATTCTTAAGTTTTTATTTGGTCTCTATTTTGTACAACTACTAATGATCAAATATCCTTTTGTAGGGAATCCTATGCGATAAACAATAAAATCAGCAAAAAGGATCCCTTGAGCGATCCATGCGAAAACTCATACAAAATATTGATCAAAAAGCCCTATCTTATAGGGTATATCTTTGATGCGTCTTTGTCTATCCCGCTCGTCCATGGTTCGGCCGGATCTCTTGCATGTTCAAGCGTAGGTGCCTCTATGGTATCAACATGAACACTCTTTTGGAGAAAGGTTGTGCTAGCAACACCACATAAGAGAGCTAGGCCAAGAAAGGATTTCGGCCAAGAAGAAGAAGGAGAAAAACAAAGGCAATTTCACTATATCTCTTCATGATCCAAAGCTCCCTTTTTATATTCATCCCATGAATATGAAAGGTTTTATCCAACCCTTGGGTTTCTCTTCAATGCATGATTAATCTACATTAATCATGTATGGAACAAGGTTTCATTCATGCATGAAAAGAGGTTTCATCCAACCCTTGGTTTTCCTCTTCAATGCATGATTAATCCACATTAATCATGCATGATAAATTTATACTATTCAAATTGATTTGAGTCCAACTCAAATCAAATCAATTTGAGTCCAACTCAATTTGGCCATTTAATTTGAGTCTAACTCAAATCCAACCCTTTCAATGAATCCAATTCAATGTCTAATGGTTCATTTAGTCAAACTAAAATGAACCTCATCTCCAAAATAACATGTTCTTTGTATATGACCCTATAGGTTTTCGTAACGTTGGCAATGTCTCTAAACCACTTTAGACACATAAGCAATGAGCGACATCTAGCAATGCATCATTGCTATCCAAGTTACGAAAATGTCAAGATCCGACAAAAACCTTTATGTGGCTATTATCTTGTATGACTTTGTCCTTCTATCCTCGATATCTAGATTGATCAATGAGGTATAAACCGTGTCATCTTCTTATCAATCTTTGTATTTCTTGATCCCCAAGTAGACTCACTCAAACAAATGAACTCAATATCTCATATCGCCTCATTTGAGCATGACCATGCATTTCGTGGTCTTACTCTATCAAGAGGCCTAAAGATATCACTCCCGTCATATGGGAGGGATAAATCTCATCTACATCACTCACATCCCTCCCCATAGTTTGTTACATACCCAGTAATCACCTTTATAGTCCACCCTATTAGGGGTGACGTTTGACGACACTAAAGTACATAACTCCTTATGTAGGGAACCGTAGTGATTTCATGCCTAAGGACTATTCATACTAATATTCACATGAGAAAGTTTATGACACTCATATAACGATCCATGAAACTTTCTCATGGTGGGTCAATTCAGTACATAGTCTCTAATACCCATGTGTCAATTTGATATCACATATCCAAGACTTGTGAGATTAAATCATCAATTGACCTAGCTACATGCTAGTCTCTATGCATTATTATTGTCCTTGTATATTAATACTTGACTAGGAATAATTAAGAGTAATGTTATATATATATATACAGACTCTTACTATCAATTCAACCAATTGATATGCTGTAAACCTGAACCTACTATTCAAGGACACTATTATATTATTCGTATAACACAGATAAAAAATAATATAATAAGCAAACCTTATGCATTATTAATGAAATATGGTACATATGATCCCTAATCAATCATCTCATGATTGACACTAAGGGCTGACACTAACAATCTCCCACTAGCACTAGTGTCAATCACTGTAATCTCTAAGACCCCGTGATCTAGTATGACCATCATGCTTCCTCTGTGCTAAAGCCTTGGTCAGGGGATCCACAATGTTAGCATCAGTATCTACTCTGCATATTCGCACATCTCCTCTATCGATGATCTCTCGAATGAGATGATATCGCCGTAGTATATGTTTGGAATGCTGGTGAGAACGAGGTTCCTTAGCCTGTGCTATAGCCCCATTGTCGTCACAATAAAGCTCTATAGGGCTCACAATGCTAGGAACTACACCAAGCTCATAAACAAACTTTCTAATCCAAACAACCTCCTTTGTCGCATCTGAAGCAGCAATATACTCGACCTCTGTAGTAGAATCCGCAACTGTCTTGCTTTAAACTCTTCCAGCTCATAACACCACCATTTAAACAAAAGACATACCTTGATTGCAATCTGTAATCATCCTTGTCCGTTTGGAAGCTAACATCGTTGTAACCCTTTATAGCGAGCTCCTCATTGCCTCCAAATATCAAGAAATATTCTTTAGTTCTTCTCAAGTACTTAAGAATATTCTTGACGGCTATCCAGTGACTGTCACCTGGATCGAACTAGTACCTACTCGTCATGCTTAAAACATACAAGACATTAGGACGAGTTCATAGCATGACGTACTTAATAGACCCTATAGAAAATACATAAGGGATCTGATCCATACGTTCCCTTTCTTTCTTAGAAGAAAGGCATTGAGCCTTCGAAAGGCTCACACTATGTGACATTGGCAGAAATCTCTTCTTGAAATTCTGCATGGCAAAACGTTTAAGCACATTGTCAATGTATGCACTCTGACTTAAGCCAAGCAATCTCTTAGATTTATCTCTATAGATCTTAATGCCTAAAATGTAGGTTGTTTCACCTAAGTCCTTCATTGAGAAACAATTCTCAAGCCAAGTCTTCACAGACTGCAGTGTAGGGACGTCGTTTCCAATAAGAAATATGTCATCAACATACAAGATAAGAAAGATAACTATGCTCCCACTAACCCTCTTGTAGATACAGGGTTCATTTTTATTCTTGATGAAATCAAATTATTTGATCGTATCATCGAATCGAAGATTTCAGCTTCTAGATGCTTGATTTAAACCATAAATGGACCTTTACAACTTGCATACCTTGCCAGCATGCTTTGGATCTATAAAACTCTCAAGTTGCGTCATGTACACATCTTCGAGGAGGTTTCCATTCAGAAATACAGTTTTGACATCCATTTGCCAGATCTCATAATCGTGGTAAGCTGCAATAACAAGCATAATCCGAATGGACTTAAGCATCGCAACTGGTGAAAAAGTTTCATCATAGTCAATACCATGAATTTGTTTGAAACCTTTAGCTACCAATCACCCTTTATAGGTATGCATAAGATCATCCATGTCAGTCTTTCTTTTAAAGACCCACTTACACCCAATGGATTTGACCCCTTCAGGTGGATCAACCAAAGTCCATACTTGGTTAGTGTACATGGATTCCATTTCGGATCTCATGACCTCTAGTCATTTCTCAGAATCTGGGCTCATCACAACTTCCTGATAGGATGTAGGCTCGTTTAACTCAACAAGCATAACATCATCATTGTCAGACAAGAGAAATGAATATCTCTCAGGCTGACGACGTATCCTATCGACCTGCGAAGAGGTTGGTCTACTTGAACAGGTTATTGCTCCACAACTTCTTGTGCAACAATCTCATCATCCACAACACTTTGTGGTGTCTGTTCAATTTCCATCTCAGTGCTATCTTTATCTTGAATTTCTTCAAGATGTATTTTACTCCCACTAGTTTTTCTAGAAATGAACTCTCTTTCTAGAAATATGTCATTTCTAGCGACAAACACTTTGCCTTGTGTGGGATTATAGAAGTAATATCCTTTCGTTTCCTTAGGATATCCTATAAAGTAGCACTTGTCTGTCTTGGGGCCTAGTTTGTCGGAGACTTGACGTCGAACATAAGCCTCACAATCCCAAATCTTCATAAAAGATATCTTGGGACTCTTCCCAGTCCATATCGCATATGGTGTCTTTATGACTGCCTTAGATGGAGCGCGATTAAGTGTGAAAGCAGCCGTCTCTAAAGCATATCCCCAGAAGAAAGAAGGAAGATTTGTGTGACTCATCATGGATCGTACCATATCTAATAATGTACGATTTCTCCTTTCTGATACACCATTCCACTGTGGTGTTCCAAGTGGAGTGAGTTGAGATCTAATCTCAAACTCAATGAGATAGTCACAAAAATCTTGGCTAAGGTATTCCCCACCTCGATCTGATCGAAGCACTTTAATACTCTTACCAAGTTGATTTTATACTTCATTCTTGAATTCTTTGAACTTTTCAAAGGACTCATTTGTGTCTCATAAGATGCACATATTCATATCTCAAATCATTAGTAAAAGTAATGAAGTACTGATAGCCTCTAGCTGCTACATTGAAAGGCCCACATACATCAGTATGTATGAGTTCTAACAAATCAGTAGCTCGTTCTCCATGTCCACTAAATGGAGTCTTGGTCATCTTGCCTAGAAGAAAAGATTCACATGTCTCATATGATTCAAAATTAAATAAGTCCAGTAATCCATCCTTATGGAGCTAAGATATGCGACTCTCATTTATGTGACCCAAGCGATAATGCCAGAGATATGTTTGGTTCAGATAATTAGATTTGAACCATTTGGTATTTATGTTATAGACTAGGGTTTCAAGATCTAGAAGATAGAGACCATTCACAAGGTGTGCACTATAAAAAAACATATCATTTAAATAAATGGAACAACACTTGTCCTTTATTACAAATGAGAAACCTTTCTTGTCTAAACAAGAAATAAAGATAATATTTTTAGTCAAGGTAGACACATAACAATATTCTTCTAGTTCTAAGATAAGCCCAGTGGGAAAAGATAAGGATTATGTCCCTACAGCGATGGCGACAACTTTTGCTCCATTGCCTACCCGTAGGTCCACCTTGCCCTTCGTCAATGATCTAGTCTTTTGAAGGCCCTGCACATTGGTACAAATATGAGAAGCACAGCCGGTATCTAATACCCAAGAAGACAAGATAGATAGATTGACTTCAATAACATATATACCTGAGGCAGAAGTCTCACTTCTCTTCCTTTTCACCTCTTCCAGGTATAACTTGTAGTTTCTCTTCCAATGTCCGGTCTCATCGCAGTGGAAGCATTCCCCTTCCTTAGACACCCCTCCTTTAGATTTCAATGCATTTGCCTTGCCTTTGCCTTTGTCTTGGGTCTTACCCTTACCTTTAGGCTTCGCCTTTGTTCACCATTAATACGGTGCTAGGCTTTGCCTTCTTAAGGTTGAGTTCAGCAGTTCGCAATATGCTCAATATCTCAGGTAAAGGTTTGTCAATTTCATTCATGTTATAGTTCATGACAAATTAACTGTAGCCTTCTGGCAGTGACTGCAAAACAAGGTCAGTGGTCAGCTTTTGGCCTAATGGAAATCTCAATCTCATTAGGTTCTCAACGTACCCAATCATCTTGAGTACATGAGTGCCTATGGGAGTTCCTTCTTGCATCTTGCATTGAAACAAGGCCTTTGACACTTCGTATCTCTCGTGCCTTGCTTGTCTCTGGTATAGTTGTTTCAGATGCTCAACCATATCATAGGCATCCATGTTCTCATGTTGCTTCTGAAGCTCAGAGTTCATGGTGGCAAACATAAGGCATGACACATCCAGTGCATCATCTTGGTGCTTCTTATAAGCATTTTTGTCAGCACGAGTGGTCGTAGGGGTGGGTGGTTCAGGAATGGACTGCTCTAGGATGAACAATTTGCGTTCTTGCTTGAGAACTATCCTCAAGTTCCTGTACCAGTCCAGAAAGTTAGCTCCAGTGAGCTTGTCCTTATCAAGGACAGATCGCAGAGAGAGTGTGTTTGACGTATTTGATGACATGGTGATCTACAATATAGAAATGCAGAAATGTATCATATTTCAATCATTTAATTAGGCATTTAACTAAATGATTCTCCCACTGGTCACAAAGTGGGACAAGATTCATATTTTACCACATCTTGAGTTAGCTTTGGCTAATCACCCAAGACTCGTATAAGTTAGGTAGGTAGCTTGTACCAATTACATCTAATGTAACTCTTGTATATCTATATGAACAACATTATTTGTTCGTTGTGTCAATCACATGAGATATCTTTTTAAATTACCACTCATCTTGAGTTAGCTTTGGCTAATCACCCAAGATTTATATAATGTAGGTAGATGTCTCGTATGAGCTATGCCTCTAAGTTCATCAATCTAATAGAGAGAGCTTAGTTAAGTCAAACCCAAGGTTTAATAGGCGGGCATCACAATTGTCCTGTCGTACTTTACCGAGGCAAATCGAGTCACTTTGCTTTGGCAAACACGCTGTGATTGAACAAGGTAATAGTAAATATTAAACTTTGGTAGACATATAATAAGTGACCTAATTTTGTGACAACTAACTACGCATGCATCAAATATACAAGCATCACGTGCATCACATATACAAGCATTACATGCATCACATATAAGCAAAAAAAAAAACGTGACATGATTATGGCCCATATTCTACGATCCTCTCAAGCCAATGAGAAGATCGAATGGTCAACCTAAAGATAGCATCTTCTCCAAGTGCTTCCTTTGGTCATCATGTGTTATCGGCATCCTTCTTGTAACTTCATCCTCTAATGGACTTTTCACTCATCATTTTATACATTACAAAATAAGAATACTCGAGTTACATTCGAGTCTAGATCTATTTTACAACTAGAAAAATAAAGAGGGAGACATGATACACAGGTCGTATTATGAGTTACAACACCCACATACACATCACGACACGCAGGTCGTATTATGAATTACAACATGATCTAATCTCGTTGGGGTAAAGGGCCATAACCATGCACCATGGCAACCAACACACAACAAATAGATCTAGGACGTCAATATTATTATGTTTGCAAAATTTTCTCATGAGCTGAAACCTCACGGCGGTCCCGCTTAGCCGCTTAGAGGCGGTGGTCAAGGGGGCAACGCCATGGGAGGGGCAATGCCTTCAAAACAAAATTTATTTTGTCGACTCTTTGAATGAATCAACGCTTCTAAATCCATCAAAATGAATCGAGACCTTCTTGTTCGCTGATGCATTCTTGCGACAAATCTGTTCTCAACATAGTGACACAACCATATCAACTAGTATGAAAACCGTAGGTTATGTAATTTTGTCAAGACCAATCTTTTAGTTTGATCAACACAAACTTATGCATCCCGACAAAATATGTTGATACAGTTATGCAACCCATAACAAAATATGTCCTACTTCTATATCACATATAAAAGTGCATAAAACTTTGTATGATCTTTCGCAAGTGGCTCTAATACCACTGTAGAGAATCCTATGCGATAAACAATAAAATCGCAGCGGAAAAAGGATCCCTTGAGTGATCCATGCGAAAGAAAACTCATACAAAGTATAGATCAAAAAGTCATATCCTATAGGGTATACCCTTGATGCATGCCCTTTGTCTATCCCGCTCGTCCACAGTTCGTCGGATCTCTTACACGTTCAAGTGTACGTGCCTCTATGGTATCCACACGAACACTCTTTTGGAGAAAGGTTGTGCTAGCAACACCACAAAAGAGAGCTATGCCAAGAAAGGATTTCAACCAAGAAGAAGAAGAAGGAAAACAAAGGCAATTTCACTAGATCTCTTCATGATCCAAAGCCCCCTTTTTATATTCATCCCATGAATATGAAAGGTTTCATCCAACCCTTGGTTTTCCCTCTTCAATGCATGATTAATCCACATTAATCATGCATGGAAGAAGGTTTCATTCATGCATGAAAAGAGGTTTCATCAAACCCTTGGTTTTCCCTCTTCAATGCATGATTAATCCACATTAATTATGCATGATGAATTCATACCATTCAAATTGATTTGAGTCCAACTCAAATCAAATCAATTTGAGTCCAACTCAATTTGGCCATTTAATTTGAGTCTAACTCAAATCCAACCCTTTTAATGAATCCAATTCAATGTCTAATGGTTCATTTAGTCAAACTAAAATGAACCTCATCTTCAAAATAATATGTTCTTTGTGTGTGACCCTATAGGTTTTTGTAACATTGACAATGTCTCTAAACCACTTTAGACACATAAGCAATGAGCGACATCTAGCAATGCATCATTGCTACCCAAGTTACGAAAATGTTAAGATCTGACAAAAACCTTTCTATGACTATTATCTTGTATGACCTTGTCCTTCTATCCTTGATATCTAGATTGATCAATGAGGCATAAAATGTGTCATTCTCTTATCAATCTTTGTGTTTATTGATCCCCAAGTAGACTCACTTAAACAAATGAGCTTAATATCTCATATTGACTTATTTGAGCATGGTCATGCATTTCATGGTCTTACTCTATCAAGAGGCCTAAAGATATCACTCCAGTCATATGGGAGGGATAGATCTCATCTACATCACTCATATCCCTCCGCATAATTTGTTACATACCTAGTGATCACCTTTATAGTCCACCCTATTAGGGGTGATGTTTGACGACACCAAAGTATATAACCGTAGTGATTTCAGGTCTAAGGACTATTCATACTAATAGTCACATGAGAAAGTTTATGACACTCATATAACGATCCATGAAACTTTCTCATGGCGGGTCAGTTCAGTACATAGTCTCTAATATATACTCATGTGTCAATTTGATATCACATATCCAAGACTTGTGAGATTAAGTCATCAATTGACCTACATGTTAGTCTCTATGCATTAATATTGTCCTTGCATATTAATACTCGACTATGAATAGTTAAGAGTATATATATATATACACTCACTATCAATTCAACCAATTGATATGCTGTAAACCTGAACCTACTATTCAAGGACACTATTATATTATTTGTATAACATAGATAAGAAATAATATAATAAATAAACCTTGCCTATTATTAATGAAATATGATACATATGATCTCTAATCAATCATCTCATGATTGACACTAAAGGCTGACACTAACACTTTTAAGATTAGATGAAGCTAATTGTCAAAATGTTTGCACTAACAAATGACAATTCAAAACAAAAGAAAGGAGAGTGAGATACTTCTTGTGTTTGCATCCAACTTGGTCTATTTATCTTTATTGAAAGTTGTGTAAAGGCTGACACTAACACTTTTAAGATTAGATGAAGCTAATTGTCAAAATGTTTGCACTAACAAATGACAATTCAAAACAAAAGAAAGGAGAGTGAGATACTTCTTGTGTTTGCATCCAACTTGGTCTATTTATCTTTATTGAAAGTTGTGTCTCTTAGATCAAAAGTTGTGACTTTTCCTTAATCAAAAGTTGTAACTTTTCCCTTTCTTCATTTTCATTATTTAAAATATCCAACAATCCTCGGCTAGTTTCAATAATTGAAAATGCTTTGTTCATGAATTATAAAATACATCTTGATAATTTGTGCATTAACAATGGTATCTTTCGATTGAATCATCATTTTAGTAATAATTTCTTATAATTTGTAAAATTATTTTGGTAGCTAAGCTTTGAACCAAAGGTTTATGTAACAAGCTACATGAATTATCATACACAAATTCACTTTTTTTTCATTTGTTATAATCAGTATACACTTTGTGTTATGCCACAGTCCTTTCATGAATGTGTCAAAGTTTAAGTCCAAAATTTTATGGATAATTAAATTCTACATTCATATAGACAAACTCTCAAATGCCCTCACCATTTATGACACATTCTGTGACTTGTTAAGATTAGTAAGTTCATTCTCATTTTACTAGCATAAAAATAAATACTCATCATTTATATAGTATTCCAACCTTTAAACAATGTACTTTTCACTACATTGAATCCAAGACTACGCAATATGGTAGCGTTGGATTGAGGTTTTCATTGTTGAAGGTTTATTTTATTGACTTCAATCCCATCTTAATAGAGGTTCTTTCAACTGTATCTCTAGTTAATCCTTTTGTCAAAGGATCAGCTAAATTGTCTTTGGACTTAACATAGTTTATGGTTACGACTCTATTTTTTATTACGTATTTAATCATACTATGTCTCACTCTAATATATCTTGATTTACCATTATAAACTTCACTATAAGCTTTGACAATCATACTTGTGCTATCACAATGGATAGAAAAATAAGAGATAGACTTTGGCCACAGAGGTATCTCTATAATAATTTTTTAGCTATTCAGCTTCCTTGTTAGCTGCAGCGAAAGCTACAAACTCAGCTACCATAGTGGAGTTCGTTATACAAGTTTTGCTTCTTGGATGCCCAAGAAACAACTCCACCACCTAAAATAAAGATCTAACCACTTGTTGAAGAGTGATCATCTTTATTTGTTATCCAACTCGCATCCGAATAACCTTCAAAACTGAAGGATCTCCCTTATAGCTTATACTATAATTTATGGTGCTTTTAAGATATCTCAAAATTCTTGTAAGACCTAGCCAATATTGTTTACTATGGTTACTTGTATACATACTCAACACCCCTATTGCATAAGCAATATCTAGGTGTGTACAAATCATGACATATGTCAAACTATCTATCACTTGTAAATATTCCAATTGTGATACTGTCGAACCCTCATTTTTGACATGGTCAATTTTAGGATCCAAGGGAGTTGGGGTTGGCTTACAATCATAATGATTGAACCTTTTGAGAACCTTCTCAATGTAATGAGGCTGCGAGAGTATGATTAATCCTGGGTCTCTTTTAATTTTTATGCCTAGGATGACATCAACCTCTCCCATATCTTTCATATCAAACTTGTTTGATAGCAACTTTTTGGTTTCTAAGATTTGTTGTAAGTCTGAGCCAAAGATCAACATGCATCCACGTAAAAACATATTATGACACCTTTGCTATTTGAAGACTTGCTATATATGCATTTATCTGATTCATTGATCTTGAATCCATTAGCAAGTATTACTTGATCAAAATTTTGATGTGATTGCTTTGGAGCTTGTTTAAGTCCATATAAAGGCTTCATAAGCTTGCACACTTTGTGCTCTTGTCCAGGTGCTACAAACCCTTCAGGTTGTTTCATGTATACTTCTTCATCTAACTCATCATTTAAGAATGCAATCTTAAGATCCATTTGATAAATCACCCACTTAGATTGATGCAATTGCATGTAGTACCCTTATGGTGGCTATCCTTGCAACCGATGAGTATGTATCAAAATAATCAAGACTCTATTTTTTGTTATAGCCTTTGACTACTAATCTAGTTTTATATTTGTCTACGGTTCCATCGACTTTCAATTTCTTTTTGAAATTCCATTTACGAGCCACTGACTTTGAATCGGGAGGCAAATCCACTAGAACGTCAGTATTGTTTGACAATATTGAGTTTATTTCATCGTTGATTGCCTCTTTCCAAAATAATACATCTTGTGATTTCATAGTTTCATCATATGTTTAGGATCATCTTACAGTATTAAAGAATGCTATTTTGCTACTTAATACATTTCTTATTCATTCAAAAAGATAAGTAACAAAATCTGGACCAAATGATTTGACCTTCCTTGCTCTTTTGCTTCTTCTTAGCTCAATGATCTCATTTTTGTCATTTGAATTAGCAACATCATCATTTCTCAAGTTATTATTTATGTTCTTGGAAATGGAATTAAATCTTTGTTCATCAAAGATTGAATCTCTTGATTCTATAATCGTATTGATTCTTATAGAATCATTGTGTTCAATTACCATGAATCTATAAGCTTTGCTATTTTTGGCATAGCCTATAAAGATGCATTCGATATTTCTTTCTCCCAATTTTCTCTTTTTGGATTCAGAAATTCTTACAATGGCTCTACAACCCCACACTCTTAAGTGTTTGAGATTTGACTTCCTTTTATGCCAAAGTTCACAAGGGGTTATTGAACTTTTGTTATTTGGTACTCTATTGAGTATATAACAAGCTGTAAGTACAACTTCACCCTAAAATTCTTGACTAAGATTTGCATTAGTCATCATGAAATTAACTATTTCCATTAACATCCTATTTTTTTCTTTCAGCCACACCATTTTGTTGTGGTGTATAAGGTGTAGTCAACTCGTATTTGATACCAGTTAACTCAAAAAACTCTTTATCATAATAAATTCTCCACCTCTATCAGTCTTTAGACATTTTATAGATATGTCATTTGCAAGTTCAACTTCTTGTTTATATGACTTGAACATTCGCAAGGTTTGATCCTTAAAATGCAATAAAAACACTTTACAAAATCCTACGCAATCATCTATAAAAGTCATAAAATATTTATTTCCTTCCAAAGTTGGAGTTGCATGCAAATCACATAAGTCATTATGCACTAATTCTTCTTTCGATTTGTGGAAAAGACATTCTTATTATTTTATTTAACATGCAAGTATTGCATTTTTCATTATTATTTTGTGCACATTTTGACAAAAAGTCTAACTTTATTATGTCATAAATTCTTTTATAATGAACATAACCTAATCTAGAATGCCACAAAATAGTTGAAAACTCAATCAAGTAAACAAAAGATGCATTCTTATTGATAGACATAACATTGAGCTTAAACATACTATTACAAAAATAGCCCTTCCCAACAAACATCCATCCCTTGGAAAGCACAAATTATCAACCTCAAAAACTAGTTTGAATCCAAACTTGTTCAAAAGACTATCCGACACAAGATTCTTTCTAACTTTGGGAATAAATAACACATTGGTTAAAGTTATTACCTTCCTAGAAGTGAATTTTAGATCTATCTCCCTTATGCCTTTGATGGATACCATTGAGGAGTTTTCCATGTAGACAACAAAGTTTGAATCTTTAATTTCCCTTAAGGACTTGAAGAAACTTTTGTTCTTGTATATGTGTTGAGTGGCTCCCAAGTCAACCTATCAAATGAATTCTTCATCAACCATATTGATTTCAGAAATCATGGCTATAAGCATCTTCTCATTATTGTTTTTGTTGTTTGGAGCATTTCCATTTTTCATAAGAAGTCGACACTCATACTTCTAGTGTTCCTCTTCTTGCAATGATATCACTTGTCTTTCTTCTTTTTGTTCTTATCATTGTCCTTGCCATGAAAAGTCCTTTTCTTGGACTTGCTTCCTTGGTCTGCCTTAATGACATTCACTTTGGTGGTTGGCTCTTTGTCTTTTTCACCTTCTTTTGATTGACTATTGCTTTCCTGTATTCTTAACTCTTCTTCAACACGGAGAGAGTTAGCTAAACTTTCAAGCAAGATCTCTTCCTTTTTATATTTGAGATCTCTCTTGAAGTCTTTCCAAGATGGACGGAGTTTATCAATGAGAGCACTAACAATTATAGTTTCATCCATAAGCATATTATGTTCAAAAAAGTGATTAAGCATCCTTTCTAATTCAGAAAATTATTGCACGATAGACCTATTGTCCATCATTTTGTAGTTAAAGAAAGTAGAGATTAGAAATTTTTTACTTGTAGAATCTTCCCTCGTATACCTTGTCTCTAATTTCTCTCAAAACTCCTTGGTGGTTGGCACCGTATGGTAGATGTCGAAGAAATTGTCATGCATACATAGCATTTAAGATGTGTCCTCAACATATCTCGTCATTCGTCTTCCACTTTTGCTTAGTTCGGTGTTCATCTAGCGTCTCCTCCTCCTCCCCTTATGCATCGACTTGGGTGTGCTGAGCACGTACACCACCTTGAGAGCCACCAAGAGAAAGTGGACGTACTCTCTTCTTCCAGTGGGTGAAGTTGCCGCCATCAAACTTGTCAAGTTTAACTATACTAGAGGTGAGATTTTTTACTGCACTAGCCATTTGATTGATAGGGATAAAGCCTTAAGAATGTTGGTATAGAGACACAAACAACAAAATCAAATGGAAATGTTAGGAAAAGAAATATTATATTAGGACGAGGACTTCAAATCGTATTATAAACACTATCCTTAAGATTTTAGTTGATCTCTATTTTGTGCAACCGGTAATGATTAAATATTTTTAATGTCAAAATGTTTGCACTAACAAATGATAATTCAAAACAAAGGAAAGAAGAGCAAGATAATTCTTGTGTTTGCATCCAACTTAGTCTATTTATTCTTATTGAAAATTGTGTCTTTTGGATCAAAAGTTACTATTTTTCCTCGTTGCAACTTTTTTCTTTTTTTTTTTGTCCATATAGTTCCTATCTGTGGTCGAAGGCAAGGGAATGAGCTCACAAGAGCAGAAACAAACAGCTATAATGGCCAAAATCTCCAACAATATACTTGATGCCAATAAGGTAAGATATTCATTAGTGTTTAAACAAACAGTTTCAGCTTCTAGTTTTTTTATTTCAAATGTTCGCTAAAGACACCACCTTATTGTTCTTATCATCATGAAACATGCTATCAATGTTTAACGTGAAAAAGGAGAGGAAGCTAAGGATGGAAAAGGAGAGCCAGAGATCTTCGCCCAGTAAGCTTAAGCCAAAGAAACCTCTTAAGAAACCATCAAAGAAGCACTGGATGATAACGTACACCCTCACTTTATGTAACTTATTCATGCCAAATTTCTATCCTATTCTGCAATTTACTTTTATGTATTGAAAAGAAACTGAAGACTTGGCGGACTATAGTCTAGTGTATCTATTCGGATCCTTTTATATATCCACAATACAATCAGTGAAGCCTTCGGAAACATCCGATAAAATCGGAATGATACATAGAAGATTAGCATGCCCCTGCGCAAGGATGACGTGCATAAATTGAGAAATGGTCCAAATTTTTTATCCCATGAGAATGACTCAATGGTAAACACAAAATGACGTTTACGAGGACGTCCGAATTCGAAATCAAACAAGGAATTAAAATTCCTTCGGATGAAATATCCTTTCTTATGTTTACCATCGAGATAATGAGTCAAAGGTTTACCCCATAATTTATCTTCCTCATAATAATTGAAAAGTCGATCAGTGGATCGACGATTTCAACCTTTTTGTAAGCGAAGCCTTTGGAAAAATAATAGTTACAGTTCGACGTCTACCCTACGTTGGCATATGTTTTTCAATGTACTTATAGTTTTAAGCTCTATCTTAGAGGAACTTCAAAACTGATCTGGTAACTTCTCGTTTTGCAACGTCACTGAGCTCTGGCGATCGAAGACGCCGTAGTCACCGAAGATGATGACGGATACGATGTCATAAAATCCTCAAAACTCTTACTGTGCTTCAGCGCAATCGTTTTGAAGCTCAAGTACGTCGCCGCCATCTCCGGCAGCGGCGAGCTACCCTCCAAATACTCCATCACCCGGCGCATGCTCGGTCTGGCTGCCGGCAGCGGATGCGTGCAGAGCAGCCCAAGCTTCAGAACCAGCTCCACCTCCTCCGCCACAAACTCCTCCAGCCTGGCGTCCCTCGTCTCGAGTATCGACCCCTTTCGCCAATTTTCCAGCACCCATTCGAGTAACTCAAGCTGGTCGATGTCGGCGACCCATTCAACCGGCCGCCGCCCGCTGGCGACCTCAAAAAGGAACGTCCCGAAGGCGAACACGTCGGTCACAGTCGAAGCCCGCCCGGTCCGCACCAACTCCGGCGCGATGTAGCCCATGGTTCCGACAATGTGGGTGGTCTGCGAATCGGTGCCGTGGTCGTAAAGCCTCGCCAATCCGAAGTCGCCTAGCCTTCCGTTCATCTCGCCGTCGAGCAACACATTGCTCGCTTTGATGTCTCTGTGGATCACCTTCTGCTCCCAGTCTTCGTGGAGGTAGAGAAGGCCCGAGGCCACGCCTTTGATGATCTTGTACCTCGTCGGCCAATCGAGACATGGCCGGAGTCCGTCGTACAGTAGCTTGTCGAGGCTGCCGTTGGGCATGTAGTCGTAGACCAAGAGGAGCTCCCCCTTTCGCCGGCAATAGCCCAGCAGCCGGACGAGGTTCCGGTGCCGGAGACGGCCGAGGCTAACGATCTCTGCGACGAATTCCTTTATCCCCTGCCTCGACTCGTGAGACACTCTTTTTACGGCGACGTTCTGTTTGGTCCTCCGTAAAACCCCTCGGTAGACCCTGCCGAACCCACCGTCGCCGAGTGAATTCTCCTCCGCGAAGCCGCCGGTGGCGTCGAACAAGTCTTTGTAGGAGAACCGGTGGGGGCCGTATTCCCTTTCCCAGTCTTCGAGAAGCTCCGCATACTTCATCCGTCGCCTCACCACCAAAGCCACTACGCCGGCGATCGCCAAAACAACTCCGGCGGAAGCCAGCGGGATCCCGACCTCCAAAAGCTTCGATCTGCCTCCGGATTTGGTTCGAGGAAGCGAAGGGAGCAACGAGTAGTTTAGAGGTCGCGCCGTGCCGTTGACCTTGAAGCTCCAGCCGAGGACATAGTGAGCCGTTTGACAAGAACCAGTGGAAGCAGAGAAGCCAACAAACATAGAATCCAAGAACACCGGCGAAAGATCGATCGCCCTCGATATCAGCGGCCTCCTCGGCTTCGCCATTGGAACCGGAGCCAAGGTAACATTGAGCCACATGCTCTCTTCATCATATTCCACCCAAGCTTGCATGACTTGCTCGCCGATAAGGCTCAAATTCTGGAACACACCGGTGTCGTCAGAAAAGTAACCGGCGGGGACCGAAAAGTTGGACACCACACCGTTAACATCGATTCCGACGTGGTTGTCGTTGATGTCCTGGAGATCAGGGCTAGAGATGGTGTCGAGCTCGACGGCGAAGACGTGGTTGGTGGAGTTGCCACTGTTGTTGGGATTGAAGAGGCCTAGGTACTGACTTCCCAGTGCGCTGGAGAAGTTGTCGGAGCCGGAGATCAAGAAGGTGAGGCCGTTGCCGCCGATGTACCGGTCTTTGAGGATGGTGCCGAAGACGAAGGTGGAGGAGAAGGAGAAGATGGTCCTGTTGTGATTAGGAGGCCGGAACTGAATTTGCGATGGGTGGAAAGCATGGCCTCTCATCTGCTTCGTGTTGTTGGTGAGCCTCAAGAGGCCGTTGGAGGTGATCGTTGCAGTGCCGTCGAGGGCGAGGTTTGCTCCTTGGAAGCCGTTCAAGGTGAAGTCATCGCCGTCAACGGTGGTGACTCCTGTGGAGATGTAGTGGTGGAGGAGGAGGAACAAGAAGAGGCAGAGGAAGGTGCCCTGTGACATGTCACACGTTTCAATCTCTGGAACCTTTTGTCTAGATTTCGTCCACTGGATCGATGAAATCCATTTATTTATAATTATTCTGTTCCTCGAAAATTGACTAGCGAGGAATCTTGAATCAGCTTATGCAGCCGGAACCAGCAACCCAAAAGTCAACTATCCCGACTTTTCTCTCTCAGGCATTGAATAATCTACTAAGGATTAATGGATCAAATTTTATCATCCACATTTTTCAACTTTATTTTCATTTTCATATCTGTTAGAGTTGAAAGATCGAATATTCTGTTGAAGTTCATATCTATAATTATAGATATTTATTAACAATCAGAAAAAAATATTAAACATAAAAATTTATAAATTAAACATTATACAATAAATAAAAAATATTAAAAATAGTTTATTATATATATATATATATATATATATTTGAGTAAGATTTTATTAGACTTGCCTCCGTATTTGAATTCTTCGAAAAATTTTATAAATGTATGATTATCTAATTATTTAATCGGATCCAAAAAATTCTTCTATATGTTCTTTTTGGATATAGAATCCTCCATTAGATTTGAAGAAAATTATCATCCCTATTACCAACCTAAGCAAAATGCCAACCAGGGTTATTGGGGCCTCCATGCATGCAGGACCTAAATTTTTTTAACATTATAAGGGCTTTTATATAGAGCTCAAAAAAAATTTTATGTTAAAATTGACCTTGAACTGGGGCTAATTTATCAAGGTTTGATTCAGGACCTCAAAATCATCCCATGATCATTCTAGAAATTTCTAAAATGTATTCGGTGATTGTTGGCTATGCATTATCGACATATCTTTCTTAAGATCTTGTCATATTCTTGATTGGATCTTCGGACTCTAGTAAATGCAGGGTTTGAGCTAGCTCTCGGTTGCTACTAGAAGCTTTTGACTGGTCGTGGCACAAGTGAGAGGTGAACCATATGGTTCACATGGAGTGGTAGGAAACCAAGGGTGATCAAGGGGTTATGCATATGGGTCCTCGCAAAGACTTCCATCGCTTACGTTTTGTTTGGATGGATTCTTGCTAAATCTAGTGTTGGATTAGCTAGTTAGCTCATGAACAACTTGAATGTAGGATCTTCCGATGATATTTTTTTTTCGACAATTTATTAAAAGACACACTTAAAGTTTGACATTGACCAAAAGACATCCGAAGTTTGAAAATGCCCAAAGGGCACATTTCTTTTCCATTTTACTCCTCAAATGAAGTCGATTTTTTCTTCTCCTTCTTCTCTTCTTTACATGTAATAATTTTTGCTTTTTCTTTCCTCTATATAAAATTAAATCTTTTTCTCTCTTTGCATGCACGCAATAACCAATGTAATGTTGTTTTTAAAAATCAATACTACAATTAAATTACACCAGTACTACGATGGTGGTAGTTTCTAAAAATAACACTACGATAGTATTGGTGTGTTAAGTTGTAGTGTTGGTTTTTTAAAATAGTAAAGAATGACATATTTGGACTCCAGAGCACTGTAAAAAGTCATAAGAGTTAGAATGTGTCCAATTGAAAATCTCTAGGTCAATCAATGGAGTTTTGATTGAAATTCATTGATGTGCCTAAAAGATTTAAATTTTTGAAAAGTTGACATATAATGAAAGAGAATAGTGAAGTGAAGGTATTTATAGTGTTCATGCTTAGTTCTGAAATCCTTACAATAAGTTATGTATACATGTTAATTGCTTTAAAGTCATAAACTTTGAAAACCTTCTGATTACTATTTTTAATGACTTTGAGTTGATATTTTTGAGCACATATAGACTCTGAGACACTTTAGAAACTTATAGCATTTTGAATGAGTTTGATCGGAGTTCTCTAAGTTTGAAACCCATCGATGGGCATATGGGATTTGGATTTTTGAAAAGTTGACATGTAATCGAAAAGGTTAATGCAGTAAAGATATATATGATGTTCATGTCTTATTTTGACACCTCTATAATAAGTTATATATATGCGTCAATTAAACTTTTCTCTCTCCTTTTCATGCATGCAACAACATTGTGGTACTGTTTTTTAAAAATCAGCAGCACATTTTAATTACACCAACACCATGATAGAGTTGATTTTGAAAAATCAACAAGTGGTGCCGAAAACAACACTATAATGCTGATTTCGAAAATCATCACCAAGTGGTGTTGAAAATCAGCACAATCATGGTGTACTTCAGAAACTTGTAGCACTTGAAATGAGTTCAATTGGAGTTTTTTTAGGTATATCAATGGATTTTAATCGAAACTTATTGATGGACCTAGAGGATTTAAATTTTTAAAAAGTTGACATATAATGAACAAGGATAGTGCAGTGAAGGTATTTATGGTGTCCATGTCTAGTTTTGGTATATCTACGATAAGTTATGCGCGTGTATCAATTATCTTAAAGTCATAAATTTTAAAAACTTTCTGATCACTACTGTTAATGACTTCGAATTGATATTTTTAGACACATATAAACTTTGAGGTACTTCAGAAACCTGCAACATTTGAAATGAAAGCACCAAGTGGTATCAAAGCACCAATCAATACTATGGTGTTGATTTTCGAAAATCAACACCACAGTGGTGCTGATTTCAAAAATTAACACCATAGTGTTGATTGGTGCTGATTTTCGGCACCACTTGACGCTAATTTTTGAAAACTAGCACACACGTGGTGTTAGTATAATTAAATAGTGGTACTAGTTTTTAAAAATAAGTGCCACAGTGGTTGTTACATGCATAAAAAAGAGAGAAAAAAGTTTAATTGATGTATACATATACATAATTTATCGTAGGGATGTCAAAATAGGACAAAAACACAATAAATACCTTCAATGCACTACTCTCTTCAAATTATTGATCTATAGAAGGAAAGGGGCATGCTCATGAGCTTCCTATACACCTTCTCGATCGCATCCTTTTCCATTTCCTGAAAAGTCCTCGGTCAATTCCTCTAAGAATAAGTTTCCTTCCTCACAGGCATAGTCAAGGAGTTCTAACTCCAAAAACTTTATGCATACTCAATTGAATATAACTTAACACTCATTTTATAGGTATAAAGAAGTGGAAGAAAGGGAAGCACACTTTTGATGAACAAACTGTTACTTGGAAAAGAATTCATGGATATGACCTAGTCAATGATGATAAAGATATACCAATTATCGAGGTTAAATTGTCAGGTGGTAGTGATTCATTTTATTGTATTTGATGGGGTCTCGGTTCGGCACACTTGAACTTCTCCTCTTCCCTCATCTATGGAGAGTAGAGTTTGTTAGCCTTCGAAGATGCCACCGCATATCCCAATTTGCAAATGGAAATAACGTTAAATGTGAGTCAACTTTATCATCGTGATCCCTCTGATGATGAAGTGTCCGTTGAGAAAGGAAGAAGAATGTAGTAGAACAGAGAAGAGAAGAGAGGAGAAGAGAAGAGAAGAAAAAGAGTAGAGAAAAGCTTCAGGCAAGAAGAGATATCTCCGCATGCCAGAATAGAGAAAGAATCATCTCCTTCCTTTTACCTTCTATGGACCTTATATAGTAGATCATAACCGCCTCACCAACCATACCTATTTGACAGTCATACCCCTTGTAGGACTGTTAGGGGACAACCACTATATGAAATCTCTACCTGGTATGCTCCGCTTCATGTTTGCTATGCATTGAGGAGACTAGAATATAACGCGTGGATTGCCACATATTGAGGAATTACCCTTTAGTGTGATCATTGGAGGATTAGGCATAACAATCGTTATTGGGAATCTTTTCTGTGGTCCCTAAGTCTTATTATTGGAGACTGAGTTCTTGGGGAAGGTAGGAATGCTTAGGAGAACTAACAGTGCTCGGGAAAATCAATAGTACTCGGAAGAACCAATAGTATTTGGAAAAACCAGTAGTGTTAAAAAAAACAAACAGTGCTCGTGAAAACCAACAGTGCTCGGGAGAACCAACAATGCTCGAGAGAATCAATAGTTCTCGGGAAAGCTAGGAGTGCTCGGGAAAACTAGTAGAGCCAATAGTGCTCGGGAAAGCTAGCAGTGCTCGAGAGAACCAGTAGAGTTGATAGTGCTCGGGAAAGCTAGGAGTGCTGGGAGAACTAGTAGAGTCGATAGTGCTCGAGAGAACCAACAATGCTCAGGAAAATCAGTAGTGTTCGAGAGAACCTATAGTGCTTGAAAAAACCAGTAGTGTTAGGGAAAACCAATAGTGCTTAGAAAAATTAGTAGTGCTCGGGAAAGCTAGGAGTACTCATAAGTCCTTAATCAAAAATTTTGGATACCATCACATATCCCCCCTTTCAGTCAGATTGAAAAGTGAAATCGAATGAAGTTTGATAAATGTATAATCAAAGAATAGTTACCTGGATAGGAAATGAACATGATGATACTCGATAAAATTGACAGGGCTCGAGGAACTCAAAAGATATCAATAAATCCTCCAAACAGAAACAAGCCCATGTTGTAAGAACATAGCGACAAAAATGGGGGATAACAGAAAACACCTTCTTTTGCCTTTTATTTGGATGTTTCACAAGAGTTAAGAATTATCTTCTAGTTATCCTAGGAGAGCCAACAATGCTCGAGAGAATCAATAGTGCTCAGGAAAGCTAGGAGTGCTCGGGAAAACTAGTAGAGCCAATAGTGCTCGGGAAAGCTAGGAGTGCTCGAGAGAACCAGTAGAGCCGATAGTTCTCGAGAAAGCTAGGAGTGTTGGGAGAACCAGTAGAGTCAATAGTGCTCGAGAGAACCAACAGTGCTAAGGAAAAAATAGTGTTCGGAAGAACCTACAGTGCTTGAAAAAACCAGTAGTGTTAGGGAAAACCAATAGTGCTTAGAAAAATCAACAGTGCTTGGGAAAGCTAGGAGTACTCGTAAGTCCTTAATCAAAAATTCTAGATACCATCACATATCCCCCCTTTCAGTCAGACTGAAAAGTGAAATAGAATGAAGTCTGATAAATGTATAATCAAAGAATAGTTACCTGGATAGGAAATGAACATGATGATACTCGATAAAATTGACAGGGCTTGAGGAACTCAAAATATATCAATAAATCCTCCAAACAGAAACAAGCCCATGTTGTAAGAACATAGCGACCAAAATGGGGGATAATAGAAAACACCTTCTTTTGCCTTTTATTCGAATGTTTCACAAGAGTTAAGAATTATCTTCTAGTTATCCTGGGATTTTAAATAAAAATGCCAATGAGACGAGGAATACTGGGTATTCCATTGGGCTAGAAGGAGTAGGAGCTAGTGATAGCTTATGTGTTTTAAACTCGATCCTTTAATGTTAAGACTCCCAAACTCCAAGGCATTCATCTCTCGAGCTCTCGACTTTTCAAATTCTTGATTCCTCTTATTCATGTGAGCCCACTCCTTACGGTCTAAACTTTGTTTCATGGGCTTATTCCTTGGATCCCTTAGATATCCAGCCAGAGGCCCATCCCATTGTCGTCATTAGCCATCCCCTGAAATAGTCAGATGATTTCTTTAAATTTGATGTTAGCGGATGTGCTCTTATAAATGCCATACCACCATTGCATCTTGGCTCGGCGTTTGAACAGTTGGTTGCCCTCAACGCTCTCCCATGCTACTATCATCTTAGGGTTTTTTGTCTGCATGTCTCTAGGTCCCCATTTGCCTTGGTGTTTGAATGTCGCTTTGTCCCCCCTCTCTCTCAGGCTTCGAACTCCCCGATCATCATTAGTTGTCTCTATTAAAGCCTCTTTAAAACGACTTCATTGTTGTCATCGATGCCTGCTCCGCTTACATTCCCTCTTCCTCGGTGACCCCCCTCCTTCTCTACTAAGTAAGTGTCATAGCCTCCTCTTCCAAGACTTCTTCCTTCAAGGCCTCCTCTTCCAAAGCCCTCTAATTCCCCTAGTCTTCGTTGGTTCGAGGTCACCTCTTTCAGAATCACTCCATCCCACCCTTTACTTCCCAAACCTACCAACCATCCTCATACTTCCCAAACCTACCGACCATCCTCACCACCTCCCTCGCAGTTGTGCCTGCTTTTTCCTATGCCAGCTTAAAGGCGGCCTACGATTCCATATCCCACTAATATACCTTCGCATCACCAACTTCTACCAAATCTCTCTAAACCAACTTGCTCCAAATGCCTTCCGCATTTTGGTTGAGGTGGTTATCGTTTTTCATCACTTGCAACTTCCCCTTTCACCCTCCATGTTCCACTTTTTCTTCCAAATGCAGATGGCAAAGCCTGAGGTATTTTATTTTACAGGTCATTCTGATTGTCAATTCTTTAGGGATATGCATTCCTCCCAAAAGGACTAGAAGAGTCTTTAGTTTTATGTCCGACTTCCCACTACCCTTCCATACTCTACCACTTGGCGCACAGAGATTCCTGAGCTTCCCGATCTCAAGCAGTGTCACGCCTCTTGCCCCTTCGACTTTGCCCTCAATAACCTTCGAGACCAGCCTTACAACATTCAGTATCTTCTAGATGACCGTCTTCTTGGGCATTTCAAACTCTCTCCCTTCATACCTGATGACCTTACCCTGATTGTAGCTTTTCTTACTTATTTTACTTCCACCTTAGAAATACTAATTTCATTTTCTTTTTGCAGACGACTTCATGCAGCTGCCATGTTGAGTGCCCTTCAAAAGTCCACCAAGGGTAAGTCATTTGTGGGAGGGCCCTGTACGACTGCTCCTCGCACGACTACCTCGTCTCCGTCGTCCTTTGAGCATTCAGGTGAGGGAGATCCTTTAGCTAAGACCCCTGCACTGGGAATTACCCTCGTTCAATTGACTCGCTGAACCCTCGCCAAGCGACGAAGGGGAGTCATCAGGTCTTCTGCCAACACACCCACTCCATCCTTGTTATCCCAGGAAGACTCTTCCCATCCTTGTCATCGGCTACGTCCGCTAAGTTTGTCCTCTCCTCCTCTAGGAGATGACCCTGAGACAACTCTGGTCGAGTCCTCACCCAAAGTTCAGGGCCATCCTTGCCCATCTTGCCTTCTCCCCCACGTCCAATGCTCCCTCCATCCCCTCCATCCTCCATACATTCCCCATCCTCCTATGAAAATTCACCACGACCATCACCCACACTGTCCCATACAACCACCCTTCCCTACATTTCCTTCATCATTCCGGCTGGCAAGGTGGAGGTCACGGATGTAGAGGCCTTGAGAGACCCTACCTTCACTCCTGAAGAGCCCAAGTCCCCATCTTGCGAGCCTTCAAATCTCATTATGTCGACTTCGCTCCCCCTGCCTTTGTTTTGGCCGAGCCCACATCATTATCTTCTCCACATCCCTTGACCATTACACCCCTTGTTGTCCTTTCCTCTTCCACTGCTACCCCTCCTCATCATCCCGGGTTTGAGGAAGTCCCTGATTTAGTCACTTTATGCCCCCTGAGTGCAACATTTTACTCCCTTCTCTAAGTCCATGCACTTGAGGAGCTATGACTCTTAAACCAGGCTGAGATCCAGCTCCCTCTGGAGTGCATGCGAAGATGCTTGAATTTGATAAGACTCAATTTCTATTCTCACCTTATCCTTATCTATTTTCTTGGCTCTGACTATCTTCCCTTATACAGGTTTGTTCTAACTATGATGACTTACCGAGTCGTCTATCCCTTTACCAAGGTTGGATGGCATCTTGGAATGCCACCCTCCAAGCGCACATCGGTCAGCTAACTTGGTAGTTGTCTCAACCCTTGTGACACGAGCTTGATCTAACAGGGGTTGAGATGGCCTTGAAGAAAAGTTGTGAGGCACCGAAGAAGGAAGTCTCAATTCTGTCAGGGAGCCAAGATGAAGCGCGTCACCAAGATGACTCCATGGGAAACCAGTTAGAAAGGTGCCAAGCCCAGTTGCAGGAAGTGATGGTCGGGTATAAGGCAACACAGTCGAAGATAGCCCAATTGAGAAATAAAGTGGTTGTGGAGGCCAAACAAAGTCTTTACGTCACAGAGGAGAGGGATCAAGTCATCTCTCAACTTCTAGAACATGGTACCCTTCTTACCCATGTGTGGATCGAAGCCTCCCGTTGTACCACTCAACTAGTGGAGCTCAAGGTGTCAACCTCTGATATCTCCCTTAACACTGTGACCCTAGTCATAGAAATGAGAGCACAACAAATCAATCTTTCAAGCAATCTCCAAGTCCCTGTCGAGGGATCGAAGATTATGGCCCGAGATAAGGCTAAAGCACAGGATGCTTTGGCAACACATCGCAACTCGGAGGAAGAGTGCGGGAAAGCTCAAGAAAAGGAGTTGCTTGCTTAGCTGGGCTCGAAGACCACCTTATTCTTTCAGATGGGGTTCAAGGGTGTCGTTCACCAATTCACCATTTGAGGCTACCCCCCACCCAAGGATGCTAGGTTCATTGACTGTTAGGCAACCCTGCTTGCGTATCCTCCTGAGACTTTTGATTTGTAATGGATTCACCTTTCCCCTTCCTACTTTTGTAAGGTCACATGCTTAATGGAACCACCATTTGCATCTTTTCATTAATCTTGCCTTGTCATTCATCTTCTAAACACCTCGACTCGATTCGAACCTTTGCTAGTAATCTCGATTGACCTCGCGTATGAACCTCCATACCCACACTTAGTTGTTCCCTCACCAAACATTAACTAACCTCACCTAAGTTTTTTTGGGAAGGTTGATAATAGGTGTATTGTCGTGATACGATATTAAACAATTTTACTATATATCGAACCCCTTTTATACTAATGCAATATAGAGATGACTAGGATCATCTTCCAATAAGTGTAACCAATAAAGTGGCAGTCTTAAGATCATTAGTTATTGTTTAGATTTTTCTATTATAAATGGGGGGTTTGGATTAGGAATTCTAAATCTACTAAATGAATGACCATGAAAATAATTAAAGCTCTAACCTAGCAGTGCAAGTAATTAATACATTCAAACAAGTAAATAATGTAAGAATTTAATCAAACACTTAAAATGCAATAATTGAAGCAACAACAACTAGAAAAGGAATTAAGATAAACACCTAATGTGCACAAATGTAAAACTAACACTAATATAAGAGGCATTTAACCAAATATTTGACATGCATACAAAATTAACTAAGTGCAGGTAAAATAATAAAGATAAATGATGATCAATTGAAATCCCAAAATGTGTCTGAAGTGTGGACAAAGGTCTTCACGGAAAAAATTCAGTGGAGACTTGATCTCGAGTCTAGTGGAAGATTCGAGCTCTCGCAGATTCAGTTGAGCTCGGATGAGTGTTATTGGAAGCAGAGCTTCTTCTTGAATCTGAAGAACAAGATGGATGCCGATGGAATGGTGGATGATGTTAGAATCCTTGGTGGAGTGGCTCTTCCTCAATTCAAGCGAGAAAGGGATGGAAGGTGTGGAGGACTGAGGCTAGGATTCTTAGGGCTCAAAAGATGAAGTGTTCTTCAGTTTGAACATCTTTAATAGCCATTCCAACAGATCATCATGTCATACACAACTGTGGCGCATCAGGTGCACCACAACCACAAGAGCCATCCACAACTATTGTCAGGGTCATAGCTTGGTCGTGGGCCCCTCTGGAAATCTCTTCGCTTCGCTTTCTTCGCTCCCACAACTTGGAACATGGCCTGGGTGTGTTTGTGACCACAATATGGTCCTATTTCCTTGATGAATAGGACCCAAAACTCCTCGATTGTTCCTCAAATACCCTACAAAATAAAATATGCTTCAAATTAGTCAATGAAACCATCAATTAGAAGGTTTTTGTATTAAGGCACTAAAATAATCTAATACCCATAAAACATGATAAATATGACAAATTAAACATATGAGTGAATTAAAACATCGAGGAATGAATCAAAATAATGTGTCAAAATGTGACTTATCAATTCCCACACTTATTCTTTCATGTCTCGTGCAAGTAAACAAAACTAAGCAAACAACTAAAGATGCATTCCCCTGACAATTCTCAATCACACTTAGAAAATCGTAGTAAAGAGTTATCTAGGGTTATCAATTCTTAAAGACCGAAGTATTCATGAACGCAAATCTTACACTGGTTAACAAGCATAGTGATTTCAATTCATCCTGAATAAACTGAGAATTACCGAGTCTCACAACATAAGTGGTAGTTGCTCTCTCTCTCTCTCTCTCTCTCTCTCTCTCTCTCTCTCTTGTATACATGTAATGGTGGAGTTCACTCGAGCTACTTATGATTTATGCACTACCGTATGCTTACTTTTCTTCTACTCTTCATCACTATCGTATACATACGAATACACAATTTTAAAGGCTTATTAGAATGCAAGGGAAATATGAGTTAAAACAAATAATGATATGAGGGCAAGAAAAATAATGACACGAAAGAGATAAGGAAAAGTTCAAAGTAATGAAGACATGGAAATATTGGAATGTTACATAGATGAGTACAAGAAAACATTTGCCCCAAAAGTTTTCATCCAAGCTTTCAACAATATAATAAACATGCAACTTGTAGGATTGGGAAGTGCACTAGAGGGGGTGAAAACACTCATCGCTTTTCTCTATTAGAAGTGTTAGTAGCAGCGGAAATAATAAAGCAATAATAACGAAGATACTATTTTTACTTAGTTCTCAACCCCCCAGGGTAAGTGTGTCCAAGGCTTATGCACAGACATCTGTCCACTATTTCTTCTCCTTTTCGGAGGCAGAGAAACCTCTTACAAAGTTTGTATTCAATCACAAATAAATATGATATAAATGCATATAAATGAATACAAACACTTATAATGATCGGTTTGGAAGCCCTGATCATCTCACACTCCTTCTGGCGCTTCCTCGGTCGCACGAACCGAATTGAACCTTAATGTCGAGTACAAAAGTTAGAATGTTGTGATTGATTATCTGAAGCTTTCGTTCGAGCACACTTTTATAGAACTTATCTAGGCACCTGGAAACCTTCTAGGTGCATTCACTCGATCATAATTAGATCCGCATTGACCGGGCTTTATCCTGCTCTAGGCGCCTAGAAGGGATCTAGGTGCTTGAAACATATGCTTATATTAAACTCTTCCAAACTACTCTCTCCCACACTTAAAATTTTGTTTGTTTCAGACAAAACATTCATTATGGAACATCCAAATTTCCATATTCAAGGGAAAAATAGAGAGGAATAAATGGAGGAAATAAAAATGATACGATAAACGATAAGAGTATTATTTAATAAGATGTGACAACTAAAGAAACAAAGAAAATTATAGATTAACAATAACCACAAGTGCACTAAGCACAAGCAATAAAAATATGCTCAATCCTCTCTAAGTAAACAAAAATTATCAATTCAATCTATCAATATGAAATCCATTACCAACTAGTAACCATATACTATTAAAGAATCCAGTCATGATAATAAATCTTGAAATTTGGCAATCAAATTTAACTAGCTTTCACAACTTCTAAGATGATATAAAGGAATGCATAAGAGATTTTATCTTAAAAATTTGTAAAATAAAAACTCGACAAACAAAACATAACAACTAAAACAAAAACAAGTAAAGCAAAGAAACATATATACAAAGAAAAATAAAAGGGATGGAACAAACTCCCCTAAGTTCTTGATGATTGGAGGCGGTTCAGTAATAAAAACCAGGATGGCAGTGGAGTGTTTTGAAAGAAAATCCTCCCTCGGTGGTTGAAGATGGTTTAGAAGTAATATCTACTCTAGGGGTGATATGGTTTGAGTGGAAGCGAGCACCTTCTTCATGAGATCTATGTCATCAAGCGTTGCTTCCTCTATTGTCGTATCCTTAAAAAATCTTCCAAGTGGTTGCAGATGGCTCAGTTGAAGGAGCCAGTCTGAAGGTGGAATAATGTTAGTTTGAGTAAAAACAACTCCCTCCGATAGCATCACCTTATTGTATGTTTTCTCTGATGATCAGAGGTGATTCATCAGACGTATCCATCTTGGGGGATGAATTATTCTATTTGTTGTTAGGGTTTTATTGTATAGAAATGTTTGAGACTTTGACTGTAATGAGAGTTTCTAGTTTGGAGACCTCTAGCTATCAATTACTCCCGTGAGAATCTTCTCAGTATATATGTTTTCTATTTCTGCCCGTGGGAATCAACTCAATATTTTGGACACTGATATCTAACAACTTTGAGGGTATTGCATCCTCTACAACTTCGTCTCCAATAATTTCACAAATAGGGGTAGTTGGCAGCTCACTAACATCATCCTTCACATCTAGTACAACAACAACTTCATCAATAATTTCATATGTAACAATGATATCAAAATCATTAACATTAGTGATAATAATATTTCCATCCATACTTTTGCATGCATTAATATAATCCACAACATTAGCAACTTCATCACCACAACACAAAGAATCATAGGAGTCTTATAGAGCAACAGAATCAGAGACAAGACTATCACTAACTCTATAATCCATCTCCTCAAAAGGGCGTCAATACCCATAGAAATGGTCTCTAACGGAGGCTGAATGAATTCTTATGCTTGCATCTGATTGATGGATGATTTGAGTTGATATAATTGTATTTGCAATTCCTGTCTTGATGCTTCAACTTGTTCTTTGGTTTGAAGACCACTGGCTTTTTACAGTTGGTGCATAGCTATTTGTTAGATAAGCTCCCTAAGACCCTATATTAAAGTATCTCGTTGGATGTGGGTAGGAGCTTGTTCACTGTAGTCTTGGAATGTGCCCCAAGGAACTAACTCAGTTTATTGGAAATGTTATGGTCCATTATGCATTAGTTCATCTTGAAATCCCAATGGACTTTGATATGCTGAAAAATTATGAGGATCTTGTTGTTGTGCTTCCCCATAATTATAACTTGATTGATTTCCCCAACTAATCATCTAAGTATTGGTAGATGGTGGGGTGGATAGCACTGAGGTTGCTTAGGGGTGTATTGTTGCGTGTGCCCATACTTGAAATCTAAATTAAAATTATAAAAAGATGTACCAGAAAATGAATTATATATGTTATGCTGATAGGGTTGATGATATTGAGGATCAGACTAATGATATTAAGACTGGTGTTGATTATATTGTTGTTTAGGCTGGTAACACTAAAAATATATATCTGAATTCCTCATACCCTATTGTCTAGTGCCTGAATCATAAGCATTTTTCAAGTCTCCAAAATGTTGGTGATACAAATCCATGTCACAAGAATTTTTTTTCTATTGTTATCCTAAAACACTAAATAAAATCAAAAGATACAGTAAATAGACATTATAAAATACATGAATGCATAAAAGAATAAAAGAATTAAGTCTTAATAATTTTTTTAAGATTTTTATAATTTTTTCTAGAAAAATAAAAGGCAATCCTAAAGACAAACAAGCACTACTGCACTCTTCGACAACGACGCCATTTTGATAATAGGTGTATTATCGTAATATGGTATCAAACATTTTAATTTACCTCTGGAAGTCTCTTCGCTTCGCTTTTTTCTCTCCCACAGCTTAGAACATGGCTTGTGTGTGTTTGAGACCACAGTATGCTCATATTTCCTTGATGAATAGGGTCAAAAAGTCCTCGATTGCTCCTCAAATACCCTACAAAATAAAATATGTATCAAATTAGTCAATAGGGACATCAATTAGAAAGTTTTTGCATTAAGATGCTAAAATAATTCAATACTCATAAAACATAATAAATACGACGAGTTAAGTACATGAGTGGATTAAAATATCGAGGAATGAATCAAAATAATGTGTCAAAATATGAATTATCAATGGTTCGCTTCGATTTGGATTAAGGGTGAAAATCCCCCCCTCTCGGAACCGATATAAGCCACCTAACCCCTACCATTTTATTACGCTGATCTAGATCGTTACTACTACCTAGCCACTTCTATGTCCATCATCCCCTAACACCAGCTCCCTATACCATATCAGGCTAGAGTAAGAGCTTGTCGAGTATCATTGGCTAGGCTAAGGGATAACATTCGTATTTGACCAAGGGCTTAGGGATGCCTTGGCTAGGTCAAGTGAAGGTACTTCATTCCCTTCCGCTTTAACCAAAAGGAGTGTATTCGGGTCCATGGTTATCTAGGTCGGGTGTAACTACCCATTTGGATGACAGGGCCTTACATCTATATATGTATTAATCATGCCTCGTAAAAGCAAGATTGTCACCCCTTCTTTACTCCTTGTTTTGATGTATTAACCAGTTGCTTTAATAATCCCCGAGCCTTGCTATAAATAAGGTGGCAGTAGCGATCCTTGTATTCACTTAGAGTTTTTCTTTCATCTTTTACATGAGTTGTCCCTCTCCCTGTTGAAGCGTTTGATAGGGCGACCCCTTCGGCCTCCATCCCTCCTATCTGTTAGGATCGATTGGTGCGCTAGAGGGGGGTGAATAGCATCGTTTGATTTCACTTCGATTCAATTCATACTTAATTGTCTACAATCGTTAGTGTTGGTGCAATCTACCCAGGGCACAATTGACCAGGACTCGAGTTTGACTCGAGTGATATTTTGATGTTCGACAAAAACATATGACAATGTAATTGTCATGGGAAAGTCCAAGTCTTGGGTACTTGGCACGGAAAGTCCAAGTGGGACACTTGGCATTTGGGAAAGTCCAAGTCTTGAGTACTTGACATGGAAAATCCAACATGGGTTAGCAAGGGAAAGTCCAAGCTTGAGTCTTGGCATTTGAAGTCCAAGGGGTTTGATATTGGCGGCGTAAAGTCCAAGCGGGAGTCTTGGAAGCATAAGTCCAACGGTTGGCGGCGTAAAGTCCAAGCGGATTCTTGGTGACATAAGTCCAATGTGCCTTGGCGGTATAGACACCGTTAGTATGACATAGCCGATGGAAGCACCTGAAGGCTAGCGCAATGGATGAACAAGTCATGGATGACTTGGAGGGATCCAAGCGGCGTGAGGCTGATGGAGGTGACTAGAAGGCTTAGGTCTAGGCTAAGGGTGGTCTAACAAGTATGGGGGCACCATACTTGGGCTAAAACCTCATGTTTGAGGTGTGTCAGTCGACTGGTGTCATGTGGCAGTCGACTGGCGTAGTCAACTAGGGTTTGACTGCGGGAATAGAACTACAAGTCGACGCCGTGGGCAATGATCGATAGTTTAGCAATGATCGATCTTGTGATCGATCGTGGTGCTCGGGAGCAGAATGGAGTCGAGACTCGACTGGTCGAGTGAAGGCTCCATCAGTCGACTGATAGGTATCATCAGTCGACTGATGATGGATCGGTTGGACTTATCCAATGTGGATCTAGCCGTTGTCTCACGACAACAGTGACATCAGTCGACTGATGGTCCCTACCAATCGACTGATCGACTTTTTCCAGCACAGGTTGAAGCTTTATAAGGAGCTCGTGATGGAGAAAAATGGATCCGGTTCTTGAGAGCTATTGGGGCGATTTGTTGCTGCAAATCAGGTCTCCAAGTGCAAGCAAGCAATCAAGCATTCAAGCAATCAAAAATAAGTGTTGCAAAGTCTTTTTGTTTACTTGTCTTTCGTATTTGCATTGTATATTGCTTGTATTTCGTTCTTGCTATTGTAAGATCGTTTGTACGAGGTTTCTCCACCTCCGACTTATGTCGAGAATGAGTTATTGTGATTAGTAGTGCGTGTTTGCATTGCTAGGGCTTTTAGAGCCTGATCCGTGGAGTAGGAACCGTTCGGTTCTGAACCACGTTAAATACTTGTGTATTTGTGTTTGTCTATTTCGTATTTCTTCATTATTATTCCGCTGCACGCTAACGAAATTTGTAGATGAACATGAAACGAATTCCATCATGCGACGCTATTCACCCCTCTCTAGCGGCCTCAAATCTCCTACAATTGGTATCAGAGCCCGGGGCTCTTCTACGGATTAACTGTCGGGAGCTAAAGAAGCTAGAGGGAAGATGGAATTCCAAGACAAGCTTGGATGGGACATCAACACTCCACCGCCATATGATCGAGAAGACTTTTCGGCGTGGAGAACAAGAATGGAGACATTCTTGATGATGGACATAGAGGATTGGTTCATCCTCGTAGAAGGCTTTGAACCTCCTCAGGATAAGAACGGAAATGTCTTGAAATTGAAGAAGTGGACACAAGAGCAACGTCTCAAGTTCAAGACCGAAGTCAAGGTAACAAAGCTTTTATAAGATTTGATACCTAATGACATTTTGTCTAGTTTAGGTGAATTTCAAGATGCTAAGGAGCTATGGGACAAATTGGTCAAGTTCCATGAGAAGCCTCACTTGGCACAAGTAGAAGAAGAAGAATCTTCATCGGCTCAAGAAGAGGAAGAAGCCGAGGAAGAATCATCATCATCTTCACAAGAGAGTGAGGACTCGGAAGTTGCGAAGGAATCAACTTCCGGATTGGTGGAAGAAGAGGAGACCTCCACCTCTAGGATTGAGGGGGAGGAGATTAGAGCATCTACACCGGAGCAATCTCAAGAAGAATCATCTACATCCGGTAGAGAAGAAGAGCAAGCTCAAGAGAACCTCACCACCACCCTAGGTAACTCAAGCATGTCAATTAATAACAAAATTTATATAATATGCTTTGAGTGTAGGGAATCCGGACACTACAAGAGTAAGTGTCCAAAAAGGGTTAAGAAAGCTCCTCCAGCACCAAAAGTCAAGGATGTCGGTGTCCCCACCAAGAAGAGCAAGGAGCACGTGGTGTGCTTCAAATGCCGACAACCGGGACACTATAGGAGCCAATGTCCTAGAAGAAAGGAGAGAGCTTTACAAGTAGGGGGAGTCTCTAAGACTAACCCTAAGGTATATTTTCATAATGCTCATTCTTTAAATTCTAAGCAAAAGCATGCTAGAATTAATTTAAATAAATCTGCTATTACTCATGAATCAAAACATGCTAGAAATAATAATTATGGTTGCCTAGAGGCTAAACATGTTGGTTTTAGGACTAAGAAGAAATCTAGAAATGATAACTCTAGATCTATTTCAAAGAAGGAGAAATTTGGGACTAATGTCCCTAGAAATGTCCTTCCTAAGGAAACAATTAAGAAAATCAAAAATCATTTAGGCATTAACTCTAATAAGGGTAGGCATATGCCTAAAGAGAATGGTAATGCCCAAAAACCTAATCAAAAATCAATTGGGCAATTAGAGTTAGAAAATCAAGCCTTGAGATCAAGGCTTGAGAAATTGGAAAAGACCCTTGCAAGTATGCAAAATCAATTTAAAGGGTCAAATTGTCAAACTCTAGGATCTAGAGGTCAACAAAAAGGGTGCAAGAGGCAAGAATCATCTAGGAGACAAGGTTTGGGTCACAAGCCTATGTCTAAGAAAGTAATGCCTACTTATCACAATGTTCCATTTGATTATGGAACTAAACCTAAATATAAGAAAACCAAAGTCTCTAGGGAAATTATCCCTAAGGCCAACCATAGTATATGCCTAGTGGCTAGGGTTTCTAAGAAATCTAAGAAAGTCACTAAGAAGGTTACTAGGGAGGCAATCCCTAAGGCTAACCATGGCAAAATCATAATGACCAAGGCTAACAAGCCTAGAAGGGTCATTAGAAAGGTATTTAGGGAAGTCATCCCTAAGGAATACCTAATTAATCCAATGAGCTCAAATAGATTTTGGGTTCCAAGGAGCGTGATTGACTCACGCTAAATGGATTAGGAGGATGTGCCAACTTTGATTGGATGGGTAGTTAACTCAACCATAGCAAAAGTTGACATTTTGGATTTTTTTTCAAGGTTATGGATACCTTGGAAATAGGTTTGATCTTATATCCTAAAAGGTTTTAGGATGTGTTATATATTTTTGGAATCATGAAAAATCATAAAATTGGCACAATCTAGATTTAGAGGTCATGGTGTGACATTTTAGGATTTTGACACACTTTAGGAATTAATGTATCAAGAGAAGTGCTTAAAGTTTATAAGTCACATCAAGAGTGATACTTAAGTGTCACACACCTTGATGTCTTACACTTACCATGCTTCATGTGTTTTACCATATGTTTGCATGGAAAGAATGTTTATGGTATATTGCATCTCACAAAATAGGTCATTCATCTTGATTGTGTATTTCCACACTTAGAAAGAGTGAGAAGTTAGGATTTTAAAATCATTGGATGCTAATGATTGTTAAAATGAAATAAAATACCAAAATACATTAACAAAAGCATGAATATAAGTATAGCATTAATATATTCGACATACAAGAGTAAACATGATAAAATGAAACAAATTGAGTGAAGAAATCGAAATTCACTCAATTTCAGAACTGAAAATCAGAGATCAGTCGACTGATACAGTTTATCAGTCGACTGTTACTACTGTAGCACGATACGGTGAGTCCGACAGTCGAGTGTTGTTTCCAGGACTCGACTATTTTGTACATCAGTCGACTGATAGGATACATCAGTCGACTGATGGTACTGTTCATCGAGGCAGAGGGATCATCACCGAGTCACGAGCGCCGAGTGATGATCGTGATCGGCCGATCGATTACCAACATCGATCGGTGATATTCGATACCGACACGAAGCCTCGTGATCGAGTCTTTGGCCGGGCGATCAGCCGTTCATTAAACCGCTCATAACCCGCCAACAGTCGACTGATGTCACACATCAGTCGACTGGCGTCGCGATTTTATAACGCCGAACCGCTAGGGTTCGGCGTCTTCACGCTCGATTTCCCTCATCTTCTTCTTCTTCTCCGATCGTCGCCTCCTTCTCCAACCAGCTCTTCCAACCGCGCCGGCCACCTAAGCCCTAGGTTTGACGTTCAACCCCTCCATTCATGTTTTTAACATCTCACAGCCCTAATCTACTCATCTCCGACGATTTTTTTCTAACGATTAGGGTTCCGACGAAACCTCTACTCCGGTGAACTCTCCGGCGCTCTCTTCAGCAGTGTCTGAGTACCTTCTACTCATCATCCTCAATGGCGCCAAAGTATAACTTTTTTACTCCTCTAAAACCCTAATTTTTTTGTTATAACTCATTGTGATCTAATCGTGTATTTGTGTCTTTGCATTTCATTTCACTGCATTGCATTCATATAGACGACCACGTAGGAACGACCCGATTGAGGTCGCATCACGATTGTACCAACCCATGTCGGTTAGGTACATCGATATCGACTTCTTTAGGCGTCATTGTGGCGATATCATGGAGATTCTAGCATACTATCAACTCATGAAGATAGTCCTTTGCACTCATGCCATAAATGATGATCTCCTTAAGGAGTTCTATCAAAACTTAAGGAAGGTGGACGATGGTCCTACCTACACTACTCGCATTGCAAAACGCGACTTAGAGTTCACTCTTGCGATATTGCAGGAGTTTCTTGAGTGTAGGACATCGGATGATACTTTCATCTTCTATCCTACCTTCGATGCCCCTCCACCTGAGCCGTTTGATCATATTTCTTTGGATTCCATGCATGAGGACATTTTTCACCATCCTCGCCCACCAGCTCAGAACATATTCCCTATCACTGAGCTATCTGCCCATGACAATATACTTTACAAAGTCATTATTGGGTGTTTTCTTCCTATCGTAACTCGGGGTGTGGCCAAGATTTGGCCTCCCCATATTTTTCTTATGTATGTCATGCGCCATAGATTAGATATAAACATTGCATTGAACATGTTTCATTGCATTGTACATTTCATATCCCCTGTGCAAGGGAAAGTGCATATGCCTTTTGGCCATCTCATCACTGCATGACTAGAGTCTGTAGGCATTAACATTAACAAGGGATCTCTGAGGGCGCTTTCCGAGGTTTACGATCAGATATCACCAGAACTTCTCATCATGCAGCCGCTGATCGACATGGGCGATGGACTGGTACTCGACCTCACGCCGCCACGTAGGAGCCACCTCCAAGATCGGGAGCCTGCAGACCGGCATGAGGATCCACCGAGCATCGACGAGGAGGACCGGATGACAAAGAATGCATCGGGCGGTGTCCTTTGGATCGGATTGCCCAGCTGGAGTCCAGCTTCCAAGACTATCAGCAGATGATGGACTCTCGTCTAGCAGAGCTTATATCAGGGCAATCCTCCATGGGCGAGCATCTCAGTCGGATGGAGGAGAGCTACATTTGGATTGAGGAGTCACAGAGCCGGATTGAGCAGCGTCAGCTCGATATGTACGAGATGATGCGAGCATGGACTTTGGGTCAGCAGCCACCTCCGCCTCCACCTTCCGCAGAGGACTAGCGCTATTAGGATGTTTAGCGATTTAGGATGTCTTTTTGTTTGAACATTTCATATTTTGGATGTAAAAAACTTGAAGTTTTTAATGAAATATTTTTTTTCTAAAATTATTGGTGTTTGATTGTATGTTTGGTTAAAATGTGTTTGTTTGTGTAAGCTTACTATGTCATGACATCTAATTATGTTTTCTCATATACCATGTCATGTTGTTGATTAGGACTTTTATAGATGTCATGTTCATTTATTTTTAAAAGCTTATTGATATATCATGACATCATGATCATTGCCATGTTGTATTATTGTTATCATTTATGCCATGATCATTCATGCATCTAACTTGATTAAAATTGAGTTAAGGACAATGACATGACTTGGAGTCCCATTCATAAGGGAATCAAGTAGGGTTGCCTAGAAAATGCATGAGGTCATATTACTTCTAACTCCACATCTCACATCTAAATTGACATGTATGTGTGTGTATACACCTTAGATAACATGTGAGATGTTAGGATAATAAGTTAAGTTCAAGGTGCATAGGTAGTGCATCTAGATAAACTTAACTTATTTCAATCATCACTAAGAATTATGAGGAAAGCTAATATACAAGTTATGTATATTTAGCCAATAAATCATGGTTCAAAATAGGTTTTCAAAAACGTTTTAAAATCACTTTAGAAAACCTTGGTGAAGTCTATCTTTTGATAGCCATCATCATTGTAGAAGTTGATACAAAGTAGATCAAAAACTTTAAAGTTTTAACAGTTTTTGAACTTTATACCAATCTCCTATTTTAATGGTTAAAATATTTTTCCAAGATTTTTCACCGATTGTATGTGTGATAAGTATTATACGTATCAAATTTCGTGATTTTTCGATATATGTAGAATTACTTATGATTTTCTGAAATTCGATTCTGATAACTGAAATTCAAAAATTGATTATCGATCGATATCGATATGCGTGGATCGGTAGTATCGAGTCGATCGCCAATGCTGATTTAGGGAAAATAAGGTTTGTTTAGCCCTTGTTCAGCTGCGGTTGAGGTCCCTAACCACTCCTAACTCTAGGATATGCTTTGGAAAGCATTATAAAGGGTGAAAATCCATTGGATATGGATTAGGAGAGGTGTTAGGATATTGTATCAAATTTAAGATAGGGAGAGTTCATGTTTGAACTTTTAACCTTATTTTTGATGGTTTAGAGTTCCTATTGGCTTAGGGACTTCCCAAAGACATTGTTGGTGCAATGGTCAAGGGGGAGCAAGCCTTTAGGGGGAGGTATCCATCATGGGATGATGGATGGTAATTTTCCTCATGAGAGGGAAAAATGAGATTTTTACATACCCAATTTGGAAATTGGGAGAGAGTATAGGATTGCTTCTCTTGCGTGATACGGGACTTATCACTAGGAAGATGGTAGGCATCCTAGGTATCTTTGGACTAAGGGGGAGATTGTAAGATCTCATTGGGACATGAGACATTGACCTCCTTGGAGTAGACCTTTTTGATGTTAGTCAAAAAGGGGGAGAATGTTTGGGGGAGAATATTTTGGAGAAAGATAAGATTACCAATTTAGGATAATTGGTAAGGGATTTGAGTTAGTGTTCTAACTCAATGGTTTGTTTGGTTTTTGTCAAACATCAAAAAGGAGAAGATTGTTGATGCAATCGGCCTAGGTCATAATTGACCAGGACTCGAGTTTGACTCGAGTGATGTTTTGATGTTCGACAAAAACATATGACAATGTAATTGTCATGGGAAAGTCCAAGTCTTGGGTACTTGACACGAAAAGTCCAAGTGGGACACTTGGCATTTGGGAAAGTCCAAATCTTGAGTACTTGGCATGGAAAGTCCAACATGGGTTGGCAAGGAAAAGTTCAAGCTTGAGTCTTGGCATTTGAAGTCCAAGGGGTTTGATATTGGCAGCGTAAAGTCCAAGCGGGAGTCTTGGCAGCATAAGTCCAATGGTTGGCGGCGTAAAGTCCAAGCGGAGTCTTGGCGGCGTAAGTCCAATGTGCCTTTGCGGTGTAGACACCGTTAGCATGACATAGCCGATGGAAGCACCTGAAGGCTAGCGCAATGGATGAACAAGTCATGGATGACTTGGAGGGATCCGAGCGGCGTGAGGCTGATGGAGGTGACTAGAAGGCTTAGGTCTAGGCTAAGGGTGGTCTAGCAAGTATTGGGGCACCATACTTGGGCTAAAACCTCATGTTTGAGGTGTGCCAGTCGACTGGTATCATGTGGCAGTCGACTGGTGTAGTCAACTAGGGTTTGACTGCGGGAATAGGACTAGCAGTCGACTGCCAGAAGTGGGCAATCGATTGATAGGCCTAGCAGTCGACTGATCTTGTGATTAGTCGACTGGTGCTCGAGAATTCGGGCACAGAATGGAGTTGAGACTCGACTGGTCGAGTGAAGGCTCCATCAGTCGACTGATGGGTATCATCAGTCGACTGATGATGGATCCGTTGGACTTATCCAACGTGGATCTAGCCGTTGTCTCACGACAACAGTGGCATCAGTCGACTGATGGTCCCTACTAGTCGACTGATCGACTTTTTCCAGCACAGGTTGAAGCTTTATAAGGAGCTCGTGATGGAGAAAAATGGATCCGGTTCTTTAGAGCTATTGAGGCGATTTGTTACTGCAAATCAGGTCTCCAAGTGCAAGCAAGCAACCAAGCATTCAAGCAATCAAAAACAAGTGTTGTAAAGTCTTTTCTTTACTTGTCTTTCATATTTGCATTGTATATTGCTTGTATTTCATTCTTGCTGTTGTAAGATCATTTGTACGAGGTTTCTCCACCTCTGACTTGTGTCGAGAAGGAGTTATTGTGATTAGTAGTGCGTGTTTGCATTGCTAGGACTTTTAGAGCCCGATCCGTGGAGTAGGAACCGTTCGGTTCCGAACCACGTTAAATACTTGTGTATTTGTGTTTGTCTATTTCGTATTGCTTCATTATTATTCTGCTGCGCGCTAACGAAATTTGTAGACGAACGCAAAACGAATTCCATCACGTGACGCTATTCACCCCCCTCTAGCGGCCTCAAATCTCCTACAGTTAGTGCACGACAGAATATACAAAAATAAACACAAACAAAAACAACACAACCACTGCACAGTGTTTTACGTGGTTCCTACTCTACGACCGGACTTTAGTGTCTACTCCACTAAAACTCTAGTCTTCTTCTCGACAACACACCGAAGGTGGAGAAACCCCTTACAATATGAATTTACAACAAAAATACACAACCAAATACAAGTATGAAAGAAATGTAAAGAGCACTTTACAAGAAGCTTACTTTTGATCACTTGTTTGTTGGTTGCATTGGAGAGCCTTTGAAGACCTGTAATACAACAACACTTCCCTTCAAAATCTCCCAAGAAACCTCTGCCAAAATCTCCACCGAGCTCCTTCCTTTATAGGCTTCTGTCGGAGCTAATTTCTGACCGTTACTACTCAACGATAACTTTGTCAGTCGAGGTGCCGCCTCCAATGAGCCATAGTCGAGGTGTTGGTCGAGTGTGTCTTGCTTCTGACCTGCCTCTATCAAGCCTCTAGTCGACTGCTCTACTGTTAGTGTCTATAAGATTCATATATCTTCACAATGGTATGATATTGTCCACTTTGGGCCTAAGCACTCTTGATTTTTATTTTTGGGCTTTACCTAAAAGGTCTCATTCCAATGGAGATATCTTTTTGTCTTATAAACACATGCTATTTTCCGTGTCTTACCAAAGTGGGACTTTGATTGTATTCCCCATACTCCCAACAATCCACCCCTCAAACGAAGGACCACATTGAGCCCCTTTCAAGCTTATCCATCCTCGATGGACTTCCTCTGCTTGATATCCGATCCTCAACTCACCAGGACTTCCTGCCAACTATCTGGTCCTCCTGACCCAGCTGGACTTCCCGCCAGTTGTCCAGCCCTTTTGGCCCAACTGTACTTCCTACCAGTTGTTCACTCCTCCAGACCCAACTGGACTTCCTGCCTGGTGTATGGTTCTCTTGATCCGGACATGGGAGCTCCACTTCCTTCGTTCGAGGTTCATGGCTTGACATGGACCATAGCTCTGATATCAATTGTTAGTGCCTATAAGATTCATATATCTCCACAATGACATGATATTGTCCACTTTAGGCCTAAGCCCTCATGGCTTTTATTTTTGGGTTTTACCTAAAAGACCTTATTCCAATGGAGATATCTTTTTATCTTATAAGCGCATGATCTTTTCCATGTCTTACCAATGCGGGACTTTGATTGTATTTCCCATACTCCCAACATCTACCACAGCAGTTGACTGCTTAACGGAGCTACTGTTTCTTAATCCCCCGAGCAGCTCCTTAGTTTCCCTACTATCTACGCGAGTCGACTCCTCTTCCACAACAGTCGACTACCGAACACCGCAGTCGTTTCCCCGAGCACACATCGATCAGTCGACTGCTCTCCAATAGTAGTCGACTATGAAGCATTATAGTTGTTTCCCGAGCCATACAATGTCGAGCACCCAGTTTGAAATCCGAGCCCCACAGCGAGAGTCGGCCACATTGGACCAGTCGACTGGGCAAATCCTCCAATCAACTATTAAACCTTAGAATCGAGGTTTAACACATCAAGTATGATTCCCTCATACTTTTCACTCACCCTCATACTTGACCTACCAGGACTTCACTCTCTTCGTGCCAGATGTCCGGTCAATCTTGACCGACCTGGACTTCTCTTGCCAACTTCTAGTTGAACTTTCCAACACCAAGTGTTCGGTCACCCTTGACCGACTTGGATTTCTCCCTCGTCGACTCTCAGTTGGACTTTCCATACTCAACTTCCATATGACTACGAATATCCCATACCATCTCATAGTCATATTATCTTCTATACTCAAATTCTATTATTAAACATCAAAACTCTATTCGAGTCCCACTTGAATTTGGTCAATCGTGACCTGAACCGATTGCATCGACCGTATCGTCCTGACCTTTGAAGCATGGCTGACTCCAACTCATCCCCTCTCCTACATGATCCACCCAACATTTGATGGACGTTTCAGCAAGAAAGACCAATACTCACCATGGTGGCAAAGCTAAAGTCCCGACTTAACGATGCTGAGCCTGCACGAGGGGAGATGAAGAGGAGAGCAGGAGACAACAATGCCCCCCCCTCCCCCCCCGACATTAAGGCCTTATTTAGGAGGAGGATAGGGGAGTGTAAGTAATGGAAAGGAAATGAAGGGGAGGAGAAAGGAGGTTTACACTCCAAATTGGGGTGTAAAAAAATTAAGTTTTTGTGAGGAGGAGTATAAGTTCATCTTCATTCCCCTCCCTTTTTTCTTCCCTCACTTCTTCCCAAACAGAGATAGTCTTTTTTTTCTTCCTTATTTACTCTTACCCTTCCATTACTTACCCTTCCCTCATCTCCTCCCAAACATGCCCTAAGGGTTGGGTGGCTCGAGCATGTGCTTTTTTCATTTTGTTCTATCTTTCTTAGTAGATTGTAAGAACTTCCTTCATTCGAGCATTTGCGAAATCCAGTTAATTTCTTTTCCATAATCTATCCCCTTAATCGCTTCGGAAAAATCATTCAACTCTTTGCGAAATAAACAAATACATTTCACACTATCGAACCCTTGCTATTATTGTGTAACCTCATTAACTTGGATCGCTAATTTTTTATGAACCCTTGCTATGTTTCACACTATCGAACCTAACTCTTGGTCTTCCCTATGTGCTTTAAATAACCCTTTACTTAGGCTTTGCCTCTTAAGTGTCCTTCCCCTCTTCAATCATCGAAGGGCGACTGGTGCTCCTATAAATGGCGAGCAATATGCCTCGAAGGTAACCTACTTACTCAACACCCTTCTATGACATCACCACTTTCGGTGTCGTATCACTCCCTTTCATGCTTTTTCCTCTCACCTCACATAATATTTCACTCTCGTACCTTTAAAATTTGCTTTATTACGGAGTCTTGTTTGCATCTTTGCACTTCTTCATGCAGGTATCAGTAAGTTATTATTAAATGAAAGATGGCTCCCACATGAAGCTACATTCCTTAATTCTCGATCAACTTCGGATTACAGAACTGGAAGAATTGATTGACAATCTCCAGACAAAACTACATTTAGCAATGATTCGAGTGGAGATTCAACAAAAGGAGCTAGAGTTTTATCATCGCAATCTACACATCATCCGAGAGTCAGAAGGTGGCTATGAGGCAAATATATTTGTTACGATTTAATTCGGAAGAAGCAAAGCCGACCCATGATCGATCTCTGTAAGTTCCCATGACCCATCTTTCTGAATACATTTTTGTGGCAGTTATGCAACTAAATTTTTAAAGTTATCCTCGGGAAAAGAAGATCGACATCTTTATTACGATCAAAATTCCCAGGATCTGTTACAACTAGGATGAGGAAGAGTCCGAACAATTTAATTTGAGCACCTTTATATTATAGCCATTCCTAGGATTAGAATAATCCAGTTATTATGCAAATGGAGGAACCTCGATTGGAATGTGACATAGTCTGACTCCCAGTCGGGTCTAATGTAATAAATCCAGAATAATAGAAAATCAGCTCTAATGGGAGTGAGTGACTAAGTCCCATGGCCGAAAAGGCTCTACTCAAGAAAATAAAGAGTCGATCCTTCCACTCTGGAAGCATAAAATCACTCTTGAGTGGGATTGATGAGAGAACCCTGATTAATCATTCAATATATCCCTGCCCCCTATGGGATATATAACATAACAACATCAGACATATGGAGAGCCCATTCTGCTGGAAATAATGTCCGAAGTGTTCCTAGACTAAAAAACTTTGCTCAGTAGGATATTAAATGCAAAAGATGATTGAGGAAATCATGATTCTTGATCGGGAATATTCACACATCCTTCAAAAAGAGAGAAAGATCAATTATGCAGTGGTTGATAGAGGAAATAAAGAATATGAGTAGACTACTTCATATGCAAGTTCTAGTCGGGCGAAGCTTGATCATATAAGCTGGAAGGTTTGAGTTGGGTATAATCAGGCTAACAAGCTATTCAGCTGTTATGTCGAGTTTGATCATTAGAGAATATTATGTCGAGCTAAGCTGAATAGCTTGTTGGAGATCAAGGTCCAAAGTATGTAATAGGGGAATGTTATAGCCTTTAGGTTGTTATAGATGTGCCCGAAGGCTATGGGAATATAATATAACACTTAAGTTGTTATACTTGGATCAGGAGGCAATTGTATAATACTATATCACTTAGACTGTTATAGTTTTTTCCAGAGGTTGAGAAGACCTATTTAGCTCATATAAAGTTTGTTATAATGTGACCCAAAGGATGTGACGATATACTATGGTACTCAAGCTGTTATAACTTAGTCCGGAGGTGGCTAGTATATATTATAGCACTTAGGCTATTATAGTGTTGTCCAAAGGCTGGGTGGATATATTATAGCATTTAGGCTATAATGATTTGGCCTAGAGGTGATGGGTGTATACTATAGCACTTAGGTTGTTATACGGGGGCCCAAAGATAGTTGCATAATACTATAACACTTAGGTTGTTATAATTGTGGCTGTGGAGTCGAGCCTTGATGATTGAGAGCCTCATGGGCATTAATCTGCCCAAGTAGAGTCATGTATAGGAGCATATGATCTAGCTTGAATTTTCGCAGAAAATACCATGCACATAATGAGTAATAACGATTGGCTGCCCATGTTACCAGGAAACCTCAACTGGGTTGAAAGGCCAAATTTGAAAGTTACAATGTGAAGCTCAGACTTATCTATGAGTGATCTTGAGCGGATAATGACAAGCTGACAGTTTTAGGGACTATTAGCTCCTTTTTCTATAATGTTGATGTTGAGAGTTGAACTCTAAGCAATGGCATGTAGGTCCCCACCTCCTGCCTGACCGAGATAAGATTTCTAGGCACCTAGCCACCACCCCATTGTACCCTCTATAGACATTTGTCGACATAATATTCTCTAATGATTAGTGACGTTCTTTTCTTGCAGGTAGAGAGGTTCACATGAGGAAACACGAAATGCCAAAGTAGGCAATGACAGAGTCGTACACCTGACACTGTCGGACCATTACTCTAAAGTTGATCATCATCCATACCACCATGTTGAGTCCAAGCATCTATATAAAGGCGGGGCCTCATCGACATAGTGTACCCTAGACTTCCAGTTCACGAAATTTAAACGAGTGAGAACTTCTTTGTCATCCCCATTGGCATCGACCATGCTTGGTAAATATTCATCTGTTGCTGAAGGAGTATTCATATCCAATCTCAGAGACACTTTTTCGACTTCCCCAGCGGTCAATGATAAATTTATTGACCGAGACTTTGCTTTCCTTTAATGGGGCTTTGATGATTGCACCGCTCAATTCAGCGAAGCAACCCCCCTTTTGGTCAAGCCCCAACATGGGGAGGATAATCGATCGTACCCCTTCTGATTTTCTTTCTTTTAAGCCTAAGTAAAAAAGATTTGATGGGGACGAATTATTATAATCCCCAGTTTGAGAACAATATTAGATGCAAGCATTAATTTTCATAAGGATACTTTCTCTTCTTGTTGATGCACTCCCCGCCACTAATAACATGTTTATGCTTTGTTTTTTTTAAATATCCGCTACATTCACTATACTTCATCTGCTAAAATAAGGGCATAAATGGTATACATTCTAGGGGTTTTGCAATAATTTACCCTAGACATCTCTTAGATAATATGCCCCTATACATGTGTGTCTATTAACATGATATGGTACGTCCCACTTGGATCCTAATTTTCCCTTTGAGCCTTTCGACAGTACCTTTCGTAGAACCAAGTCCCCCTACTTGGAAGGAGTGGGGCATGACCTTTTTATTATAAGCATGAGCTACTTATGAGCGATATTGCTTGACTTGATAAAAGGCTTGCATTCTCTCTTCTTCGATTAAATCCAACCCAATATGTCACACGACTTCGTTATTATTGGGTGCCTATGCTATTACCCGGGGGGCCTCCATTCCAACTTTAGCTGGTAGGACCACTTTGGTTTCATATACCATGCTGAAAGGAGTTGCTCTTGTAGCTCTTCGAGGAGAAGTTCGAAAAGACCATAGGATACTAGGTAGTTCTTCTACCCAATTGCCCCCAACATACTTCAACTTTTTCTTAAATCCTTACACTAGTTCACAGTTTGTGACTTCTTCTTGTCCATTGCCTTGTGGGTACACCATTGAGGTTCGATTTTGAGTTTTCGACACCAATTTAATATCTTTCTGCCTTGGAATTGACGATCGTCGTCTAAAACCAATTGTCATGGTATGTCGAAGCAACACACAATATTTGGCCATAAGAATTTCATCACTGCCTGCTTAATTATATGAGCTAGCGGCTCGGCTCTATCCAATTGGAGAAGTAATCCATGGTGATGAGGAGGAACTTTTCCCGAGCAGTGCTGATCGGGAAGGGGCCTATAATATCCATGTCTCATTGGTCGAACATGCAAGCAACAATCGATGATGATTGATACTATCAATTGTGATGTCGTTGGTAACTTTTACAAGTTTTTACTAATCATGTGGTGTCTCTTTTGAGGGTGGGACAGAAATAACTAGCTAATAATGTCTTTTAGATGAGTGAGTGACTTCCTATATGACTCTCACATGCCCACTCATGAATTTCTCTTAGCACGTAATCCCCTCTTGTTCTCATAGACACCGTAATAAAGGTCCCGCACTGGATCATTTATATAAGACACTCTCTAGAGGACAAAATCTCATCGCCTGGTGCTTGAGTTGTTGAGACTGTGTTGGATCTTCTGATAATTTGCCCTCTTGGAAGAATGCTAGAAATTTTGTCCTTCAATCATTTATCATTGATACTGAAACAATTTCTGTTTGAGGTAGCAATTCTACTTGAGAAATCACTTCCCGGGTGATCCGACCCAATCACATAAGGAACTCGCAAGCTAAGCGAGCTCATCTGCTCGGTGATTCTCGACATGCATAATTTGCTTTAGTAACACCTCAATGAAATGTTCTTTAGCCTTTCCTACCAGTTCTCAGTATCTATGACATTTAACATCTTTGATTTTAAAATTTCTTTGATTTGTTGCATCACCAGTTGGGAATCCATGTGTATGACTACTCGTTCGACTCCAACATGTCTAGCGGCACGTGGAGCTATTAATAATGTTTCATACTCGGCCTTATTTTTTGAGGCTCTGAAGTGGAGCCACATAGCTAACTTGATTTCTTCTTGGGGAGAAATAAGAATCACTCCCATGTCGCTACCTTCCTTTTTGGATGAACCATATGCAAAAATCATCCATGGGTCATGTTCTTCTTTCCGCACAAATTCCACTAAGAAGTCAGCAAGAGCTTCGGCCTTGATGGAGGAATGCAATTGATATTTTATAACATATTCACTAAGCTCGGTTGCCCATTTAATAAGTTATCCTATGGCTTTCGGGTGGATAACTATTCGTCTGAGTGGAGAGTGTCAATGAGTATAATGATTGGATGTGACAAAAAATAGGGGCGTAGATGCCGAGCAGTAAAAATTACTAGAGTTATTTTTTTAAGACCAGTATAATGAACTTCAAGACCTTTGAGCAAATAACTGATATAATACATTGAATATTGTTTGTCCTATTCTTGTCGTATAAGTACTGGACTTATAACTATCTTTGATAAAGATAAGTAAACACATAGCTTCTCGCTTGGCTAAGGCTTGGACAAGATAGAAAACTTAGATAAGTAATCCGTCAATGCTTGGAAAGCTCAGTCGCAGTGTCATCCCATTGAAAATGTGCGACCTGCCTCAATATTTTGAAAAAAGGTAAGTTTCTGTTAACCGAACAGGAGATCAAGCAGGATAGAGTTGTGATCCATCCGAGAAACCTTTGAACTTCACATAAATTTTGCGGGGATTACATTTGCTAGATGATGTCAATCTTCTCTGGATTATCTTCAATACTTTGCTCAGTCATCATGTATCTAAGGAGGCGTCCCTTTGTGACTCCAAAGGTGCATTTCTCCGGATTGAGCTTTATCCGGTACTTTCGTAGAGTGGCGAATATCTCCTCTAGGTCAAGTATCAAATTCTTTGCAACCAGAGTCTTGACAAGGATATCATCAACATATACTTTAATGTTTCGCCCCAATTGGTCCATAACAACTTTATCCATCAACTTTTGATAAGTGACGTGTATTTTTTTTACTACAAATGACATGACCACATAACAAAAAGTGTCATCTAAGGTGATGAAGCTAACTTTATTATGGTCCTCCTTCGCTAAGGATATTTGGCGATACCCCTAATAACTGTCCTTCATGGAAATGAACTAATGTCTGATCGTAGAGTCTACCAATTGATCAATGTGCGACAGAGGATAACGATCTTGGGACACTTTTTTCAAATCCCAAAAATCCACGGACATAAGTTATTTTTCGAATGGCTTCGGCACCAACAACACATTAGATAGCCAAGTGAGATAATGGACCTCATGGATGTGTCCGACCGCTAATAATTTATGTACTTCCTCTCGAATGTTGGCATCCTTTTTTGGACCAAAATGGCGACACTTCTGTTTAATCGGCTAAGCATTTGGCAAGATTTATAATTGATGCTCCATCACCTCGGGCTTGACCCCCAACAAATCCTTGGGAGTCCAGGCGAAGATGTCAGAATTTTTAGCAAGACAATCCATCAACGAAGTCTTCAATATGGTGGGGAGATCTCGGGAAATTGAGATAGTTCACTCGAGATGAGCAGGAACAATGACGATGACTTTTCTACATCTGATTCAGACAAGGATGTAGGCTCCCCACTCTGAATTGAATATATTGCTTCCATGGGATGATCTGGTCTTCCCAATGGCCTTTTGAAAGTTGTTCCTTTCTACCATGTCTAGATAGTCTTCACATAGCATTTCAAAGTCACTTGTTGATCTCCTCGTACTTCCTCAATCTTGTTCACCAAAAACTTCATTTTCTCATGATAGGGGGAAGCGATGGTCTGCATGGTGCTGAGGATTGGACGACCAAGAAGAGCATTGTAGGAAGAAGGTATTGTTGGGTTTTCCGAGCCGCAAAAACCGCTTTTTGCGTTGCAGAAACCTCGTAAGCCCCGACCATGGATCCTTGCGAAGTATAAAATATAAAACTAACATGTATGTGTTTAATACCTCTAGATCTACATGATAAGAAGTTACCCTCGATGCGATGCCCTTCGCAAATCCCGCTCGTCCAAAAGGTTCGCCGAAACTCGAGAGTGTCAAGTGCACACTCCTCTATTGGTATCCACACAAGCAATAGGTGGAGAAAAATACCTTAGAGTGTGCTAGCACCCTTTAGGAATTTCGGCCAAGGAGGTTGGGAGAGCTTGAGAGGGTGATCCAAGGAAGAAGATGAAGTTGTGTAACTCACAAAAAATCAATTACCCATCTAATGGAGTGGCCGACCACTTCAAGGCTTGGGAGGTTACATGCATGCATGTAACTCCTCCAAGAGCTGGTCTCCCTCATGAGGTGACACCACATGCTAAGTCAATGATGATGTGGAGCATCATCATTGGCTGGCCATGCCAAGTCATCATCATGACATGGCATTTGGTCAAGTCAAACTTGACCTTTCATCTTCCCTCTCAAGTCAAGTCAAACTTGACCTCTTATCTCCCATGGTTGATCAAATCCAACCATTTGATTCAAGTCAATTTAATTTAATGAATCTCTATTCATTAATTTAAATTGATTTGATGAATCAAATCTAAATTAGACTCATTCAACACTTGAATCAAATTGAGTCCAACTCAATTAGTCTAATTAGGATTACTCTTAATCCAATTTGGTTCATCCCATGAACCTAATCCTCATGGTTCATCATATGAACCTAATCTCCATCTAATTGCCCTTAGTGTGTGACCCTATAGGTTCTTGTAACATTGACAATGTCTCTAAACCGATTTAGGAACATAAGCAATGAGCGGTATCTAGCAACACATCATTGCTACCCAAGTTACAAGAATGTTGAGCTCCAACATCACCTTTGTGACTACTAATTGTGAATCTCATAATATGTGACAATGTCCCTCTATCCTTGACATATAGATTGACCAATTGAGGCATAGACCGTGTCATCCTCAGTACAATCTATATCTTGAACTCCAAGTAGACTCACTCTAATCAAATGAGCTCAATATCTCATATTGACTCATTTGGGCATGACCATGCACTTCGTGATCTCACTCTATCAAGAATATCGATGTCACCCCCATCATATAGGAGGGATAGATCTCATCTACATCACTCACATCCCTCCGCATAATTTGTTACATGCCCAGTAATCGCCTTTATAGTCCACCCATTTACGGGTGATGTTTGACGAAGCCAAAGTATGCAACTCCTTATGTAGGGAACCATGGTGACTTCAGGTCTAAGGACTAATAGTCATACTAATAGCCACATGAGAAAGTATATGACACTCATATAACGATCCATGATATTTTCTTATGGCGGGTCATTCAGTATACATTCTCCAATGCATACCCATGTGTCAACTTGATATCTCATATCCATGACTTGTGAGATCAAGTCATCATGTTGACCTACATGCTAGTCTCTACGCATTAACATTATCCCCGAATGTTAATACTCGACTAGGAATGATTAAGAGTAGTGTTCTCTATATCATCTCATTATCGATTCAACCAATCAATTGATATAGATAAGAACCTACTACTCAAGGACATTATTATATTTAGTTATTTGGCACCAATACAAGTAAATATAATAACCATGCCTTTATAAATAGGAATATGATACAATAAAGTTCATACAACAATCATTACATGATTGGCTCTAGGGCTTTCACTAACAATCTCCCACTAGCACTAGTGTCAATCACCATAGTATCTAATACCCAATGACCTAGTGTGATCATCATGCTTTTTCTATGCCAAAGCCTTGGTCAAGGGATCTGCGATGTTAGCCTCTGTGGGTACTCTACAAATCTTCACATATCCTCTATCGATAATCTCTCAAATGAGATGGAAGCGTCGTAGTATGTGTTTGGTCCGCTGGTGTGAGCGAGGTTCCTTAGCCTGCGCAATCGCTCCGTTGTTGTCACAATAGAGCTCTATAGGATATGTTATGCTAGGAACCACCCCAAGCTCAGTAATGAACTTGCGGATCTAAACTGCCTCCTTTGCTGCCTCTGATGCATCAATATACTCGGCCTCTGTTGTAGAATCAGCAACTGTGTCCTGCTTCGAACTCTTCCAGCTCACAGTGCCACCATTCAAGCAAAACACAAACCCTAACTACGATCTATAATCATTCTTGTCAGTTTGGAAGCTGACATCACTATAATTCTTTTCAACTAGTTCCCCATCGCCTCCAAATATCAAGAAATATTCTTTAGTCCTTCTCAAGTACTTAAGAATATTCTTGACCGCTATCCAGTGACGCTCACCTGGATCTGACTGGTATCTGCTCATCATGCTCAAAGCATACGAGACATTAGGACGAGTATAAAGAATGGCGTACATGATAGATCCTATGGCAGATACATAAGGGATCTTATCCATGTAGTCTCTCTCTTCTCTAGAAGAGGGACTTTGAGTCTTCGAAAGACTCACACCGTGTGACATCGACAGAAGTCCCTTCTTGGAATTCTGCATGACAAACAGTAGTAATACCGTGTCAATATATGTACTCTGACTTAGGCCAAACAATCTCTTAGATCTATCTCTATAGATCATGATGTCTAGAATACAGGCTGCTTCACCTAAGTCCTTCATTGAGAAACACTTCCCCAACCAAGTCTTCACAGACTGTAGCGAAGGGATGTCATTCCCAATGAGTAGTGTTGGAGATCGTTTGGAAGCTAGAGGGGGGGTGAATAGCGTTTTCGTTTCTACAAGAATGATTAGCGGAAGCAAACAAAAATAATATAAGTAAAAACGAAAGAACAATGCTAACAAAGCCTTTACGTGGTCATCATGCTTTTTCTGTGCCAATGACCTAGTGTGATCATCATGCTTTTTCTGTGCCAAAGCCTTGGTCAAGGGATCTGCGATGTTAGCCTCTGTGGGTACTCTACAAATCTTCACATATCCTCTATCAATAATCTCTCAAATGAGATGGAAGCGCCGTAGTATGTGTTTGGTCCGCTGGTGTGAGCAAGGTTCCTTAGCCTGTGCAATCGCTCCATTGTTGTCACAATAGAGCTCTATAGGATCTGCAATGCTAGGAACCACCCCAAGCTCAGTAATGAACTTGCGGATCCAAACTGCCTCCTTTCTTTGCCTCGGATGCGCGATATACTCGGCTTTGTAGAATCGAGAATCAGATCTGCTTGAACTCTTCCAACTCACAGTGCCACCATTCAAGCAAAACACGAACCTTGACTGTGATCTATAATCATCCACAGTGGGTTTGGAAGGCGACATCATTTGTAACCCTTCTGACTAGCTCCTCATCGCCTCTAAATATCAAGAAATATTTTTTAGTCCTTCTCAAGTACTTAAGAATATTCTTGACTGCTATCCAGTGATGCTCACTTGGATCTGACTGGTATCTACTCGTCATGCTCAAAGCATACGAGACATCGGAGACAGTACACAAGATAGCGTACATGATAGATCCTATAGCAGATGCATAAGGGATCTTATCCATGCGGTCTCTCTCCTCTCTAGAAGAGGGACTTTGAGTCTTCGAAAGACTCACACCATGTGACATCGGCAGAAGTCCCTTCTTGAAATTTTGCATGACAAACCGTAGTAATACCGTGTCAATGTATGTACTCTGACTTAGGCCAAGCAATCTCTTAGATCTATCTCTATAGATCTTGATACCTAGAATACAGACTGCTTCACCTAAGCCCTTCATTGAGAAGCACGTCCCCAGCCAAGTCTTCACAGACTGTAGCGAAGGGATGTCATTCCCAATGAGCAGTATGTCATCCACATACAATACAAGGAAGACAACTGTATTCCCATTAACCCTTTTGTAGACACAGGGTTCATCTTCATTCTTAATGAAACCAAACTGTTTGATCGCATCATCGAATCGAAGATTCCAGCTCCGAGAGGCTTGCTTTAGCCCATAAATGGACCTTTGCAGCTTGCATATTTTCCCAATATGTTGTGGATCTTCAAAACCCTCAGGTTGTGTCATGTACACATCCTCGAAGTTTCTATTCAGAAACACGGTTTTGACATCCATTTGCCAGACTCATAATCGTGGTATGCTGCAATAGCAAACAAGATCCGAATGGACTTAAACATCGCCACTGGAGAAAAGGTTTCATCATAGTCAATACCATGAATCTGCTTGAAACCTTTACCCACCAATCGACCCTTATAGGTATGCGTAAGTCTATCCATGTCAGTCTTTCTCCTAAAGACCCACTTACACCCAATGGGTTTGACCCCTTCAGGTGGATCAACCAAAGTCCATACTTGGTTGGTGTACATGGATTCCATCTCGGATCTCATGGCCTCTAGCCATTTCTCAGAATCTGGGCTCATCACAGCTTCCTGATAGGAGGTAGGCTCATTCTCAATGAGCATAACGTCATCATGGTCAGACAAGAGAAATGAGTTTCTCTCAGGCTGACGACGTACCCTATCAGACCTGCGAAGAGGTAGGTCTACTTGAACAGGTGGTTGTTCCACAACTCCTTGTGCAACAACCTCATCACCCACAACACATTGTGGTTCCTGTTCAACCTCCATCAAGGCCTCAGTGCTATGGTCCTTATCTTGAATTTCTTCAAGATCGAACGTACTCCCACAAGTTTTTCTAGAAACAAAATCCCTTTCTAGAAAAACCCCAGTCTTTGCTATAAACACTTTGTGCTGACTAGGAATGTAGAAGTAATATCCCTTTGTATCCTTAGGATATCCAACAAAATAGCACATATCGGATTTGGGTCCCAATTTGTCTGAGACTTGACGTCGAACGTAAGTCTCACAACCCCAAATCCTCATGAAAGACATCTTGGGATTTCTCCCTGTCCATATCGTATATGGTGTCTTTATGACAGCCTTGGATGGTACACAATTAAGGGTAAAGGCTGCTGTGTCTAGAGTATATTCCCAAAAGGATATAGGAAGATCTGTGTGACTCATCATAGATCGTACCATATCTAATAGGGTACGATTTCTCCTTTCGGATACACCATTCCACTGTGGTGTTCCAGGAGGAGTGAGTTGGGATAGAATCCCACACTCGGCTAGATAGTCACGAAACTCATGGCTAAGGTATTCACCACCTCGATCTGATCAAAGTATCTTAATATTCTTGCCAAGCTGGTTTTGTACTTCATTCTTGAATTCTTTGAACTTTTCAAAGGATTACGATTTAATGTCATAAGATACACATAACCATATCTCTTGAAGTCATCGGTAAATGTAATGAAGTACACTGTAACCACCTCTAGCAAACATTGAAAGGACCACATACATCACTATGTATAAGTCCTAACAAATCTGTTGCTCTTTATTTGTGTCCATTAAAGAGTCTTGGTCATCTTGCCTAAAAGGCAAGACTCGCATGTCTCATATGATTCAAAATCAAATGAGTCTAGCGACCCATCCTTATGGAGTGAGATAGCGACTCTCATTTATGTGACCTGGCGACAATGCCAGAGATAGGTTTGGTTCAACTCATTTGACTTGAACCTCTTGGTACTTATGTTATAGATAGGGCTCTCTAAGTCTAGAAAGTAGAGTCCGTTCATTAGAGGTGCACTACAATAGAACATATCATTTAAATAAACTGAACAACATTTGTTCTTTATTATAAATGTAAATCCTTTCTTGTCCAAACAAGAAACCGAAATGATTTTCTTAGTTAAGGCAGACACATAACAACATTCATCTAATTCTAGTCTGAAGCCGGAGGCGAAGATAGATCATAAGTTTCTACAAAGAATGAAGAACCCTTGCTCCATTGCCTACTCGTAGGTTCACCTCGCCCTTTGTCAATGCCCTGCTATTTCTCAGCGCCTGCATATTGGTACAAATGTGAGATGCACATCCGGTATCTAATACTCATGATGAAGAAATAGATAGATTGACTTCTATAACATTTATACCTGAAGTAGAAGTCTCACTTCTTTTCTTCTTAAGATCTTCCAGGTAAGCTTTGCAGTTACGCTTCCAGTGTCTAGCTTCCTTGCAGTGGAAGCAAGCCCCTTCCTTAGCTACCCCTCCTTTGGGTTTAAGTTCTTTGTCTTTGCCCTTGGCTTGGGACTTTCCCTTACCTTTAGGCTTGCCCTTGCCTTTCTTTTTGTGCACCATCAAAATGGTGTCAGATTTTCCCTTCTTAAGGTTAAGCTCAGCAGTTCTCAACATGCTGAGCATCTCAGGCAGTGGCTTATCAATTTCATTCATGTTATAATTCATGACAAATTGATTGTAGGCTTGTGGCAAATATTGCAAGATCAGGTCAGTGGCCAACTCTTGGCCAAGTGGAAATCCCAGCCTTTGTAGGTTTTCTACGTACCCAATCATCTTGAGTACATATGGACCTACGGGAGTCCCATCTTGCATTTTGAATCCAAACAATGCCTTAGAGACTTCATATCTCTCATGCCTTGCTTGTCCTTGATATAGTTGACGAAGATGTCCAACCATATTATAAGCATTCATGAACTCGTGTTGCTTCTGAAGCTCAGAGTTCATGGTCGCGAGCATTAGACATGACACATCTAATGCATCATCTTGATGCTTCTTGTAAGCATCTTTGTCAGCTCGCGAGGCAGTGGCAAGAGGTGCCTCCGGAATGGGCTGCTCCAGGACGTACAACTTCCTTTCTTGGGCGAGAACAATTTTCAGGTTCCTGTACCAGTCCAAGAAATTTGCTCCATTGAGCTTGTCCTTCTCAAGGACAGAACGCAGAGAGAGAGTGTTCGTGTTTGTCGACGTAGTAATCTACAACATACAATTCAGAGAATTAATATCATATTCCTTTTATCATTTAATTAGGCCTTTAATCAAATGATGCTCCCACTGAATTATAGGAATTTTATAGAATCGAGTTATGGATGTGGTCAAACCACATTACTAGATTCATACAAACTAGCTATAATTCTTGCGGGACAAGATCCACATCATACTAAGCCTTGAGTTAGCTTTGGCTAAATCGCCCAAGACTTAGTACGATCGGTGGGTAACACATTACCGATTACATCTCTATGCAACTCTTGTTTATAGGATCAAGACCCACATTTACAAAATACCTTGAGTTAGCTTTGGCTAAATCGCCCAAGATTTAGTGTAAATGCGATCTTATCCTATCTTTCCAACGATTGGAATATGCCTATAGTTCTACTCGATCCAATTGAGTTAACTAGTTTTACTCAATCTAATTGAGCTTACTCTAACCCAAGCCATGATAGGCGGGACCAAGATTGTCCCTCCGCACCCTACCAAGATAATATGCGTTGCTCTGCTTTGGCAGATTCAACAACTACAAATGATCGAGGTAGTGATGGGTATCAAGGACCTGGTAGGGATTTACGAGTTGATTCGATTAAGATCTAATCTAATCGTAATGTGTATCATATACGCATTAAGGCCTTTATTATCCTATATTAGCATGCATCACATACATACATACATTATTCTAGCATGCATCATATACATACAAGAAAATTATCCTAGCATGCATCATATACATACAAGCATTATTCTACTAGCATGCATCACATACATACAAGCAAAATCAAATATATATATATATATATAACTTCGTCTACAAGTGGACTTTCCACTGCTCCATTTTGTACATTACAAATATGAAACTCGAGTTACATTCGAGTCTAAAACTATTTACAACTAGAATTTCAAAAGAAGAGGTACGACGCGCAGGTCGCATACATTATACAACACGCACAACCACAAAAATGGTACGCAAGCCGTATTATGAATTACAACACAACATAATCCAATCAAATTGGGGTCATTGGGCCATGACAATCATAGAATTATACATAATTCTAAATTATGTATTTTTACAGAAAATTTCTATAATTTTTCCTATTTTTTTCAATTTTATGAGTTACCTCTCCGTAACGGTCCCGCTAAGTGGTTTCCGGGCGCGATCGCGGGACAAGGCCCCTTTCGGGGATAGGGGCAGCGCCCCTACTCACAAAATAAACTTTGCGAGTGTCCCTACTACGATCTTACAGCGACTTAAGTCGCTGTCCCAAAAACCTAAAGCGAGAACTCACCGTTTCGGAGAGTTTTTCTCGGTGGTTGAAGCCGACAAGTGTCCCAACACTCGTTGCTTCGACTCTTCAAAAAAAATACCCAAAAATTCTATAAAAATAGGAAATTTATAGAAACATAAAATTCTGTAATTTTTATATCTAATATAAAAAACCACAAAAACAAAACACATACATGCTTCGCACGTGGCTCTGATACCACTGTTGGGTTTTTCGAGCCGCAAAAACCGCTTTTTGCGTTGCGGAAACCTCGGAAGCCCCGGCCACGGATCCGTGCGAAGTATAAAATATAAAACTAACATGTATGTGTTTAATACCTTTAGATCTACTCTAGATCTACATGATAAGAAGTTACCCTCGATGCGACGCCCTTCGCAAATCCCGCTCGTCCAAAAGGTTCGCCGGAACTCGAGAGTGTCAAGTGCACACTCCTCTATTGGTATCCACACAAGCAATAGGTGGAGAAAAATACCTTAGAGTGTGCTAGCACCCTTTAGGAATTTCGGCCAAGGAGGTTGGGAGAGCTTGAGAGGGTGATCCAAGGAAGAAGATGAAGTTGTGCAACTCACAAAAAATCAATTACCTATCTAATGGAGTGGCCGACCACTTCAAGGCTTAGGAGGTTACATGCATGCATGTAACTCCTCCAAGAGCCAATGCATGATGTGGAGCATCATCATTGGCTGGCCATGCCAAGTCATCATCATGACATGGCATTTGGTCAAGTCAAACTTGACCTTTCATCTTCCCTCTCAAGTCAAGTCAAACTTGACCTCTTATCTCCCATGGTTGATCAAATCCAACCATTTGATTCAAGTCAATTTAATTTAATGAATCTCTATTCATTAATTTAAATTGATTTGATGAATCAAATCTAAATTAGACTCATTCAACACTTGAATCAAATTGAGTCCAACTCAATTAGTCTAATTAGGATTACTCTTAATCCAATTTGGTTCATCCCATGAACCTAATCCTCATGGTTCATCATATGAACCTAATCTCCATCTAATTGCCCTTAGTGTGTGATCCTATAGGTTCTTGTAACGTTGGCAATGCCCCTAAACCGATTTAGGAACATAAGCAATGAACAGTATCTAGCAACACATCATTGCTACCCAAGTTACAAGAATATTGAGCTCCAACATCACCTTTGTGACTACTAATTGTGACTCTCACAATATGTGACAATGTCCCTCTATCCTTGACATCTAGATTGACTAATTGAGGCATCGACCATGTCATCCTCGGTACAATCTATATCTTGAACTCCAAGTAGACTCACTCTAATCAAATGAGCTCAATATCTCATATTGACTCATTTGGGCATGGCCATGCACTTCGTGGTCTCACTCTATCAAGAATATCGATGTCACCCTCGTCATATAGGAGGGATAGATCTCATCTACATCACTCACATCCCTCCGCATAATTTGTTACATACCCAGTAATCGCCTTTATAGTCCACCCATTTACGGGTGACGTTTGACGAAGCCAAAGTATGCAACTCCTTATGTAGGGGGACCATGGTGACTTCAGGTCCAAGGACTAATAGTCATACTAATAGCCACATGAGAAAGTATATGACACTCATATAACGATCCATGATACTTTCTCATGGCGGGTCATTCAGTATACATTCTCCAATGCATACTCATGTGTCAACTTGATATCTCATATCCATGACTTGTGAGATCAAGTCATCGTGTTGACCTACATGCTAGTCTCTACGCATTAACATTGTCCCCGAATGTTAATACTCGACTAGGAATGATTAAGAGTAGTATTCTCTATATCATCTCATTATCGATTCAACCAATCGATTGATATAGATAAGAACCTACTACTCAAGGACATTATTATATTTAGTTATTTGGCACCAATAATAGTAAATATAATAACCATGCCTTTATAAATAGGAATATGATACAATAAAGTCCATACAACAATCATCACATGATTAACTCTAGGGCTTTCACTAACAGGTATGACCACTTTGGTAAATGTAGTTAGAATCATCTTCCTCCTTAGCTCGGTACTTAAAGAAAGCGGTAGCTTAATTTGACCGAGCGACTAAACCTCATATTATGAGAATCCAAATAGAGAGGTAGCCATAGGCTGTGAATCCTCTATTTTTAGACTCATTTGTTCTAGAGCTAACCAACAAAGGATATTGATGTAGCTATTTGCATCAATAAAGGCTCTATAAACATCAAAATTGGATATAGTAGCTCGAATTAATAGGGTGTCAGAGTGTGGGGTGACCATCTCCTCCAAATCATTGGGGCTAAATTTGAGCATTGACCCTATCCTAGCTTCTGACATAGAAATGACCATGCATTCTTCTCAGCTGTATCGCTTCCAAGCTCAATTAGAATCACTGTTGGTAGATCCTTTAGAGATCATATTAATGACGCCCTGAACTGGTGGTTGATTCGGCTTAAGCGCTTTTTTTTGCTGGCAATTCCAGGATTATGCGGTTGGGGTTGCTACGGTAGGGGAGGACTCGAGCGATTTTGCCTTAGCGGATATCAAGGTTGTTGCTATTGTTAATAAGGTGTTGGGCCAATAAGCAGGGCCCACATTTGGAGGTGTGTCCCAATAACACATTCTAGCTCTTGGTCGAACTGTTAGCATTCATGAGCAGTATGCCCATATGTGCAGAAAGTAGGAGCTGGAAGTCTTTGTAAAATACCGAAAAAAATAAATAAATAAAAATAATAATAATAGAAAATACCCTTGTTAATTAAGAAATTATCTGATAGAATTTTCAAGAATTTTTAGAAATTTTTCTGGATTTAAATAGAAGTCTTATAGATATTTCATGGGGATAAAGCAAACAAGCTTTTGTAAAGCCTGTTTAGACGCTATTGAGTAATTAATAGGTAATTAACTTTAAAGCCGTCGATTCCTTCTCTTCCCCGACGCTCTCTTCCTCTTCCGAAACCGCTGCCGATCCCTCTCCTTCTCCCTCTCGGCGTCTTCATCCTCGCGACAACTCCCACGTGGTTCCATTTCTCGCCTCAGCCGACTTCTACCCATCATTTTCTTCTTCCCTCTCTCAGCGAACGATGGCTGACCACAGGTCGCCCCTCTCTGCAAGCGGCGGCGAGCGAAGGGCCCTCGCTGGTGCTCATGGACGAGCCAGAGCAACGAGTGGGCGCGTGGCTGAGAGTTTGGGTCGGGATAGCTTCTCTGTGTCTTCGTCGGTGTCCACGAACTCTGCGAGCAGCTTGGTGGGTGCACGGCAAGGGGTTCGGGTCGGCGATAGCTTCACTGTGCCTTGATCGGAAGTGCTCTTCGCGATCTCCGTCGGAGCTTGGTAAGCCGAATTTCTCTTTGTCTTGGATGAAATCAACTCTTGCAGTAATCTTCTTTGGTTGACCGTGGGTTGTGTTGGGCAGAGGGTCCATGGAAGCCAATTGCTCCGGTGAACAGGATTTGGGGAAGAGCAACATCAGTTCTGGTGGTGGAGCTGTCCACGGTGAACCACTTAGATTGAGAAAGAGGGGTTGCGTCGTGTGGTAGGTTTGGGTGTATCTTCATGATTTTTGTGTGCTGCTCATAGTGAAATGACTCTGTTTTGCAGCCGGGCTAGGAGCTGGGATCTACGTCCTGGTGCACTGTTGGTGTGGTGTCCGATTGGTGGGAGAAGAGAAGGTAAGCTGTATTTACAATTTTGAATCTAGGTATTTTCCAATTTGTTGTTATTGGATTCAGTTAATATTGGACCTATTGGAGGTTTGGGAGGCTGTGAACGATGGATTAAAGGGTTGTGAATAGCTATAAATAGGGTTGTCTTTGGCCACGAAGGGGTAAGATTTGTATCCTTTGTTCTAGCTGTTGGATGTGGATATACGGTAAGTGTGGTAATGCATGGGTTATTGGTGATGTTCTATTGGCGAAACATTGGTTATGTCGTGTGGATAGAGAGAATTGGATTGGGAGAATCGGTCCAGGATGAATGTAGATCTGGGGTTACGAGAGGTGTGTGTGTGTTCGAAGTTCTAACTCGTAGACGAGGAAAGAACGAGAACCTAGAAATGACGTAGTAGTTAAGTTGTGTATTTGTTTAACGCTTGTGCTTAAACATAGTTGCTATTATGTGTAGGTTTGGGATACGAAGCAGGTCCGCGACCGTGAGGATTATTTCGAGCTTCGTATTAGGTGGGTAATTCCTACCCTGGTCAGGTAGTTTTAATGTATAACGATTTAGATGCGTGATCATCTTATATGATCATGTTACCTTGAACCTGCTCTTATTATCTTATGCTTGAACTTATCGTTGGATGTATTTATGCTCAATTGTTGATATCACATATTCCCTATCATGATTTAGGAGTTATAGATGCGATGTAAATTGGCCTAGATGTTTAGTAGGGTGTAAATGTTAGTACGGGTGACGACCGAATTTATAAATTGGCAAGAAGGTCATCCATGGGTAGGTAATGCCTTAAATGTTGGATTTATTTCCAATACCCGTATGTTGCATACTTATTACCAACCATGTGTTGTGTAATGGTTAAGTGAAGGGTGATTAGTGTGTCGCTATGGACCGGTGGTCCCAGCTTGATATGATTAGTCGAGTACGAATCTCTATAGGATAGAGAGTGCGTCGATCAGTTGAGTACAATTCTCTATTGGATAGAGAGTTATGATCAGTTGAGTACGGCTCTCCACAGGATAGAGAGTCCGTCGATCAGTTAAGTACGACTCTCTTCAGGATAGAGAGTGTATTGATCAGATGGGTACGACTCTCTGTTGAACAGAGAGTCTGTGGTAGATGGTTGTACGTGTGACAACACATTCATGTCATTTGCATGCATTCTGACGACATAGTCTCCCTTGGGGTTGAGAGAGTCGTTAGTCATCTTGCCTCCCAGAGCACTCCCCGAGGAGTAACTGGTGTGAGGGCAGAGCATCTGTTGTGCCACACTCTACCACTATAGATGGTGGTAGTTGGAGTTGCGTGCAGTTGTCCTGGGTGTGTGGTACTCGACCACTCATTGGTAGTGTCAGTCGGAGTGGCCAGCAGTAGAGACCCCCGTTGTGTAGCGAGCTCTTTACGCTCATATGCTACTTGATCATACTGCCCACTCGGCCACTGTGGAGCAGTGGTTGGTGTGAGTTGGGACAGTTGTCATGTCGTGCCACCTAGGCCACACTGGGGTCGTGGTAGCGGGTAGGGGTGAGCAGGCATGACCATGCATGCTGCATTGCCGAATCTGATAGCGCTTTGCATATTACCATATATATATACATATATGCATGTATATATATATATATATATATATGGATTGTTGAGATTAATATATATATATATATATATACTTATTGTGATGTTGCATTTGTTTGTATTATGCTTGTTGCATTTGTTTGTACATCATATTCATGCATGCTTCTTGCATATGTTATACGGTTGTGTCGGATACTGGTATATGTGTTGGACAGACCATTAGATACCTTGACCTGTAGCTTGAGTATATTGTGAGTTGGTATTACTCTTCCTGTTATATATATGTTGGATATATGCTCAGGTTGGATCAGAGTAGCGTAGCAGACTTTCAGGTATGTATGCATTTTACGTTATTCATTTGGTTAGACGGTATATACTTGTATTTATATACTATGCTGATATACCTTGTCACGCCCCGAGAGTATGCCGTGCCGAAAATCAAACGGACGACATCTCCCCTGTACGTGGCAACATTTCGGGTTAATACAAGGCTCGTAGGCCCACAACAATGACATAATATAAACATAACAACCATAGCGGAAATATAAACCACATACCCACAACAAATATTCCAAAAACATACAGGTGTACACCACCTGACAAGTCCACAGTAATAAAACCATAAATAAAACAACGACTACACAAATAAAGTCCACAACATCACGATAAAGTCCATAATAAACCAAGTCCATAACATATCAAAGTCCAAGACATAAAACGAACTCCTCGGGAGACTCGAAAAACGGAGATGGGATGGATCGTCGGCGCAGCTCCAAGTCATCGCGAAGACTTCTACCTGTTACCTGGGCGACAGAAAAACCCAGGGTCTGTGGTGGCGAGTAAAACTCAGCAGGTAATAAGATAGAACATGTAAATATATGTATCAATATTACATGTCATTCAACAGTTTAATCTACTCGTACAACAGGTATACATCAACATAACAAGTATACATGCATGCATACACTAAATAAACTGAACAACAAACGATGCTGACATACCCGATACTCTATCCTCATCCAACCTGGGCATATATCCACAACATAAGGTATAAAGAATAGTACTAACTCACACTACCTCCTGATATGCGTCGAGGGTATCACAGTGAATAACCAATAGATATACAAGTACCGGCCTATTACCATACAGGAAATGCAATAGCATGTATGAATATGTACAAACAAATACAACAAGCATAGTACAAACAAATACATCATCAAAGTGAGTATACATATAGACTGTATCTATATGTATACTAATCACCATCATCCATGTATATATATATACAAGCAGGTATGTATATATATATATAACCATATGCAAACCACTGTATGATACGACAATGCAGCATGCATAATCATGTATGCTCACCCCTACTCGCTACCACGACCCCAGTGTGGCCTAGGTGGCACGACATGACAATTGTCCCAACTCACACCAATCACTGCTATAAAGTGGTCGAGTGGGTAGTATGATCAAGTAGCATATGAGCGTAAAGAGCTCGCTACGCAACGGGGGTCCCTACTGCTGGCCACTCCGACTGACTCTACCAATGAGTGGTTGAGTGCCACGCACCCAGGATAACTGCATGCAACTCCAACTACCATCGTCTATAATGGTAGAGTGCGGCACAACAAATGCTATGCCCTCACACCAGTTACTCCTCTGGGAGTAACCTGGGAGGCAGGATGACTGACGACTCTCTCTCAACCCCAAGGGGAGACGATGTCGTCAGTATGCATGCAAAGACATGAGGGTACTATCTCACATACAGACATCTACCATAGACTCTCTGTTCAACAGAGAGTCACGCCCATTTGATCAGTACACTCTCTATCCTGTAGAGAATCATACTCATCTTATCATGACAGCTAGGACCATCGGTCCGTAGCGACGCACTATCCATGACTCACCTGACCATTTACACAACACGTAGTTGGTAAATAAGTGTGCAACATACAGGTATGGAATAAGTCCTACATTTAGGGCCTTACCTACCCACGGAGGACCTTTTTTCCAAATTTACAATTTAGGTCATCCTCCGTACTCTAACATCTACACCCTACTAAACATTTAGACCTACTTACATCACATCTGTAACTCCTAAATCATGATAGGGAATATGTGATATCAACAATTGAGCATATATATATCCAACGATAAGTTCAAGCATACGATAATCAGAGCAGGGTCAAGATAATATGAACACCTAACATGCTCATATCTACGTCTAAATCTGAAAACCATTACATCTACCTGACCAGGTAGGAAATTACCCACCTGCTGTCAATGCTCGTAGTAATAGAGTCCTCACGTCCGCGGACCAGTCTCGTATCCACATCCTGCACATTTCAAACATTGTGGTCATGTTCAAGCATACAACAATATATATATAAATTTGCTATTCTCCCATTTCTATATTCACGTCCCTTAATCGAATACGAATTAGAAACCCCAATTAGCCATACTTGACCATTTAATTTAAACCCATCGGTTTCAATTAACAAAAGTGCTAACTCCCTCATCCAATTCTATATCCAACTTAACAAAGTTAATCTCATAAAGATTTAACCTTTTACCCCCAACCTATTGTAATAGTATCACTAACAGAATCAGTTATAAATCTAATTCTTAAACACAACACTTGAATCACAGCTGCCCCCTACTATAATTAATTCTATAATTAACATCCATCATTCACGGTTAACAAGTATGCTAACCTACAACCGTTTACAGCCATTTCAATTAGGGATTTAACTATTGAGACGCTTCGTCAAAACTAACACTCTTTAGTTCCTCCCCACACAATCCCAATCGGCCCAAAATTCCAACACATATCGCAACAACACAGAACCATTCACAACACATCACAGCCAACAACCCTCATATGTCGTTCAACACTTCACAGAACAAAACAAAGAAAAATTTCTCTTCCTTACCAGATGTTGAACCCTGCCGACAACCAAGTCCCTAACAACCAGCAACCAACCTTTCACTATCCCCTAATTTCCCTTACAGAACACCCACAACACTCATGCTCACAGCCGCACAGAATGGAGGGCAACTATCGAATCATGATAACTAGAAATCCAATCAACAGTGGATAAATAGAAGGAGACGGATCAAACTATACTAGTGATTGGAACCTCCCTTGGGTAGCTCTCCTCCCCAATTGCTCGGTCTGCCGAAAAAACCAACGCCAATGCCAACGCCCTAATTTCTGTAGCAATCTACGTTAAATGCACAAAAATGCATTAACAGTTGGATTTCTTCCGAAATCGAGGGAGAACAAGGAAGTGCAACTCCTTACCTTGCTCCAACTTTAATCGGGAACAACAACTCCCGATTCGAAATGCCACCGACCCGATTTCCCGACCACGCGCGCTCGTCGTCGGCTCGTCTATGGAGATCGTCGAGGACAGTTCGGTCACCATCGTTTGCCGTGAGGAAGCAAGAGCAAGAGAAGGGGCGAAGTCCGGGCGTTAGGAGTCAGAGAGAAGCGTCCAGAGGCGAGGATCGCGAGAGGCAGAGACGCTGTGAGGGAGAGGAGTCGCTCGTGTGCATGCGGTGAGGAAGTGGAGGTGTCGCCGCGCGTGAGGAAGAAGAGGAAGTGAGGGCTTGGGAAAGGGCAGCGTCAGGCGGTGGAGTTGGCAGAAGTGTTTCGCGGCGTGCACGAAACGCTCGGACGAGGCAAAATCATCGGCGAGAATCGAAAAGGGAGAAACGACAGCATTTATTAGTTTAGTGGGTCGGGGGATTTTTAACGGGTCGAATTTCAGACCCGTTAAACCCTTTAACCCCTTCTAAGCAAAGAGGGTCTTAGAAATCCCCATTCGAGTCAAGAAAAAAATTCCTAAAAATTCCTGAAAAATTAATTAGGGTATTCTACTAATTACCCAACATTTATTTATTATTATTATTTTTTTCTGTGGTATTTTACATGCCTGTTGTACCTCTAGATTGTGTTGTCGAATTACATGTGATATTACATATATATATGTTTTTTTATTACCTGCTGGGTTTTACTCACCACCACCATGGACACTGGATTTTTCTGTCGCCCAGGTAACAGGTAGAAGTCTTCGTGACGGTTTGGAGCACCGCTGGCTGACATCTCATCTCACCTCCGAGGCTCCCGTGTTTGTTTTGGGCTTTATGTACATTGTGTTATGTATTTGGAGTTTTCCTTATGTACTGTGTTATGGACTTGTGGATTCGGATTTTGTCTCTATTCCGTTATGTTGTGATGTGTTAGTCATACTGATGTACCTGTTGTGTTTTATGTTTCCGCTGTGTATTTGTTGTAGTTAGTTTGTTATGTTGTTGTGGTTGTTTACATATTTGTATATTGTTGTTGTTGTGGCCTACGAGCCTTGTATTAATCCGAAATATTGCCACGTACAGGGGAGATGTCGTCCGTTTTCTTTTCGGCATGACATGCTCTCGGGGCGTGACAACTTTAGTGGCATCAGAGTCATGGTCCATGTCAAGCCATAAACCTCGAACGAAGGAAGTTGAGCTCCCATATCCGTATCAAGAGAACCAAACACTAGGCAGGAAGTCCAGTTGGGTCAGGAGGACAAGACCGTTGGAAGAAAGTCCTAGTGGGTTGAGATCGGACGTCAAGCAGAGGATGTCCTTCGAGGATGGATAGGCTTGAGGGGGGGTCAATGTGGTCCTTCGTTTGAGGGGGGGGGGATTGTTGGAGTATTGGGAATACAATCAAAGTCCCACATTGGTAAGACATGGAAAAAATCATGTGCTTATAAGATGAAAAGATATCTCCATTGGTATGAGGTCTTTTGGGTAAAGCCCAAAAATAAAACCATGAGGGCTTAGGCCCAAAGTGGACAATATCATATCAGTGTGAAGATATGTGAATCTTATAGGCACTAATAATTGGTATCAGAGCCCAAGGTTCTGCAATGCCATACAATGTTGTTTTTGTGTCGAGTCTTGGATTCTCGGGAGTCGATTTATTCGGTTTTGATTTTCTGAGATGAGATGGACAGCGGCCTGAGCTCCAAGCAGCACGAAGTAAGTATTTATGATGACTTATTTTCTAGTTGGATACTTATCTAGACTTGATTAACAAGTGTATAAAGTTAGATATATTAGACCTGTACAGACTCGTAGTAGAAGTCGCCCACTAAGGCGACAAACCGGAGTTACCTTTAGTGTTTATACTCCCGGTTATGTTGACTATGTTTTTAGTGTATATGACAGGGAATAACCTGTAGTGTGTAGGTTATTGTTCGTAACCGTGGTATGAGTTGACCCCGAAAATGACCTGTTAAGTCTGTGAGTCTTGAACCTGTGTCAAAAAGGTGATTTACCTTTGAGAGCCGACTGATACCGAGTCGAAAAATAGGGGTCAAGTCGTCACATTTCTTGTGGAAATCAGAGACTACAGTCTTAGAGATTTTCACTAATTATGCTAGTCAGATCATTACCTGTTGGGTAATAAACAAGACAAATAGACTATTGTTGATACAGATAGCGGAAGGCTAGGTTACGGTGTTTCATAGGGATTTTATCCCTGAGTTGTTCGTACTAAGTTGTATAACTTTGAGAGTACTTTTGAGTACTTAACTCATGTTATACCGAGAAAGAAGAGTTGTTTGCATACCATTATCGGGATCAAGCTGGTATTTGGTGATAAATACAGAAAATAATCTTCGGGAAATAATATATCACTTGATCATGGTTTAGTGATGTTGAAAGAGAATATTTCCCCGTGTCACTTTTAGTGACACATTGTAAGGAATTCTTGAGCTTCAAGAAAGGATGATCGGTTAGTAATAGTGTACTGTGCAGAGTCGTGAGACTTGCGGAGGTTACAACCACCTAATAGCTCAAAAAGATGAATGGATGATTTAAGCCACCCAGAGTTATTGGCTTATAGTTGGATTAAGATGTCGGGATCTTCTACCAGATTCTGCCGGAAGACGTTGGATTGAGACAGGAGTTTAGAAATGACTCCGTACAAGGGTTTAAGAGTTGGAGATCGGTAAGCAAATATTGCAGTCAGAAGTCTCTGATTTTTGGATAAAGGAGCAAGATCAGAGTCATAGGCTTTGAGCTATTTTCCAATTATAGAAGACCAATCGCAAATCATCAGGATGTTCTCGTGGATATCAGCAAAATCAGAACAAAGACTTCGAAGGAATTGTGTGCGTGCAGTGCAGATCACGAAGACACTTGAAGTCAGATTATCCGTTGGATCAGTTCATCTGTTGCTATTGTAAGCAACCAGTACATTTGAGGAGGTATACTTTAAAGACTCAGTTGAAGACCACCAATGGTGTTCCGGGAGGATGATGCTCCGTCTTGACAGCAGAGATCAACACAGAAGATTGGGTTATCTCATCAGCAGTGACCTACTACCTCAGGCATGGGTGGAGTTCCGTGATACTTCCCTTCAAGGGGAGTGATTTACACAGCAGTATCAGCAGAAGACATCGTAGAAGACACATGCAGACAACAACAGTTACCTCCAAATGTGATTTGATTTGTACAGAGGAGAGAGTATACGACGATGGTCGTATCTATTTTGTATTCTACAGTTGCAGCTTGTAGGATTTAGGGATGGGATCAAATGATCTAGAAAAAATCCCCGAGGCATTCGTCGCAGAAATGTGACCGCTTTGTCGCGAACTGTTGGATCTGATTTGGTTCTCTTCGGAGAAAGGCCGAGACCTGCAGGGAGCCTTTTGGATCGGATCGACAGATATTTGATCGTTCAGGGTATTACTTTAGTTTACCCTCAAGGTTAATATATTAAGAGTGCTTGTAGTTACAGGTATCTGTGTCTTGAACATTATTAGTTCGGATAAGATGGATTACATCGACTTGTGGGTCGGTGGTATCTCTACCGTCAAGTGAGATGAGGACCAACAACTTAGAAGTTAAGGGATGCCCTTAGACTTGGATAGACATATCGTTACTGTAGACATATCCTTACGGATGGTCAAATTGTTGAGATTATGGTATGATTATGTCTCTTAGATGTGCGTATAATCCGAGAGTAGTCGGATGTAGTTTTGGATGAACTCCTAGGCTTGCCGCTGCATAGGCAAGTGGAGTAGGCGATTGGAGTGATTTCGAGGATAGTGTCGATATTGAATACTTCATATGAGTGATAATTTTGTTGGTATCAGTGTTGTTAAACAAAAAAAAATTGAAAGAATGTGGAGTTGCAATTATGGGAGAAGTTGGAAGGGATATTTATCTATCCCAGTATTCCTCCTTGAGAAGATCCGGAACTCTTGGTTGAAAGAGAGATGAACCTTTGAAATTATGCATCGATTATCGATGATGGAATGCGATAGTTGTTGAAAGTGAATATCCTCCGTTGGGGATAGATGATCTGTTTAGATCAGCAAAGAACACCTGTGTATACTCTAAGGTTGATTTACGACTGGAGCGTTGATATTATAGTGACATGGTGTCATACAATTATCAATGTCGTTGTGATGATTAATATATATCATCAGCGTAGAGTAAAGGGGATGCAGGTGTGTGGAGACGACAATTTCATACTTAGTATGAATTGTATGAGTTACAGGTATCTGAGTCTTGAACATTATTAGTTCGGATAAGATGGATTACATCGACTTGTGGGTCGGTGGTATCTCTACCGTCAAGTGAGATGAGGACCAACAACTAAGAAGTTAAGGGATGCCCTTAGACTTGGATAGACATATCATTACTGTAGACATATCCTTACGGATGGTCAAATTGTTGAGATTATGGTATGATTACGTCTCTCAGATGTGCGTATAATCCGAGAGTAGTCGGATGTAGTTTTGGATGAACTCCTAGGCTTGCCAGTGCATAGGTAAGTGGAGTAGGCGATTGGAGTGATTTCGAGGATAGTGTCGATATTGAATACTTCATATGAGTGATAATTTTGTTGGTATCAGTGTTGTTAAACAAAAAAAAATTGAAAGAACGTGGAGTTGCGATTATGGGAGAAGTTGGAAGGGATATTTATCTATCCCAGTATTCCTCCTTGAGAAGATCCGAAACTCTTGGTTGAAAGAGAGATGAACCTTTGAAATTATGCATCGATTATCGATGATGGAATGCGATAGTTGTTGAAAGTGAATATCCTCCGTTGGGGATAGATGATCTGTTTATATCAGCAAAGAACACCTGTGTATACTCTAAGGTTGATTTACGACTGGAGCGTTGATATTATAGTGACATGGTGTCATACAATTATCAATGTCGTTGTGATGATTAATATATATCATCAGCGTAGAGTAAAGGGGATGCAGGTGTGTGGAGACGACAATTTCATACTTAGTATGAATTGTATGAGTTTTGATTAAGTTGTTAGACTAATTAACGATGTAGTCACCACTGGAATTGAGAATCGTGTATCCTGGACACGATTGGATCAATTTGTGGTTGTTGGAGTTGCATAACCTGGCCACTGTTGATTGTGGTAGTTGGAGTTGCGCACTCGACCACCGTAGATGGTGGCTTTCCTTGTATGTTTTGGTTAATTCCGTAGAGTTGGATAGAATGCTTGACATTACTATACCACGAACTTGTTTGACAAAGGTGATGATGGAAATCATTCAGTCAGAAGCTGGGGAAACCAGTTTATAGGACCTAGATGGCGATTAGCTTTTACACGAGTATTAGTTAATCCTTCCGAAGTGGACAAAAGGATGTTGTATGCAAATGCGTCGTTTCAAGGATCGGAGCGAATCCGATGCAGTTGAATGAGGCGTATCATATGCCTACGTCAGTTAAGAAACTACGAGATAAGCTGTTATACATGTGATGTGATTTTAACAGATATGATCTCGTGTAATAGCGATATGGAGCAGGAATGCTTATGGGATTTTGACTAGCTACTGGGTAGCTACTATTGAGTCGTTGGAACATGAACAGTTGCAACAAGGGAGTGCTGGGTTTCCAGCACCGCGGCGTGTGTGTGTTCGATCATGTTTCGTAAACATGAACACAGCGGAAGCAATAAAAATAATAAATACTCCTATTTATTACAACACACACAACACACGCATGCATATTACAACAAGTGTAGACATAACCGTAAATTTAAATTTGCAATAAAAGGAAAATTTATCTACGTTATACCTTTCGTATGACGTGTAGCGCGAACGACATCAACCGGAACGATCCTCGCTAGAATCGTCTCTATCCGTATCCACGCCGAGTTCCTCGGGATGACTTCGCTAAGCCACGAGCTTCGTCTTCGTACGGGTTACTAGCCTCGTGTTGAAGACGACGTGATCGAGATGATCACGATCCGAATCCAAATTCGGATCCAAACGAGTCCTCAAACTCGCTTCTCGGAGGTATTCGTCATCCGATTGGCGAATCCTTCATCCTCCACTCAGAGGATTACCGGAATCGAATCCCGATAAGTTGTCGCTGTCGATCTAACGTCATGGCGGCGCTCCGAGGAAGAAGAAAAACTGGACAGCTTGGTGGAGAAAGGCGCCAAAACAAGGAAAGTGCTCACCTTTTCACCGAGGCCTAGGAAGATCAGGAGTCGGAGGATCACCGGCTGAAGCTTAGTGGCAAGGAGGACGCCGACACATGGGCGGTAAGGAGCTTGGCGGCACACCTAGGTTGGCACAACTAGGTTGGGCAACTCCAAGGGTTTTGGATTAGGCTTAATTATCCATTAAGCCCTCTTTATAGAGAACTAATTCTCTTAATGGTTATTGGATCATAACCATTAGGCCCGTTAACCGCTCCATTAAGATAAGTTAAAATAAACCATGATGGTTTATTTTAAGTTAAAACGAACCGAACCAACTTTTGGTTCATTCGTTTAAAATAAACCAAACCCTTTGGTTTATTCTCCTCCATTGGATTAGAACCAAACCATTTTGGTTTATCCATTATGTCTTCATAAGACTCGCCCATCCACTTCCATTGCATGAACGATTTCATGCTCGCTTATGTTTGTCCAACCAAACCTAGTTTCTCGATGAGAATCCCATTCTCAAGCTCGTTTTAAATCCTTTGGATTACACTGCGTTGTCGTGTGACCAAATAGGTTCTCGGTTTATGTTGGGCCTATAATTAACCATTAATTATAGAACGATCATGAGTGGCACCTAGTAGTACATCATGATCCCCAATTAGAAAAAGATCACTGATCCGTAACTATTTAAAACCCTTCACGAATGATTAAAGCCCCATTCCCGCTCATCTTATACCCACTTGGTTCAGACATGGTCTATTGTGTCAGTCCCACTGGTCCTCGTCACAGCCAGTAATCCTTTCTCGGATTCGTTTCTCCACGTATCGAAGTACCTTACTCTAAACATGTAATGCTTTGGCAAAGACTTTAGTAACAATCGAGAGGCCATGGGTATACATCTCCTCGCAAGGAGTGGTGAATCCTTTATAGGCTATTCAAACACCGATCACTGACTTATACCCAATCATCCGGGTCCACATCTCCAGAGATGTTTGCTTAAGATGTCGCATAAGTCTCCATGATCAAGATGACTTGAATCAAGTCAAGTGAACATTGCACAAGCCACAGAAGAACTTCATTGACATATCTATATATGCAGAGAACCATGAAGTCTTACGGTGGTCACTCAATGAACTAGTTACCATAACTAGCATCCACGATTAACTCGGACATCACAATGTCTCGGGGTGAATCAGCTTGGATACACCAAGGGTATACCTCGTGCTAGTCTCGATTGGTGTCCAAATCCATCAATTCATCGACTAGGATAAGATATATCACAATTACACATGTAGAGATACTCACTAGTTGTGATCCAATCACAAATTCTCTCATGCTGTGAATCGTATCGTGGACATTCAGTAAATGAGTTTAAGATCCAATCAAATACATAAAACATGTATACTCAAATAGTGAATCTTCATTTATCATATAAATAGTTCATACATAAGGCGATTGCCTTAGGACATCTCTCATATATTACTAACAGGGAGATTGGTCGCTATAGTCTCCCATGCACTTACAGAGTGTGTGGTGAAGTGTATCTTGGATGGTTGATGGATTTCTCTTTTGAGAGGATAATTCCCCGTCTCTGATGAGGATAGTGGGTTCCGGAGTTACATCGTTTAAGAAAGAGTTGCTACAGGAGGCACATCATTCGGGATTTGCTAAGCATCTTGGTGGTACTCGGATGTACCGAGATTTGAGATGTTTATACTGGTGGGAACGATATGAAGAGAGATACCACATACTTTATTCTTGTGGATATTTAGTGCAGTGAAGGTGAAGATCGACTCATTGGATTGCTCGAAATTCGATTCGAATGGAAGTGAGCATATCACTATTGGTGTCGGTATGGGATTGCTTAGAACCGTAAAGACATGATGTGATTTGGGTGATCATGGATTGACTAACTAAATCACTCACTTTACATATCGTGGAATAGACTTGTTGGATCATCCGTGAGTTGTATTCTTTGAAGATTATCGGATTGCATGGGGTACTTTTAAGTACCATATCGGATAGAGATTCGCAATTTAACTCACTATTTTGATGGAGTCTGCATCAGACCATGGGCATAGAGCTTCGACTCAGTACTACATTTCATCCACAGACGGAAGAATAGTCGGAGCATACCATTTAGACTCTGAAGGATCTATTAAGATCATGTCATGGATTATGGAGGTAGTTGGAGAACTACATTCCTTTAGTGGAATTTGACTATAAGAATAGTTATCCTCATCCATTCGGATGACTTCTTCAGGCCCAATCGATAGACCTGAGATCTCCTATCGGGAGGAAGTCGGGGAATAGCATTTGTTGGAGGCCATAGAGTATCCAACATGATCGAGTTGGTGCATATCGGATGAGAGTTATTAGGGTTCGATTCTACCTCGGTAAGCGACCTATGAGAGATTAGGTGTGAATTTTTGGTCATGGAGTGATAGTGAGGCGAAAATCATCACTGTAGGTTGGATAGTATCATATATGAGGAGGCTATGTGGGAGCTGGAAGAAACTATTCGAGCTCGATACCCTCATATGTTCACTTGAGGAATGTATGTGGTTCTTTCGGAAACTTGCTTAAAGTAATTTTTGTAAGTTAGTACGAAATTTGGGAACCAAATTTTTATAAGTGGAGGAGAATGTAAAATACTGAAATAAATAAATAAATAAATAAAAACAATAATAATAGAAAATACCCTTTTTAATTAAGAAATTATCTGATATAATTTTTAGGAATTTTTAGAAATTTTTCTGGATTTAAACGGAAGACTTATAGATATTTCATGGGGATAAAGCAAACAGGCTTTTAAAGCCTGTTTAGACGCTATTGAGTAATTAACTTTAAAGCCGTCGATTCCTTCTCTTCCCTGGTCTCTTCCTCTTAAAACGTATCGATCCTTCTCCTTCTCCCTCTGCGTCTTCGTCCTCGCGACAACTCCACGCGTTCCATTTCGCCGCACCGACTTCTACCCATCGTTCTTCTTCCCTCTCTTGCGAGCGATGGTCGACCCGAGTCGCCCCTCTCGCGTGGCGGCGAAGCATCGTGCTCATGGGCGAGCAGCAGTAGTCGTGGTGAGTTGGTGCTTCTGCTTGTCTTGTGTCCACGAACTGTGGCGGCGTGGTGGGTGCGACAAGGGGTTGTCGGCGCTTCAGTGCCTTGATCGGAAGTGCTCTTCACGATCTCCGCAGTAGCCGAATTTCTCTTTGTCTTGGATGAAATCAACTCTTGCGGTCTTTCTTTGGTTGTGGTTGTGTTAGTGAGGGTCCATGGAAGCCAATTGCTGAACGATTTGGGAAGAGCTGAGTTCGGTGGTGGAGCTATCCATGGTGAACCACTTAGATTGAGAAAGAGGGTTGCGTCGTGTGGTAGGTTTGGGTGTATCTTCGTGATGTTTGCTCACAGGAAATGACTCTTTGCGGGGCTAGGAGCCGATCTACGTCGTGCGCTATTGGTGTGGTGTCCGATTGGGGAGAAAAGGTAAGTTGTATTTACAATTTTGAATCTAGGTATTTTTCAATTTGTTGTTATTGGATTGGTTGATATTGGACCTATTGGAGGTTTGGGAGGCTATGAGCGATGGATTAAAGGGTTGTGAATAGTAAATAGGGTTGTCTTTGTACGAAGGTAAGATTTGTATCCTTTGTTCTAGTTAAATGTAGATATGTAAGTGTGGTAATGTATGGGTTATTGGTGATGTTCTATTGGTGAAACATTGGTTATGTCGTGTGGATAGAGAGAATTGGATTGGGAGAATTCGGGGATGTAGATGGGGTTCTGAGGTGTGTGTGTTCGAAGTTCTAACTCGTACGAGGAAATACGAGAACCTAGAAATGACATAGTAGTTAAGTTGTGTATTTGTTTAATGCTTGTGCTTAAACATAGTTGCTATTATGTGCAGGTTTGGGATACGAAGCAGGTCCGTGGCCGTGAGGATTATTTCGAGCTTTGTATCAAGTGGGTAATTCCTACTTATAGTTTTAATGCATCTGATTTAGATGCATGATCATCTTATATGATCATGTTACCTTGACCCTGCTCTTATTATCTTATGCTTGAACTTATCGTTGGATGTATTTATGCTCAATTGTTGATATCACATATTCCCTATCATGATTTAGGAGTTATAGATGTGATGTAAATTGGCCTAGATGTTTAGTAGGGTGTAAATGTTAGTACGGTGATGATGATTTATAAATTGGCAAGAAGGTCATCCATGGGTAGGTAATGCCTAAATGTTGGATTTATTTCCAATACCGTATGTTGCATATTTATTACCAACCATGTGTTGTGTAATGGTTAAGTGAAGGGTGATTAGTGTGTCGTATGAGCCGTGGTCTCTTGATATGATTAGTCACGACTCTCTACGGGATAGAGAGTCGTCGATCGATTGAATCTCTATTGGATAGAGAGTTATGATGTTAGTCGACTCTCCACGGATAGAAGTCCGTCGATCTCTCATTCTCTTGAGGATAGAGAGTGTATTGATCGGATAGTGCGACTCTCTTGAGAGTCATGAATAGTTTGCTGTGTGACACATTCATGTCATTTGCATGCATTCGATGACATAGTCTCCTTGGGGTTGAGAGAGTCGTTAGTCATCTTGCCTCCCGAGCACTCCCAGAAATGGCGGTGTGAGGCGAGCATCTGTGCCGCACTCTACCACTATAGAATGTGGTAGTTGGAGTTGCGTCTTGTCCGTGCGTGGTACTCAACCACTCATTAGTCGTCGATCGGTGGCTACAGAACCCCTTGTGTGAGCTCTTGCTCATATGCTACTTGATCATCAGCCCACTCGGCCACTCTGGGCTGGTTGGTGTGAGTTTGTTATGTCCTTACCACCTAGGTCACACTGGGGTCGTGGTAGTGAGTAAGGGTGAGCAGGCATGACCATGCATGTTGCATTGTCGTATCTGATAGCGCTTTGCATATTACCATATATATATATATATATTGTGATGTTGTATTTGTTTGTATTATGCTTGTTGCATTTATTTGTACATCATATTCATGCATGCTTCTTGCATATGTTATCTGATTGTGTCGGATCTTGGTATATGTGTTAGATGAACCATTAGATACCTTGACTAGCTTGAGTATATTGTGAGTTGATATTACTCTTCGTTATATATATGTTGGATATATGCTCAGTTGGATCGAGTAAGCGTGTGACTTTCGTATGTCGCATTTACGTTGTTCATTTGGTTAGGTGTATATGCTTGTATTTATATACTATCGATATACCTGTTGTACCTCTAGATTGTGTTGTCGAATTACATGTGATATTACATATATACATGTTTTTCTATTACCTGCTGAGTTTTACTCACCACCACCACGTACCACAGGTTTTTCATCGCCAGTGCAGAAGTCTTCGTGATGGCTTGGAGCATGACATCTCATCTCACCTCAGAGGCTCTGTGTTTGTTTTGGGCTTTCTATACATTGTGTTATATATTTGGAGTTTTCTGATGTCGTGTTGTGGACTTGTGGATTCATTTTGTCGCTATTAGTTATGTTGTGATGTGTTAGTGTCGGTATACCTTGTGTAGTTGATGTTGTTGTGTTTTATGTTTCCATTGTGTAGTTGTTGTAGTTAGTTTGTTATGTTGTTGTGGTTGTTTACATATTTGTATATTGTTGTTATTGTGCCTCGAGCCTTGTATTAACGAAATGTTGCCACGAGGAGATGTCTCCGTTGCTTTTCGACGGCATGCTCTCTGGCATCTTTGTGACCTCAATTCGACACTTGCATGGCTACTCAAAAGCTAATGTTTTTTCACAAATTTGCATTGCATTTTCTTTGGAAAATCACCACGGAGCATATCGAGGATACCATATCGCAGTCAGTGAAGGTAATTTCGGCTGATGCTTCAACATCTCCCGTGGTGAGACCCTCTCGACCATTAACAAGCCCTCTAAGCTTCTTCCATATTTATGTATTTTTCAGCTTGGGCGAGAAGAGTATCATAATCTGTGGGAGGCTTCTTGGATAGAGAATGAAAGAAATCCCCCTCCCGTAGTCCTTGAGTGAAGGTGTCCATCAAAATTTCAAGTACAACTGAAGGAATCTCTCGAGTGGTATGCGTGACCCTTTAGATGTATTGCCACAAAGTTTCTTGGGATTTTTGTTTAAGGTTGAATAAACTGAGAGGAGTGGTTGGGTATCATTCAGAACTGGAGAAATGTTGTAAAAATAATGTTGCAAAATCATCAAAAGATGTTTCAGATCTTAGTTTCAAGGTGATGAACCATTGCTGAGCAAGTCTAATTAGAGTGGTGAGAAAGACTCAACACTTGACGCCCTCAGAATACTGGTGTAATAGAGCGACATTCTTGAATCAACATAAATGTTCTTTAGGAATTGAAACACCATTATATTCAAGGACATGAGAAAATGCGGAGGCTCCTCCCTTAGAATATCCTCAGTGAAAGACATCTGTCTCTTGTTTACCCTTTCGAAAATGCTAAGGCAACTCCTTCCTTAGAATATTCTCATGAACTAGTTGGTTGCTTAGATGATGAACTATAGGTTCATCATTAATTAGTCGATTGGGCAAAAGTAGAGGTATCTCCTTTTGAACTTTGTCTATTGATGGACCCCTAAGCCACCTTTTGGCGAGATCCTATCTTTATCGCCACTCCAAGTGAGTTTCGTGGCAAGATGGTGTCAACAATTGTGGCCACTAATTGGGTAAGGTTCTCTGGAATCATGCCTTATATATATTTAAATTTTCTTGTCGGTGTGAGGTCGCCATGACTTCCACTCATTCTCTTGGCTTTTCAAGTTTGAACCATCGTAACTTTTCACTCAGATTTCACAAAGACACCAATTTGATGTCTCGATTCGGCACACTTCCTCCTCTTCCCTCACCTTTTAGAGTTTGTTAGCCTGAGATGTCACCCGGATCCGATCATAATGAAAAGCGTTAAAGGTGAGCGGCTTTACCAACACGGCTCCTCCAGCCTTGAGTTAATTTAGAAAGGAGAAGAATGTAATAGAACAGAAGAAAAAAAGTAGAAAGACTTTAGGAAGAAGAGTTCTCATGTACTGAATACAAAAAGAACCATCCTTCCCTTTACCTCCATAGTCCTTATATAGTAGATCAGAACCACCTCGTGATCAGGCCTATTTGTGATCATACCCTTGTAGGACTATTAGGGGACAACAATTATTGGAATCTCCACCTAGTATGCCCCATTTCTTATTTGTTATGCATTGAGAGACCAAAATATTGTTGGATCGAGCGCTAGAGGGGAGGGTTGAATATCGTTCAAAAACTTTTCTTTTCTCATAAAATCAAAGCAACACACAACAGAATAAGTAAGAACAAAGACACAGTTTATTTTACTTGGTTCACAACCAAACGGTTGCTAGTCCAAGGCCCTATGATCCTTGATAAACTACGAGCAATCCACTAAAATCTCTTCCTCGTTGGAGGTAAGAATCTGAAGAAATACCACGAAATGTAGAGGAAGAGGTAACAAGCCTACCTCTCCTCTTAGCTGATAAAGAAAACAAATAACAAAAGTAACTACCAACTTAAAAGTGTGGATGGCGGAAGCTTTGTCAATGTTATGGCGTTGATGTGAGACAAGAGCTTTGAATTGATGGAGCACTTTGGGAGCCTTTTCTTAGTCCAAGAGAGGTGTCATACCTCTTCTTTTATAGCCTTCCAAACCCTAGCTCATTGAGATTTAGATATGAGTCAATCATCATCATCCACTCCTCCTTTTGTGGCTCTTATCTTAACTTTTCTCAAAGTGACCATTCATTAGCAATTTAAGCTTCCATCTCTGATGGTGATCCAAATATTGATGGCTTGAATAGTCACCTGCATTATATGGTTAGCACAAGAACTATATAGTGAATAGTGAGATGGTCTTACCGTCGATCTCGACTTAGACCTTCCTCAAGTCTTAATCGGATAAATGCAGCTGATTGCCCCGTCACGAGGATGCGACATCATCTCGCACAAAGTTCTTACCTTCCTTACCTTTGGTCTTTATGACCTACCGCAGCTTTTGTCGCTTGACCAGGGTTCCTCGACTTGAGGTTCTCTGGTGCCTTTGACCGGTCAACCAACCAGGAGTTTCGTCCCATTGAGATTCTCTGGTGGGTTCATTCGACACAAGGTTTCGACTTGAGATTCTCAGCATCTCGACCTTAGCAAAGCCTTAATACAAATGCACACCTCGATAACATATGAGATAACAGGATAGCTTAACTTTGATTCTTTGTCATTATCAAAACTTAGGTTCGATTATTTGGTGCCCCTGCACCAACAAATATAACATGTGGATTGTCCATATTCAAGAATTACCCTTTGGTGGTGTCATTGGTGGATCAGGCGTGACAAATGTTATTGGAAATCCTTTTTGTGGTCCTTGAGCGTTATTATTAGAGATTGAGTGCTCGAGAAAGCTAGGAGTGCTTGGGAAAATCAATAGTATTCGGAAAAATCAGTAGTATTTGAGAGAACCAATAGTGTTCGGGAAATCTAGTAGTGTTTAGGAAAACCAACGGTGCTTTAGAAAATCAACAGTGTTCGAGAGAACCAATATTGTTTGGGAAAGCTAGGAGTGCTCAGGAAAACCAATAAAGTTGATAGCGTTCAGGAAAACTAGGAGTGTTTGAGAGAACCAATAGTGTTCGGGAAAATTAGTAGTGCTTGGCAAAATCAACTGAAAATCAATAGTGCTTGAGAGAACCAGTAGTGCTTGGAAAAACTAGGAGTGTTCGTAAGTCTTTAATCGAAAATTCTGGACACCATCAGTATTTGATTAAAATTGGCATCCATATTGTTTTTTGCCTCATACTATGGTTCATTCTATGGTATGCTAATCAATTTTTCAGAAATTTATTTTTGAGATGCTTATAAATTTTAATATTGTTTCAATATGTAAATAGTTAAAGAACAAAAATATTTTTACCTGCTCAAGTGGTGTGAAAAAATTTTCCAAGTCTAAATCAATCAAATTCTAGTAGGCAAGCTACCACATTGTCTACTTCATGTCTAGATCAACATTGACAATTAATTGAAAATGGAAATATATTATATAAATGTGTTTTTCAAATAAGTCTAAAGTGAAGTTCATTTTTATGTGCATATGTTTATATATACATAAATATACTGGTCCAGAGCTGGAATAACCAAGCCATTTTTTTTTTCCTTTTGGTTTATTGAACACTGAAATCAAATTCAAGATTGAAGGGATAAAGCATCAAATTATATGTATGTTCGGTTTACTTTTCTTTTCTTTTTTTTCTCCTAGTTATACGTATCTGGATATAACTTCTATTTCCCATTAAATATTTAATAGGGTTTTTTAGGGTGTAATTTACATCCCCATAGCCTTGGAGCTACACTTATGTTATTAAAAATAAAATCATTATTGTCACGTAATGCTCTTCTGCATAATCCAATATGAACTCTCCAATTCATTACTCCATTCTGAAAGAAAATAAATCCTAATTTTCATTTAAATACACTCTGCTTGCAACTTTTGCCTCCAACAGTGATATTTGTGTTATTGTTGTTGGTCATTTCAACTGTGTAAATATTTTGTTTAACAACCTGCTATGGTTGAATCATGTTTGTAATTGTCTTAATAGAGTTCAAATATGGTGGTTGTTTCCTTCGTTTGACTCATCTATTGGTATATCTTGCATAGCCGGGAGAGGACCCCTTTAGCAAACGAAGGGATGAAAAGAAAAAACGAAATGAAAAACAAGAGAGAAGCCGGTTGCAGAACCTCAAGCAAGCTGCTAAAGCTGGTGCCCTTCCAAGGTTATCTTTGTTCTTGCTCTGCCTTTAACTCTGGAACTAAAAATACACGAGGAAATAACTATTTTTCTTGTTGATGATTAACCGTCCATATTTCTTTTGTCAGTTATGTCATCAAGAGAGCCTTACAAGACTTTTTAATAGCTGATAAAACTCTATATAACCGATCCTAACTAGTTGAACCGTAATATTAAGGCCGTTAAGCTCATATAGTTTAGCTAGCACGTATTCTTTCTGCTGGTGGATTGCTATTACCAAGTTTATTGTTTATTGTGTTATATAAGAATGGCTTCATTCTCAAACTAGTAGTTTTGGCATTGAAGTAATTGAAACTTGTTTTAATAGAACTATCAACTATTATCAACACATGCCATAAATTTTAGCCAACTTTCTAAGTGTTTCTCCCCCATGTATGAATAATTATCCATACAAACTCTTTAACTCTCTAAAACTTATCATCTAATCTAGTAACCCAATTTCCTTTGCAGTCGCATACAATTGGCTGCAACAGCATTGCCCATCACAGGAACCCGTGCAGATCTGCCTACCAAATCTAGTAAAGAAGAACTTGAGAATGTAGCTGGGATGGCAGCGACGGCTACAGCAAGTGGTGGGAGATTCGATCGGAAGCTTCCAGGAGAAAAACCTCTCAAGCATACTGGCAAGCATCCAAAGGTTGGCTACATGTTTCCTCTTTTCTAGCATTTCTATCTTATCTTGCAAACTGATGCCACATTAATTGTTGGTATTAGAGACACAAACAACCAAATCAAATGGAAATTTTAAGAAAGAAAATATTGTATTAGAATGAATACTTCAATTCGTGTTACAAATACTATTCTTAAGTTTTTATTTGGTCTCTATTTTGTACAACTACTAATGATCAAATATCCTTTTGTAGGGAATCCTATGCGATAAACAATAAAATCGTAGCGAAAAAAGGATCCCTTGAGCGATCCATGCGAAAGAAAACTCATACAAAATATTGATCAAAAAGCCCTATCTTATAGGGTATATCTTTGATGCGTGCCCTTTGTCTATCCCGCTCGTCCATGGTTCGCCGGATCTCTTGCATGTTCAAGCGTAGGTGCCTCTATGGTATCAACATGAACACTCTTTTGGAGAAAGGTTGTGCTAGCAACACCACATAAGAGAGCTAGGCCAAGAAAGGATTTCGGCCAAGAAGAAGGAGAAAAACAAAGGCAATTTCACTATATCTCTTCATGATCCAAAGCTCCCTTTTTATATTCATCCCATGAATATGAAAGGTTTTATCCAACCCTTGGTTTTCCCTCTTCAATGCATGATTAATCTACATTAATCATGTATGGAACAAGGTTTCATTCATGCATGAAAAGAGGTTTCATCCAACCCTTGGTTTTCCTCTTCAATGCATGATTAATCCACATTAATCATGCATGATGAATTTATACTATTCAAATTGATTTGAGTCCAACTCAATTCGGCCATTTAATTTGAGTCTAACTCAAATCCAACCCTTTCAATGAATCCAATTCAATATCTAATGGTTCATTTAGTCAAACTAAAATGAACCTCATCTCCAAAATAACATGTTCTTTGTATATGACCCTATAGGTTTTCGTAACGTTGGCAATGTCTCTAAACCACTTTAGACACATAAGCAATGAGCGACATCTAGCAATGCATCATTGCTATCCAAGTTACGAAAATGTCAAGATCCGACAAAAACCTTTATGTGGCTATTATCTTGTATGACTTTGTCCTTCTATCCTCGATATCTAGATTGATCAATGAGGTATAAACCGTGTCATCTTCTTATCAATCTTTGTATTTCTTGATCCCCAAGTAGACTCACTCAAACAAATGAACTCAATATTTCATATCACCTCATTTGAGCATGACCATGCATTTCGTGGTCTTACTCTATCAAGAGGCCTAAAGATATCACTCCCGTCATATGGGAGGGATAGATCTCATCTACATCACTCACATCCCTCCCCATAGTTTGTTACATACCCAGTAATCACCTTTATAGTCCACCCTATTAGGGGTAACGTTTGACGACACTAAAGTATATAACTCCTTATGTAGGGAACCGTAGTGATTTCATGCCTAAGGACTATTCATACTAATATTCACATGAGAAAGTTTATGACACTCATATAACGATCCATGAAACTTTCTCATGGTGGGTCAATTCAGTACATAGTCTCTAATACCCATGTGTCAATTTGATATCACATATCCAAGACTTGTGAGATTAAATCATCAATTGACCTAGCTACATGCTAGTCTCTATGCATTATTATTGTCCTTGCATATTAATACTCGACTAGGAATAGTTAAGAGTAATGTTCTATATATATATATGTCTACAGACTCTCACTATCAATTCAACCAATTGATATGCTATAAACCTGAACCTACTATTCAAGGACACTATTATATTATTCGTATAACACAGATAAAAAATAATATAATAAGCAAACCTTATCTGTTATTAATGAAATATGATACATATGATCCCTAATCAATCATCTCATGATTGATACTAAGGGCTGACACTAACAATCTCCCACTAGCACTAGTGTCAATCACTGTAATCTCTAAGATCCAGTGACCTAGTATGACCATCATGCTTCCTCTGTGCCAAAGCCTTGGTCAAAGGATCCACAATGTTAGCATCATTACCTATTGTGCATATCCGCACATCTCCTCTATCAATGATCTCTCGAATGAGGTGATACCACCGTAGTATATGTTTGGAACGTTGGTGAGAACGAGGTTCCTTAGCCTGTGTTATAGCCCCGTTGTCACAATAAAGCTCTATAGGGCTCACAATGCTAGGAACTACACCAAGCTCATAAACAAACTTTCTAATCCAAACAACCTCCTTTGTCGCATCGATCCGGCAAAGAATATACTGACCTCGTAGAATCATTCTTGCTTTAAACTCTTCCACTCATAACACCACCATTTAAACAAAAGACATACCCGATTGCAATCAAATCATCCTTGTCCGTTTGGAAGCTAACATCGTTGTAACCCTTTATAGCGAGCTCCTCATTGCCTCCAAATATCAAGAAATATTCTTTAGTTCTTCTCAAGTACTTAAGAATATTCTTGACGGCTATCCAGTGACTGTCACCTGGATCGGACTAGTACCTACTCGTCATGCTTAAAACATACGAGACATTAGGACGAGTTCATAGCATGACGTACTTAATAGACCCTATAGCAGATACATAAGGGATCTGATCCATACGTTCCCTTTCTTTCTTAGAAGAAAGGCATTGAGCCTTCGAAAGGCTCACACTATGTGACATTGGCAGAAATCTCTTCTTGAAATTCTGCATGGCAAAACGTTTAAGCACATTGTCAATGTATGCACTCTGACTTAAGCCAAGCAATCTCTTAGATTTATCTCTATAGATATTAATGCCTAAAATGTAGGTTGTTTCACCTAAGTCCTTCATTGAGAAACAATTCTCAAGCCAAGTCTTCACAGACTGCAGTGTAGGGACGTCGTTTCCAATAAGAAATATGTCATCAACATACAAGATAAGAAAGATAACTATGCTCCCACTAACCCTCTTGTAGATACAGGGTTCATTTTTATTCTTGATGAAATCAAATTATTTGATCGTATCATCGAATCGAAGATTTCAGCTTCTAGATGCTTGCTTTAAACCATAAATGAACCTTTACAACTTGCATACCTTGCCAGCATGCTTTGGATCTATAAAACCCTCAGGTTGCGTCATGTACACATCTTCGAGGAGGTTTCCATTCAGAAATATAGTTTTGACATCCATTTGCCAGATCTCATAATCGTGGTAAGCTGCAATAACAAGCATAATCCGAATGGACTTAAGCATCGCAACTGGTGAAAAAGTTTCATCATAGTCAATACCATGAATTTGTTTGAAACCTTTAGCTACCAATCACCCTTTATAGGTATGCATAAGATCATCCATGTCAGTCTTTCTTTTAAAGACCCACTTACACCCAATGGATTTGACCCCTTTAGGTGGATCAACCAAAGTCCATACTTGGTTAGTGTACATGGATTCCATTTCGGATCTCATGGCCTCTAGTCATTTCTCAAAATCTGGGCTCATCACAACTTCCTGATAGGATGTAGGCTCGTTTAACTCAACAAGCATAACATCATCATTGTCAGACAAGAGAAATGAATATCTCTCAGGCTGACGACGTATCCTATCGACCTGCGAAGAGGTTGGTCTACTTGAACAGGTTATTGCTCCACAACTTCTTGTGCAACAATCTCATCATCCACAACACTTTGTGGTGTGCTCTCAATTTCCATCTCAGTGCTATCTTTATCTTGAATTTCTTCAAGATGTATTTTACTCCCACTAGTTTTTCTAGAAATGAACTCTCTTTCTAGAAATATGTCATTTCTAGCGACAAACACTTTGCCTTGTGTGGGATTATAGAAGTAATATCTTTTCGTTTCCTTAGGATATCCTATAAAGTAGCACTTGTCTGTCTTGGGGCCTAGTTTGTCGGAGACTTGACGTCGAACATAAGCCTCACAATCCCAAATCTTCATAAAAGATATCTTGGGACTCTTCCCAGTCCATATCGCATATGGTGTCTTTATGACTGCCTTAGATGGAGCGCGATTAAGTGTGAAAGCAGCCGTCTCTAAAGCATATCCCCAGAAGAAAGAAGGAAGATTTGTGTGACTCATCATGGATCGTACCATATCTAATAATGTACGATTTCTCCTTTCTGATACACCATTCCACTGTGGTGTTCCAAGTGGAGTGAGTTGAGATCTAATCTCAAACTCAATGAGATAGTCACAAAAATCTTGGCTAAGGTATTCCCCACCTCGATCTGATCGAAGCACTTTAATACTCTTACCAAGTTGATTTTATACTTCATTCTTGAATTCTTTGAACTTTTCAAAGGATTCAGATTTGTGTCTCATAAGATACACATATTCATATCTACTGAAATCATTAGTAAAAGTAATGAAGTACTGATAGCCTCCTCTAGCTGCTACATTGAAAGGCCCACATACATCAGTATGTATGAGTTCTAACAAATCAGTAGCTCGTTCGCCATGTCCACTAAATGGAGTCTTGGTCATCTTGCCTAGAAGAAAAGATTCACATGTCTCATATGATTCAAAATTAAATAAGTCCAGTAATCCATCCTTATGGAGCTAGGATATGCGACTCTCATTTATGTGACCCAAGCGATAATGCCAGAGATATGTTTGGTTCAGATAATTAGATTTGAACCATTTGGTATTTATGTTATAGACTGGGGTTTCAAGATCTAGAAGATAGAGACCATTCACAAGGTGTGCACTATAAAAAAACATATCATTTAAATAAACGGAACAACACTTGTCCTTTATTACAAATGAGAAACCTTTCTTGTCTAAACAAGAAATAAAGATAATGTTTTTAGTCAAGGTAGACACATAACAATATTCTTCTAGTTCTAAGATAAGCCCAGTGGGAAAAGATAAGGATTATGTCCCTACAGCGATGGCGACAACTTTTGCTCCATTGCCTACCCGTAGGTCCACCTTGCCCTTTGTCAATGATCTAGTCTTTTGAAGGCCCTGCACATTGGTACAAATATGAGAAGCACAACCGGTATCTAATACCCAAGAAGACGAGATAGATAGATTGACTTCAATAACATATATACCTGAGGCAGAAGTCTCACTTCTCTTCCTTTTCACCTCTTCCAGGTATAGCTTGTAGTTTCTCTTCCAATGTCCGGTCTCATCGCAGTGGAAGCATTCCCCTTCCTTAGACACCCCGCCTTTAGATTTCAATGCATTTGCCTTGCCTTTGCCTTTGGCTTGGGTCTTACCCTTACCTTTAGGCTTCTGCTTGCCTTTGCCTTTGCCTTTGTTCACCATCAATATGGTGCTAGGCTTTGCCTTCTTAAGGTTGAGTTCAGCAGTTCGCAATATGCTCAATATCTCAGGTAAAGGCTTGTCAATTTCATTCATGTTATAGTTCATGACAAATTGACTGTAGCCTTCTGGCAGTGACTGCAAAACAAGGTCAGTGGTCAGCTTTTGGCCTAATGGAAATCTCAATCTCATTAGGTTTTCAACGTACCCAATCATCTTGAGTACATGAGTGCCTACGGGAGTTCCTTCTTGCATCTTGCATTGAAACAAGGCCTTTGACACTTCGTATCTCTCGTGCCTTGCTTGTCCCTGGTATAGTTGTTTCAGATGCTCAACCATATCATAGGCATCCATGTTCTCATGTTGCTTCTGAAGCTCAGAGTTCATGGTGGCAAACATAAGGCATGACACATCCAGTGCGTCATCTTGGTGCTTCTTATAAGCATCTTTGTCAGCACGAGTGGTCGTAGGGGTGGGTGGTTCAGGAATGGACTGCTCTAGGATGAACAGTTTGCGTTCTTGCTTGAGAACTATCCTCAAGTTCCTGTACCAGTCCAGAAAGTTAGCTCCAGTGAGCTTGTCCTTATCAAGGACAGATCACAGAGAGAGTGTGTTTGACGTATTTGATGACATGGTGATCTATAATATAGAAATGCAGAAATGTATCATATTTCAATCATTTAATTAGGCCTTTAACTAAATGATTCTCCCACTGGTCACAAAGTGGGACAAGATTCATATTTTACCACATCTTGAGTTAGCTTTGGCTAATCACCCAAGACTCGTATAAGTTAGGTAGGTAGCTTGTACCAATTACATCTAATGTAACTCTTGTATATCTATATGAACAACATTATTTGTTCGTTGTGTCAATCACATGAGATATCTTTTTAAATTACCACTCATCTTGAGTTAGCTTTGGCTAATCACCCAAGATTTATATAATGTAGGTAGATGTCTCGTATGAGCTATGCCTCTAAGTTCATCAATCTAATAGAGAGAGCTTAGTTAAGTCAAACCCAAGGTTTAATAGGCGGGCATCACAATTATCTGTCAGATTTTTACCGAGGTAAATCGAGTCACTTTGCTTTGGCAAACACGCTGTGATTGAACAAGGTAATAGTAAATATTAAACTTTGGTAGACATATAATAAGTGACCTAATTTTGTGACAACTAACTACGCATGCATCAAATATACAAGCATCACGTGCATCACATATACAAGCATTACATGCATCACATATAAGCAAAAAAAAAAACGTGACATGATTATGGCCCATATTCTACGATCCTCTCAAGCCAATGAGAAGATCGAATGGTCAACCTAAAGATAGCATCTTCTCCAAGTGCTTCCTTTGGTCATCATGTGTTATCGACATCCTTCTTGTAACTTCATCCTCCAATGGACTTTTCACTCATCATTTTATACATTACAAAATAAGAATACTCGAGTTACATTCGAGTCTAGATCTATTTTACAACTAGAAAAATAAAGAGGGAGACACGATACACAGGTCGTATTATGAGTTACAACACCCACATACACATCACGACACGCAGGTCGTATTATGAATTACAACATGATCTAATCTCGTTGGGGTAAAGGGCCATAACCATGCACCATGGCAACCAACACACAACAAATAGATCTAGGACGTCAATATTATTATGTTTGCAAAATTTTCTCATGAGCTGAAACCTCACGGCGGTCCCGCTAGCCAGTTAGAGGCAGGGTTAAGGGGCAACGCCCCTTGCGGGGGGGAGGGGGCAATGCCTTCAAAACAAAATTTATTTTGTCGGCTCTTTGAATGAATCACTGCTCTAAATCCATCAAAATGAATCCGAGACCTTCTTGTTCTGTTGATGCATTCTTGCGACAAATCTGTTCTCAACAGAGTGACACAACCATATCAACTAGTATGAAAACCGTAGGTTATGTAATTTTGTCAAGACCAATCTTTTAGTTTGATCAACACAAACTTATGCATCCCGACAAAATATGTTGATACAGTTATGCAACCCATAACAAAATATGTCCTACTTCTATATCACATATAAAAGTGCATAAAACTTTGTATGATCTTTCGCAAGTGGCTCTAATACCACTGTAGAGAATCCTATGCGATAAACAATAAAATCGCAGCGGAAAAAGGATCCCTTGAGTGATCCATGCGAAAGAAAACTCATACAAAGTATAGATCAAAAAGTCATATCCTATAGGGTATACCCTTGATGCATGCCCTTTGTCTATCCCGCTCGTCCACAGTTCGTCGGATCTCTTACACGTTCAAGTGTACGTGCCTCTATGGTATCCACACGAACACTCTTTTGGAGAAAGGTTGTGCTAGCAACACCACAAAAGAGAGCTATGCCAAGAAAGGATTTCAACCAAGAAGAAGAAGAAGGAAAACAAAGGCAATTTCACTAGATCTCTTCATGATCCAAAGCCCCCTTTTTATATTCATCCCATGAATATGAAAGGTTTCATCCAACCCTTGGTTTTCCCTCTTCAATGCATGATTAATCCACATTAATCATGCATGGAAGAAGGTTTCATTCATGCATGAAAAGAGGTTTCATCAAACCCTTGGTTTTCCCTCTTCAATGCATGATTAATCCACATTAATTATGCATGATGAATTCATACCATTCAAATTGATTTGAGTCCAACTCAAATCAAATCAATTTGAGTCCAACTCAATTTGGCCATTTAATTTGAGTCTAACTCAAATCCAACCCTTTTAATGAATCCAATTCAATGTCTAATGGTTCATTTAGTCAAACTAAAATGAACCTCATCTTCAAAACAATATGTTCTTTGTGTTGACAATGTCTCTAAACCACTTTAGACACATAAGCAATGAGCGACATCTAGCAATGCATCATTGCTACCCAAGTTACGAAAATATTAAGATCTGACAAAAACCTTTCTATGACTATTATCTTTTATGACCTTGTCCTTCTATCCTTGATATCTAGATTGATCAATGAGGCATAAAACGTGTCATCCTCTTATCAATCTTTGTGTTTATTGATCCCCAAGTAGACTCACTCAAACAAATGAGCTTAATATCTCATATTGACTCATTTGAGCATGGTCATGCATTTCATGGTCTTACTCTATCAAGAGGCCTAAAGATATCACTCCAGTCATATGGGAGGGATAGATCCCATCTACATCACTCATATCCCTCCGCATAGTTTGTTACATACCTAGTGATCACCTTTATAGTCCACCCTATTAGGGGTGATGTTTGACGACACCAAAGTATATAACTCCTTATGTAGGGAACCGTAGTGATTTTAGGTCTAAGGACTATTCATACTAATAGTCACATGAGAAAGTTTATGACACTCATATAACGATCCATGAAACTTTCTCATGGCGGGTCAGTTCAGTACATAGTCTCTAATATATACTCATGTGTCAATTTGATATCACATATCCAAGACTTGTGAGATTAAGTCATCAATTGACCTACATGTTAGTCTCTATGCATTAATATTGTCCTTGCATATTAATACTCGACTATGAATAGTTAAGAGTATATATATATATACACTCACTATCAATTCAACCAATTGATATGCTGTAAACCTAAACCTACTATTCAAGGACACTATTATATTATTCGTATAACATAGATAAGAAATAATATAATAAATAAACCTTGCCTATTATTAATGAAATATGATACATATGATCTCTAATCAATCATCTCATGATTGACACTAAAGGCTAACACTAACACTTTTAAGATTAGATGAAGCTAATTGTCAAAATGTTTGCACTAACAAATGACAATTCAAAACAAAAGAAAGGAGAGTGAGATACTTCTTGTGTTTGCATCCAACTTGGTCTATTTATCTTTATTGAAAGTTGTGTAAAGGCTGACACTAACACTTTTAAGATGAGATGAAGCTAATTGTCAAAATGTTTGCAGTAACAAATGACAATTCAAAACAAAAGAAAGGAGAGTGAGATACTTCTTGTGTTTGCATCCAACTTGGTCTATTTATCTTTATTGAAAGTTGTGTCTCTTAGATCAAAAGTTGTGACTTTTCCTTAATCAAAAGTTGTAACTTTTCCCTTTCTTCATTTTCATTATTTAAAATATCCAACAATCCTCGGCTAGTTTCAATAATTGAAAATGCTTTGTTCATGAATTATAAAATACATCTTGATAATTTGTGCATTAACAATGGTATCTTTCGATTGAATCATCATTTTAGTAATAATTTCTTATAATTTGTAAAATTATTTTGGTAGCTAAGCTTTGAACCAAAGGTTTATGTAACAAGCTACATGAATTATCATACACAAATTCACTTTTTTTTCATTTGTTATAATCAGTATACACTTTGTGTTATGCCACAGTCCTTTCATGAATGTGTCAAAGTTTAAGTCCAAAATTTTATGGATAATTAAATTCTACATTCATATAGACAAACTCTCAAATGCCCTCGCCATTTATGACACATTCTGTGACTTGTTAAGATTAGTAAGTTCATTCTCATTTTACTAGCATAAAAATAAATACTCATCATTTATATAGTATTCCAACCTTTAAACAATGTACTTTTCACTACATTGAATCCAAGACTACGCAATATGGTAGCGTTGGATTGAGGTTTTCATTGTTGAAGGTTTATTTTATTGACTTCAATCCCATCTTAATAGAGATTCTTTCAACTGTATCTCTAGTTAATCCTTTTGTCAAAGGATCAGCTAAATTGTCTTTGGACTTAACATAGTTTATGGTTACGACTCTATTTTTTATTACGTATTTAATCATACTATGTCTCACTCTAATATATCTTGATTTACCATTATAAACTTCACTATAAGCTTTGACAATCATACTTGTGCTATCACAATGGATAGAAAAATAAGAGATAGACTTTGGCCACAGAGGTATCTCTATAATAATTTTTTAGCTATTCAGCTTCCTTGTTAGTCGCATAAAGCTACAAACTCGAGTTCGTTATACAAGTTTTGCTTCTTGGATGCCCAAGAAACAACTCCACCACCTAAAATAAAGATCTAACCACTTGTTGAAGAGTGATCATCTTTATTTGTTATCCAACTCGCATCCGAATAACCTTCAAAACTGAAGGATCTCCCTTATAGCTTATACTATAATTTATGATGCTTTTAAGATATCTCAAAATTCTTGTAACACCTAGCCAATATTGTTTACTATGGTTACTTGTATACATACTCAACACCCCTATTGCATAAGCAATATCTAGGTGTGTACAAATCATGACATATGTCAAACTATCTATCACTTGTAAATATTCCAATTGTGATACTGTTGAACCCTCATTTTTGACATGGTCAATTTTAGGATACAAGGGAGTTGGGGTTGGCTTACAATCATAATGATTGAACCTTTTGAGAACCTTCTCAATGTAATGAGGCTGCGAGAGTATGATTAATCCTGGGTCTCTTTTAATTTTTATGCCTAGGATGACATCAACCTCTCCCATATCTTTCATATCAAACTTGTTTGATAGCAACTTTTTGGTTTCTAAGATTTGTTGTAAGTCTGAGCCAAAGATCAACATGCATCCATGTAAAAACATATTATGACACCTTTGCTATTTGAAGACTTGCTATATATGCATTTATTTGATTCATTGATCTTGAATCCATTAGCAAGTATTACTTGATCAAAATTTTGATGTCATTGCTTTGGAGCTTGTTTAAGTCCATATAAAGGCTTCATAAGCTTGCACACTTTGTGCTCTTGTCCAGGTGCTACAAACCCTTCAGGTTGTTTCATGTATACTTCTTCATCTAACTCATCATTTAAGAATGCAATCTTAAGATCCATTTGATAAATCACCCACTTAGATTGATGCAATTGCATGTAGTACCCTTATGGTGGCTATCCTTGCAACCGATGAGTATGTATCAAAATAATCAAGACTCTATTTTTTGTTATAGCCTTTGACTACTAATCTAGTTTTATATTTGTCTACGGTTCCATCGACTTTCAATTTCTTTTTGAAATTCCATTTACGAGCCACTGACTTTGAATCGGGAGGCAAATCCACTAGAACGTCAGTATTGTTTGACAATATTGAGTTTATTTCATCGTTGATTGCCTCTTTCCAAAATAATACATCTTGTGATTTCATAGTTTCATCATATGTTTAGGATCATCTTCTGTATTAAAACAGAATGCTATTTTGCTACTTAATACATTTCTTATTCATTCAAAAAGATAAGTAACAAAATCTGGACCAAATGATTTGACCTTCCTTGCTCTTTTGCTTCTTCTTAGCTCAATGATCTCATTTTTGTCATTTGAATTAGCAACATCATCATTTCTCAAGTTATTATTTATGTTCTTGGAAATGGAATTAAATCTTTGTTCATCAAAGATTGAATCTCTTGATTCTATAATCGTATTGATTCTTATAGAATCATTGTGTTCAATTACCATGAATCTATAAGCTTTGCTATTTTTGGCATAGCCTATAAAGATGCATTCGATATTTCTTTCTCCCAATTTTCTCTTTTTGGATTCAGAAATTCTTACAATGGCTCTACAACCCCACACTCTTAAGTGTTTGAGATTTGACTTCCTTTTATGCCAAAGTTCACAAGGGGTTATTGAACTTCTTTTATTTGATACTCTATTGAGTATATAACAAGCTGTAAGTACAACTTCACCCTAAAATTCTTGACTAAGATTTGCATTAGTCATCATGAAATTAACTATTTCCATTAACATCCTATTTTTTTCTTTCAGCCACACCATTTTGTTGTGGTGTATAAGGTGTAGTCAACTCGTATTTGATACCAGTTGACTCAAAAAATTCTTTATCATAATAAATTCTCCACCTCTATCAGTCTTTAGACATTTTATAGATATGTCATTTGCAAGTTCAACTTCTTGTTTATATGACTTGAACATTCGCAAGGTTTGATCCTTAAAATGCAATAAAAACACTTTACAAAATCCTACGCAATCATCTATAAAAGTCATAAAATATTTATTTCCTTCCAAAGTTGGAGTTGCATGCAAATCACATAAGTCACTATGCACTAATTCCAACTGATTGATTTTTCTTTCGATTTGTGGAAAAGACATTCTTATTATTTTATTTAACATGCAAGTATTGCATTTTTCATTATTATTTTGTGCACATTTTGACAAAAAGTCTAACTTTATTATGTCATAAATTCTTTTATAATGAACATAACCTAATCTAGAATGCCACAAAATAGTTGAAAACTCAATCAAGTAAACAAAAGATGCATTCTTATTGATAGACATAACATTGAGCTTAAACATACTATTACAAAAATAGCCCTTCCCAACAAACATCCATCCCTTGGAAAGCACAAATTATCAACCTCAAAAACTAGTTTGAATCCAAACTTGTTCAAAAGACTATCCGACACAAGATTCTTTCTAACTTTGGGAACAAATAACACATTGGTTAAAGTTATTACCTTCCTAGAAGTGAATTTTAGATCTATCTCCCTTATGCCTTTGATGGATACCATTGAGGAGTTTTCCATGTAGACAACAAAGTTTGAATCTTTAATTTCCCTTAAGGACTTGAAGAAACTTTTGTTCTTGTATATGTGTTGAGTGGCTCCCAAGTCAACCTATCAAATGAATTCTTCATCAACCATATTGATTTCAGAAATCATGGCTATAAGCATCTTCTCATTATTGTTTTTGTTGTTTGGAGCATTTCCATTTTTCATAAGAAGTCGACACTCATACTTCTAGTGTTCCTCTTCTTGCAATGATATCACTTGTCTTTCTTCTTTTTGTTCTTATCATTGTCCTTGCCATGAAAAGTCATTTTCTTGGACTTGCTTCCTTGGTCTGCCTTAATGACATTCACTTTGGTGGTTGGCTCTTTGTCTTTTTCACCTTCTTTTGATTGACTATTGCTTTCCTGTATTCTTAACTCTTCTTCAACACGGAGAGAGTTAGCTAAACTTTCAAGCGAGATCTCTTCCTTTTTATATTTGAGATCTCTCTTGAAGTCTTTCCAAGATGGACGGAGTTTATCAATGAGAGCACTAACAATTATAGTTTCATCCATAAGCATATTATGTTCAAAAAAGTGATTAAGCATCCTTTCTAATTCAGAAAATTATTGCACGATAGACCTATTGTCCATCATTTTGTAGTTAAAGAAAGTAGAAATTAGAAATTTTTTACTTGTAGAATCTTCCCTCGTATACCTTGTCTCTAATTTCTCTCAAAACTCCTTGGTGGTTGGCACCGTATGGTAGATGTCGAAGAAATTGTCATGCATACATAGCATTTAAGATGTGTCCTCAATATATCTCGTCATTCGTCTTCCACTTTTGCTTAGTTCGGTGTTCATCTAGCGTCTCCTCCTCCTCCCCTTATGCATCGACTTGGGTGTGCTGAGCACGTACACCACCTTGAGAGCCACCAAGAGAAAGTGGACGTACTCTCTTCTTCCAGTGGGTGAAGTTGCCGCCATCAAACTTGTCAAGTTTAACTATACTAGAGGTGAGATTTTTTACTGCACTAGCCATTTGATTGGTAGGGATAAAGCCTTAAGAATGTTGGTATAGAGACACAAACAACAAAATCAAATGGAAATGTTAGGAAAAGAAATATATATTTGGACGAGGACTTCAAATCGTATTATAAACACTATCCTTAAGATTTTAGTTGATCTCTATTTTGTGCAACTGGTAATGATTAAATATTTTTAATTGTCAAAATGTTTGCACTAACAAATGATAATTCAAAACAAAGGAAAGAAGAGCAAGATAATTCTTGTGTTTGCATCCAACTTAGTCTATTTATTCTTATTGAAAATTATGTCTTTTGGATCAAAAGTTACTATTTTTCCTTGTTGCAACTTTTTCCTTTTTTTTTTATTTTCATTATTTAAAATATCTAAATTTTTTTTTTTGTCCATATAGTTCCTATCTGTGGTCGAAGGCAAGGGAATGAGCTCACAAGAGCAGAAACAAACAGCTATAATGGCCAAAATCTCCAACAATATACTTGATGCCAATAAGGTAAGATATTCATTAGTGTTTAAACAAACAGTTTCAGCTTCTAGTTTTTTTATTTCAAATGTTCGCTAAAGACACCACCTTATTGTTCTTATCATCATGAAACAGGCTATCAATGTTTAACGTGAAAAAGGAGAGAAAGCGAAGGATGGAAAAGCAGAGCCAGAGATCTTCGCCCAGTAAGCTTAAGCCAAAGAAACCTCTTAAGAAACCATCAAAGAAGCACTAGATGATAACGTACACCCTCACTTTATGTAACTTATTCATGTCAAATTTCTATCCTATTCTGCAATGTACTTTTATGTATCGGCAATTTACCAAACACAGCAGCCGAAGTTCGGATTTGCCCAAAACACGCACTATAGTTTCATAATGACCAAATCGCGCGTGTAATTCCCAAAATACCCCTCCCGCCAAACAGCTTTGGAATTTAATGCAGAGAGAGGTTTGCATCCATCCGAGGCACATCTGAAAATCCGAGCCATCCAAACGTCTCTTCCCCACGTGGGAGCGTCACATGTCGTTGATGAGCACCACACGCATTTTCCTCCGCAAACTAATCGAGCAACACCATTTTTGATGAAACCTAGTAGTTATCAACGACATCATCGCTCCCACGAATTTATCAGATTAATCCAGTTAGCTCACTCACCAGCCGCTTCACATAGTATTATCATGTATGTATGTGTTTTTATTCTTGAGACTGCTATGAGGTTAATAAATGCATTGTAGGTGGTTGTATAACCAAGTTTGCCACACACCCATAAATACGATATAGGTATATCATACCAAAGTAGACCAATGCACCCATAATTGCGATGGAGATTCATAATCGAGTTTTGTCCCCACCTAAACAAATGCCACCTAACTTAAAAGGTGATGCTTCCAATTAAATCCACGATTCGAAGTTCCCTGATTGATATTTACTAGGAGATTCAATCATGCGAGAGAGTAGGTGAGCCGGCAATGAAATTCCCAGACCACCGTATCCTAAAATTTAAAATCCCACCATGGGAGAGTAGGTGGCCGGCAATGAAATTCCCACCATTGATCTGGATAAAAAGTGATCGGAATTTAAATCCCGGAACATCGTGTATTTGGCGCAAATTCTCAAAGACCATTAAGGTTCAACAAATTCGGATAAAATATATATGGTCGAATTTAAATCTCGTTACCAGTGGTCTTTGAGTTTAATACCCGAGCACCATGGGAATGAACTTGTCGAGATAAATTGTGGTCTTTGGTAATTTATATTCCAAAGACCACGATGGTAATGAGATTCAAACTCCCAAAGAACACCTTGGTCTGGAATCTAATTCACTAGACCAAGGAGATATAAGTGGTCGACATTAAGGGTGGTCTGGGATTAGAAACCTCGGAACACTATGGTCCTGCGAATAAGACTCGGCACCATTGGCATTGGGTGTCGAGATAAATGGTGGTCGAATTTATATCCCAGCACCACTGTGGTAATGGGATTAAAACCCCCAGCAACACCATGGTGCTGGGAATGTAATTTTCAGCACCATGTACATATAAGTTGGCGGAAATATTGGTGGTGCTGGGAACTAAAATCCCAAAGAACAACACTGGTTCTCGTTTAAATATCCCAAAGACTGTGAGATGGAACTACCCAGATAAATGGTGGTGCCGAGTTTATATCCCAAAGACCACCGTGGTAATGAGATTAAAACCACCAGAACACCATGGTGTGGGAATGAAATTTCCACTCCATGTACATAAAATTGTCGAATTGTTGGTGGTGCCGAACTAAAACCCCAAGAACACAAATGGTTCTCAAGGCGTTTAAATATCCCAACACCGGGGAGATGGAACTAGTCTAGATAAATAGTGGTCTTTGGGAATTTATATCCCAAAGACCACCGTGATAATGGGATTAAAACCCAGACAAATGGTCTTTGGGAATGAAATTTCGGCACCATGTACATAAAATTCAGGAATTGTTGGTGGTCTTTGGGAACTAAAACCCCAACACGGTGGTTCTGCGTTTAAAAATCCCAAAGCAGGAGATGGGGCTGGTCGAGAAAAATGGTGGTCTTTGAAATTTATATCCCAAAGACCAGTGGGCGAGATATAAATTTCGGCACCATGGAGAGGAACTGGTGAGAAAAAGTGGTCTTTGTCAATTTATATTGGAGATAAATAAAGTCGTCTAGGCGGGTCGAGTCAAGCGTTACCTATACTATCATTCTCCACCTTTCCTTATGCTTCCAAACGAGTTATGAAAATTAATGCTCTGTGCCAACATTCGACGATTGTGCATCATATGCCGCGTGCTAATTGCACGCACCCATAACGCTTTGTAGGAGTGTGGAAACTAAGTATCCTCTACGCATAAACCCGGTAAATGTCTTCCTCTTCCATTCCATATAAACCGCTCATAATTTCAACATTGAAAGGTCCATCAATGGTTTTGTAAAAACCCATTAATGACCCTATCTATCAACATCAAATGTTATAATTAGTTAAGTGCATAATTGGGAAACCTAACCATAAACTCTCATCCTCCACTTGTCTTCAGACTTCTAAAGCCTAGTTAAAAAAATTCAGCCTACTTTCATAACACACTACATATAACAGTGTTGATTTTAAAAACATTTGCAGGGATGACCCCCTTCCTGATGAAGTGTTAACATTTTTGGAAACAATTGAATCAAATTTGAAGGATAGAGAGTTAGATGATCAAGATTCCATAAATCTATGCCCAAGTAATATTCCATCTTCATCTCAGTTTACTGATGTGGGCAATAGAATTACCAGTGATCAACACCTTGATATAAATAGAGACGCTTCTTCCATACTCGAAGAAGAGTTTGTCACTGCTACCACAGTAGATCATGAATATTTTGAACAAACTTGGAGTGAAGAGGAGGTAAGTGATATACATGGGATAGAAGAGTTAGAATATACAAATTCTTCGGAAGAATTCTTCGCTGATGATATCCAACATGAAGAAGGTGAGTTAAATCCAGATCAGTACAGTGACTTAGAGGAAGTGTTCCCAATTGCTGATGATCCCTATGTTTTAAATCCACAAATAAGACTATTGGCAGATGTCGGTTCATCAGATCCAAATGATTTTTTCACTGGACAAGTTTTTTCCTCTCGACAAGAGTTTAAAGATGCACTAGTAAGGCATGCGATGCTAAAAAACTTCAGATACAAGCCAGTTGACACCAGACTCAATAGAATTAAAGTTATTTGCTTTAGTCAGCCTTGTTCATGGAGTCTAGTTGCAAGTGGAGACGTGGAGTTCACTGTCACAAAATATGTAAAGCAGCATGAGTGTGACAGTGTTAGGGAAACAGCAGATCACCATGCTTGCACATCCACATTTGTAGCAAACCAGATTGTAGGACGGTTAGCTACCTCTGATGATTACAAACCAAGTTCAATTCGAAGAGAAATGCAAGCTAGGTTTGGTGTTCACATTTCATACAAGAAAGCATACACTGCCGACAAAAGCATTAAAAAGTGGTAGGTGATTTTGATCAGCCTATATTGATCTTCCAAATGTACTTGCGTGAGTTAAGAGTTAGAGATCCCGATACATATGTTGCGATTAAGAAATGGTGAAAATCAATTCCAGCGATGTTTTGGGCATTTGGTGCTTGTAAGAGTATTCAGTTGTATTTGCGAAAACTAATTGGAATTGATGCTACACATATGACCGCAAGTATCACGGTGTTTTGCTAATAGCTACCTGCGATTGTGATAATGCAAAAAATTGCCGATTGCATTTGGAATTGCCGAAGTTGAATGTGGATCTGCTTGGGAGTGGTTTTTGGATCATGTAAAGACATTCCTTGATGTCCTGCCAGAGTCATTGAGCATTGTCTCAGATAGACATCGGGGATTATATCAGCAGTTAACAAAGTGTATCCATCTCGCCCATCATGGTTTTTGTTGCTATCACTTGTCTTGTAACATGGTGATAGATACCCGATAGATCCTCATTAGGTTTATTTTGGCGTGAGCAGAGCAAATACAAGAGTTGACTTTGATCGATTAATGCAGAACATGCATGACAAACACAAGGAAGCATATGCGTGGCTACAAAAGATCGATCCAAAAAGATGGGCCAATGCACACTTTCTTGGCAGGAGGTACACAATGTTAACCACTAATTGTTCCGAGAGTTTAAATGCATTATTCAAGGAAGCACGTGAACTCCCCATCACCAGTTTAATTGACAACACTAGAAGAAAGCTTGCTCAATGGTTCTATAACCGTAGGGAAGAATCTTCAAAAAGGTCAGGTTTTCTAACACCTTATGCCATTAAAGAGATTGATGAAAGGAGAGAAAGAACTCGATTATATTCGGTATTCTCATATTCACAAACGGAAATGGAAGTACAGACAATAGCATCTTCGTATATTGTTGATTTGGATAGGTGAAGTTGCATCTGCGGTGAGTTTCAAATTTCAGGAATTCCTTGCTCGCATGCTATCATATCATCATATATCTGGAACATGGATCCATACCGCTATCGCGAGCATTATTTTCTAAGGAAACACAGGAGGCCACTTACATGGATCGTATTTACCCATGTCGAAGTAAGAAATTTTGGCCTAATGGTGACAAAATTTTCGGAGTTCTACCTTCTCGTAGCCTTGTGTAGCCCGGGCGAAGAAAAAAGGCACGCATAGAATCCAAACATACTGGGAGGGTGAAAAATAAATGCAGTGATGCAAAATAAAGAGGTCTTGTAGAATGCCACTACTAATTCCTAAGTATGTTTATTGTGGTTGTGTAAATATTTTTAAAGGAAACAATGTTAATGTCAATGTCAATGTCAATGTTAATGTTAATGTTAAGCTATTTTTGAATTGTAATGGAAAATTTTGTTACGTTAGTTTGCAAAATTGTAATCTCAATATCTCTGTGTATCGTGTCCAAAATTTCCGATATTCAAGGCAGGATTAGGTTTACATGCAATTTTAATCGGGCCCGCGCTGTGGCACGCAATAAACATGGAGGTAGGAGGATCGTAAGGAAGTTTTCGATGCAACAACATGTGAAGTCATTAGGTCTTTCTCGATGCAAAGATTTGAAATTTGGACTCTGTAGGTCCATCAACGGTTTTGGCCAAAATCCATTGATGGCCCTACACAGAGACCATCGTGTTCTGGAATTTAAATTGCCGGACCACCTTATTTCCTACTGTTTGAAAGTGTACATGGTATCGAAATTGAAATCCCGGGACCACCGTGTTCCCTTGCCATTCTAAATTGACGTGGTCCCGAATTGAAATCCCAGTGACCACCGTGTGTTCCCCGCCACTTAATTGTACGTGGTCCTCGAGAATTGATATCCCAAAGACCACCTTATTTCCTGTTTGAAAGTGTACGAGCTGAATTGAAATCCTAGGACCACCGCGTGTTCCCGCCAGTTCTAATTAGACGTGGTCCCGAATTGAAATCCCAGACCACCGTGTGTTCCCGACCACTTAACAGACGTGGTCCCGGAATTGAAATCCCAGCACCACCTTATTTCCGACCTGTTTGAAAGTGTACGTGGTCGAATGAAATCCCGAGACCACCGTGGTGTTCCCTTCGGTTCTAAATTGTACGCGGTCCTGAGAATTGAAATCCCATGACCACAGTGTGTTCCCCGGCCACTTCTAAATTGTACGTGGTACTGGGAAATGAAATCCCAGCACCACCTTATTCCTTAGCCCTTTCGAATTATGACGTGGTGCCGGGAAATAAATTCAGACCACTTTGTTTCGGGATTATAATTACCAAAGACTAAAGTATTCTAAACCGTCCGACCGCACCGGGTTAATATAAAACTCCCTGGAAGTTCAAACATCTCAACACCACATTTCATTTCTATCGCTCCTTGCATTCTGTGAATTCCGCCTGCTCCCGGCCTGCTCAAACTCTTCGCCCAGCTCAAACTCCCTGCAGCCAAACCCCCCTGTTAGTTAAACCTCCCAGTTAAAACATCTCAACACCAGCTCAACACCATCTCAACGCGATTTTCGACCTAAGTAAGTTTTGTAGATTTCTTAAATTCTGTGTCGCTATCGTTTCTTCCGATCTATCTAGGGTTTTTGCCTTTTTCCATTCACGATCTCGTTTAAACTCTCGGGCGATAGGGTTTAGGGTTTTAGGTTTACCATTTAAGCAGAGGTAACGCTTGTTTGTATCATCACACATGTTTCAATCCATTTCATCTATCATTTAAAATTGTCAGACATACAATGCATTTGGTTGTTAACCTAGGAAATTTTTTAGTTAACGATGGCTTAATCGTGAATCATCAAGCGATACTTCGCAAGAACCCGTATCTGATGCGAGGAAGAACTAAGAGAATGAACCGGAAAAGCAACGCTTTCCCGTTTAAAAATTTATTGCAAGTGTGCCGAGTGTGGAAGAAGAAACGCTTATTCGAGCTCCTTTGCGTGGGTTTTGGACATTCCGGATATTACCTATGTCGACTTCGCTCGTAATATGTTTGATAATTGGGACCGCACGGAGAAATATTTTATATTCCAAGATAAGAAATTGCATTCACAAAGACGGATGTCTCCTCATCCTCGTCTACTGTGATGATGGACTCGAAGTTCCTATGAATAATGAAGCTCTGGCCCCGACAACTATATATTCAATATTTCGTGGAAGTGATTGCTCTAACAAGCATCTGGAGGATTTATTGAAGACCTCCAGATCTCCAGATAATTTAGGATCTGCAAAACTTTATTGTCAGTTGTTTATTTTATATTTTTTTCTCTTGTGTGTTTTTTACTACCACCAGCAGTAAGCCTAGAATAGCTATGCGATCACTTATAGATTGTGTAGAGGATTTTGATAACTTAGGCAGGTACAATTGGTGCGAAGCACTTTATACGCATACGGCTCCTCAAATGGAGTCAATTGGTATGGGAGTCACATCATGCGACCAAAAGCGACGTCGTAGGTGGATCCACCGGCATCAATGCTTAAGGGTTTCACACACTTATCTGGTGTGAGTGAATATATTTTATGTCTTCCGCAAATAGTATAGATAAATCTATTAACAACTAATCTTGTCATTCCAGGTATGGATGTGCGAGCATTTGTGTATCCTACCTCCACACGTCCCTCATGCTTTGCCAAGAATGCTGAGATGGAGGTGGAGTTCCACAAATGTAAGGGTCGTTAAGAAGATGGTAGATGGTCTCGTACCTGACAAAATAATTGTCGATCTAATTCCAAAGACAATGAGTCAGATCTGCGTACATACCGCTTCCCCACCTAGATTTTCTGCATCAACTCCTCAACCCTAAACTCAGGTCGACACAAGAGGAATGACCTGTCCAGTATGCCAGGAGAATGCAGAAATTGTATCTACTCTAAGCACCAAGCTAGTTGAAGCAAGGTGTGATTTTGAAAGCACCTCCCTACTTAAGGAAGAGACCATCGAACAACAAGAAAAGACAATACAGGAGCTTCTTCAAGAGTTAGAGGAGGTCAGGAAGAGGAAGGACAACGAGATAAGTGAAAGGGATGATATAATTGCTGAAAAAGAAGCATTAATCGCTGAAAAAGACAGCTTTAATCGAGCTTCAACTCAATTTACAATCCCGGGATGTAGAGGGGTTACAATCACAGCCTATACAAGCTGTACAAACCCAACAACCTTCTTCTGCATACACTAGGCAGAAGGTTTGTGTGAGGAAGAAGGCTCTTGACGGTCTATCACCCCCTAGCCTTAGAAGCCTCCCTCTTGCATGGTTTTCAAACATCCCTAAAAGAAGGAGAGTTGAAACTCTAATTGTCCCCACCAAGGCTATTGAGTATCCTCAAGAGACCTAATATCTCTCCCCGCAGAGCCAAACATCGAGCAGAGTCAGCCGAGATAAAAGGAAAATCAATTGCCGAGGAGGGTGAACCCGAAATATCAGATACCGGCACACAAGTCTCCACAGAAAAACAACCAACACTCGACGAAGTCAAGCAGAGGATATTGGAGGTGAGCATAAGTTATCCTGTCCAGTCCTATTTTTCAGACAAAATATTTCATGAAAATCAACAGTTTTATTTTGTATACAGCAAGCTTATAAAGAATTCGTCGGTAAGATGGATCCAAACGTCGGGGAGTCTTTATTGAAACTAAAAAAAATAGAGTAAGACAATCTTATATTCTTTGTATATACCTTTCATCTTATGTTTTGAGAGTTGCTAATAACCCTTTCCTTGTGTAGTGTGTGATGCTGACAGTGGAAGACCGATGCTATTAACTTATACATGGACTCTTTCCTTACAATATTTGATTGGAATGTTTTGACACATGGGGATTGCATAAGCGCATATTTTTCAGTCTTAGCTGAGCAGTGCAAGGTGACTGATAAGCCGTACTATAACTCAATTTTCTGTGGGGCTGGATTCCCGGTAAGTTTTTGGCCCTTTTGCAAGGAATTGTAAACTTTACGGCTTCGGTGTTTTGACAGATTTTTTTATACACAGGATATGTTTAATATTATATGCGCCAAGCATTCGAGCAAACTTTTTAAAACCCTGTGCAATCCAATCAGATACATATTTTGTCCAATAATCCGTGACGATCACTGCCACCTACTAGTGGCCGACTTGGAAATTTCAGAGTTCATCCACTACAACTCCTTGTCCGTCAGGAAGGCTTACACTACTCAATTTGAAGAAACAGTAAGCATTAGATTAGATTTCAGCTAAATAAACCGTTTGTGTATGGAGGATTCATAGCATTTATTTCGGTCCCAGGTTGAATTCTTTAAAAAGATGCACTCTTCGTATTATGATAACTGGCATCCTGGCCTGGCTGAAAAAATTTGTAATGCAAACTTTTCCGTCAGTCGAGTCCCAGTGCTCTTCGTAAGACATCTAATAATCTTTGTAAATACCATATTTTATAAGCTAGCATTGGACTAATAATTTTTAATATTGTGCATTTTTATAATACGATACATTGAGAGCCTACTATTTGGGTACCCTAAAAGATTGCATGCAGGATATGAGGAGCTTGATTCGTGGTGGGGAATAGAATAATGCACTACAATTTTGTTTGCAATTATGACCGTCAGATATAGTGGGATATGTTGTAAGACTATACAGAGTTTTAGATATGTAACTACACCAAGGTGCCTCACTGTAAAGTCATTAGTCACCGCAAAGGTGTTTGCAACTGTAGTATCCAGACAATTATGGAATATATATACTTTTTTAAATATTTCAACCACTTGAGTTTATGATTTTGTGATGTGATTTCTACGCAGTGGGAATTAAATTTCAGACAACCGTGTTCTGGATTAAGATTCCCAAAGACCACCTTATTTCTCGGCGATTCGCAAATGGATGTGGTCTCGAGAATTATATTTCAGACCACGTGTCTGGGAGTTACATTCCCGCACACCGTATTCTGGCCAATTAAATCAGACGTGGTGCCGAATTCACTTTCCAGCACCAACGTGTTCCTGGGATTAAGATTCCCAACACCACCTTTTTTCTTGGCCAGTTCGCGAATGGACGTGGTGGAATTAAATTTCAGACCATCGTGTTCCCGGGATTTAATTCCCGACCACATTTTATCTCGCTCGTTGAGCATCGTGGTGCCGAGAATTCACTTACAAAGACCACGGTGTTCTCGGGTTTAGATGCCCAGACCACCTTATTTCTCGCCAGTCGCAACGGATGTGGTCCCGGGAATTAAATTTCAGACCACGTTGTTCCTGGGATTTAATTCCCAGCACCACATTTTCAGAAATCAGGCCCCGTGCCAAGTGGCACGAGGCCGAAACTGGGAGGCAGGAGGATCACAACGAAGTTTGCTCGACGCAACAACATGTGAAGTCGTTAGGTCTTTCAGTCGATGTAAAGAATTCGGAATTTGGACTCCTGTAGGTCCATCAATGGGTTTGGCCAAAACCCATCATCGATGGCCCTAGTCACCTCAACTTCGGTCTAAACCAACTCCAGTGGCTTTGGGACTTGCCCCTCTGTGTATCGTGTCCAGAATTTCTGATTTTCAAGGCATGATTAATTCCCAGCACCACATTTTTTCTCGTCCAGTTCGATACTGTACGTGGTGCTAGGAATTCACATACCAGCACCACGGTGTTCCTGGGGTTTAGATGCCCAGCACCACCTTATTTCTCGGCCAGGTCGCAAACGGACGTGGTCCTGGGAATTAAATTTCCAGGACCACTGTGTTCCTGGGATTTAATTCCCAGCACCACATTTTCAGAAATCAGGCCCCGTGCCAAGTGGCACGAGGCCGAAACTGGGAGGCAGGAGGATCACAACGAAGTTTGCTCGACGCAACAACATGTGAAGCCGTTAGGTCTTTCAGTCGATGTAAAGAATTCGGAATTTGGACTCCTGTAGGTCCATCAATGGGTTTCGGTCAAAACCCATTGATGGCCCTAGTCACCTCAACTTCGGTCCAAACCAACTCCAGTGGCTTTGGGACTTGCCCCTCTGTGTATCGTGTCCAAAATTTCTGATTTTCAAGGCATGATTAATTCCCAGCACCACATTTTATCTCGTCCAGTTCGATACTGTACGTGGTGCTGGGAATTCACTTACCAGCACCACGGTGTTCCTGGGGTTTAGATGCCCAGCACCACCTTATTTCTCGGCCAGGTCGCAAACGGACGTGGTCCTGGGAATTAAATTTCCAGGACCACTGTGTTCCTGGGATTTAATTCCCAGCACCACATTTTCAGAAATCAGGCCCGTGCCAAGTGGCACGAGGCCGAAACTGGGAGGCAGGAGGATCACAACGAAGTTTGCTCGACGCAACAACATGTGAAGCCGTTAGGTCTTTCAGTCGATGTAAAGAATTCGGAATTTGGACAGAGTCCATCAACGGGTTTCGGCCAAAACCTATGATGGCCCTAGTCACCTCAACTCGGTCCAAACCAACTCCAGTGGCTTTGGGACTTTCCCCTCTGTGTATCGTGTCCAAAATTTCTGATTTTCAAGGCATGATTAATTCCCAGCACCACATTTTATCTCGTCCAGTTCGATACTGTACGTGGTGCTGGGAATTCACTTACCAGCACCACGGTGTTCCTGGGATTGAGATTCCCAGCACCATTTTATTTCTCGGCCAGGTCGCAAATGGACGTGGTCCTGGGAATTAAATTTCCAGGACCACTGTGTTCCTGGGATTTAATTCCCAAAGACCACATTAGAATCGTGCCCTGCGCCAAGTGGCACGAGGCCGAAACTGGGAGGCAGGAGGATCACAACGAAGTTTGCTCGACGCAACAACATGTGAAGCCGTTAGGTCTTTCAGTCGATGTAAAGAATTCGAATTTGGACTCAGAGGTCCATCAATGGGTTTCCAAAACCCATCGATGGCCCTAGTCACCTCAACTTCGTCCAAACCAACTCGGGCTTTGGGACTTTCCTCCTCGTATCGTGTCCGCAATTCGATTTTCAAGGCAAGATTAGGTTTACACCCAATTTTGAAATCGTGCCCGCGCAACCGCACGCGCAAACCGGGAGGTAGGAGGATCGGAAGGAAGTTTCGACGCAACACCACGCCAAGTCGCTAGGTCTTTCAATGATGTAAAGATTTCGCAATTCGGACTCATGTAGGTCCATCAATGGGTTTTGGCCAAAATCCATTGATGGCCCTACACAGACCACCGTGTTCTCGGAATTTAAATTGCCAAAGACCACCTTATTTCCGCCTCGCTTGAAGTGTACGTGGTACCGAGAATTGAAATCCCAGACCATTGTGTATTCCCTACCACTTAATCAGACGCGGTCCGAATTGAAATCCCAGACCACCGTGTTCCCCTACCGCTTCTAACAGACGTGGTCCCGGGAATTGAAATCCAGTGACCACCTTATTCTCACCATTTCGAAATTGACGTGGTCCTCGAAATAAATTCCTAGACCACCGAGTTTCGGGATTATAATTACCAAAGACCACCGTATTCCTGGCTAGTTCGAATTGTTCGTGGTCCCGGGAATTAGAATCCAGACCATTGTGTTCTCGGTATTTTAATTCCCAAAGACCACCTTATTTCTGCCACAATCAGACGTGGTGTCGGGACTTTTTCCCAAAGACTTGTGTTCCTGGGAGTTAAATTCCCAACACCACCGTATTCTCGACCGGGCCGAACAGACGTGGTCTCCGGAATTAAAATCCCAGTGATCATTGAGTTCCCGGGATTTTAATTCCCAAAGACCACCTTATTTCTCGCCACCAATTGTACATACGGTGTCGGGCTTTAATTCTCACCACCACTGTGTTCCTGGGAGTTAAATTCCCAGCACCTCCGTATTTCTCGGTGAGTTCAAAATTGTACGTGGTGCTGTGAATTAAAATCCCAGAACCACTGTGTTGTTGGAAAATTTAATCTCAGGGCCATTGTGTTCCTGGGATTTCATTGTCAGCACCAGCAAAGTATTGAACAATATATTATATAACATTTATTAAAGCTCAAACACAAACAATAAACATATTTACAGTCACTGTTGATCTATGGGAAGCAGTACCATTTACAAATTAGCAAATTTCATTAATTACAATAATGCATTGTTATACTGCTACCTGAACACTTCTAAAATTACATCAGGAAGAACTCATCCCTTAAAATTGAGACAGAGACATCTATTCTGAATTTGGTCATGTCTGCTTGTTTGAAGTCAATCTTCTCACCATAAAGCGTATATCTCATGTATCAGCATCACAAAGAAGGCACAATCATTGCTGTAAACATGCAAAGAAACATTTTATATTTCAATTCAAAAGTATAATTTTCATGTTCAGTATTTTTCTTTTAGTACCTTGCCACTTGTTAGGGACAATCAATAGAATGTAAAACCCAAATTGCCGAATGGGTAATAGCCTTGTAAACATGGATGAATTGCTGCAAGCTCCTTAGGTGAATATCCTTTAAATTGGGATACCTATAATTACACGATGACTAAGTTAACATAACTATTCATTAACAGATAACAAAGTTAAATTGATGGAATATCTATATTTAAAATATTTAACTACTCACCACTGCTTCAAAATCAGCTTTTGATCTTCCACCATATGAAATGGAGTTGTAATGATTGAAACTCATTGCTTTTGTGTCGATACACAACAGGTGAAAGTGAGTTTGGTCGTAAGATTTAGAGGTATAATAATATATCTAACCTCTCCATCATTCATGTCTGTGTTTATGATTTGTCTTGTGGCAGTCTTCCACGATAATCTTAATGCTGACTGAAATTGTGTGTAGAGGAAAAAATATTTAAACAGTTAGTATAACATCAAATGTCGTGAAAATACAAGATAATTTAACTCCCTACAATGAACAGGGATGAGCAATACGCAGACTTGTTATATGACCTACATGAAGAGGAGGCCCCCCTAAAAAGAATTGAGCAAAATGTATCGATAACCTCCCCATCTGTGAAAACAGATCCATTAACTCCAGAGTATAAAGAATTCAGAGTTAATGAAAAATGACCTTCCTCCCAAACATAACCTCACATTATCTACAAAAAAATTTAATCGTAAATAAATATTTGCACTTTATAATATTGTAATAAAATTTTTGAATGTAATGGTGGATGTAACTACCATACTTTATTTTTTCTAAACTTTTTAGCAAGTAGGTCACATCAGCATCTTGTTTCTGGTTCTTTGCTGTCTTACACTTTTTCTTGACATACTATAATACAAAAATAATATTAGTTATTTAAATAAAATAACACAAACTAATTTTGGGAAGTATTCTGACTAACCGCAATGACTTCCATTCTCATTTGGTTGAGTTTATCAATTATTGCTTCATCCCTGTCAAGATCTTTTTCATCTTCTTTCAAAATACAGATAGTATCCCTCGCTTGCAATTCATCCATACCAATTTTTTGTTTGCCTTTCTTGTCAAACACTTCTACTTCTTTTACAGCTTTATCGTTGCCTTCTAATAACTCAACATCGATCTTTTTTTCTTTTGCTTTGAGGTACCAATTTTGCCCACAGTGGACTATCAACGGGAGTATCCCTGTAATCATAGCGGGTTCTATCTCGCCGTCTTGTTCTGCTGGCAATTGGTTCCGGTTGAGGTTGAGGGTCAACTTCAGGCTTATTTGGTTCAGGTTCCATACCTTCTCTTCTTATAATTTCCATTAGTTCTTTTACCCTTTCAGTTAGTGCCATGTTTTCCATTCTTAACTCTTGAGTTGTCTCTGATAAACTAAACACTCATGGCATTCACTAGTAGGGTATTTTTCTTGTATAGTTTGTGATGATGATGTCTCTATTGGATGAGGAGTATTTTCAATATAATAGTCAACCTTATCAAGCAATATATTTTCACTACTGTACATACTAGATCAACAATGACCTATCAAAAAATCAACAATTATTTAGATAACTAAAATGAAAACTGCTAAGTTGTGGTCTTCTATTTAATTGCTCAGGAGAGATTTGCTCCAATAAATTTCGACCTTGCTAATATGTGAAGGAGTTGCCCTCCACTTATTTATTCGTGGGCCTTCAAGATTGTATGGTCTCTCGGATTAGGACATGTTCCGTAAAACCAAGCCTCGCCATATCGAAGTGTTACATACTTACGTAAATATAAAAGAAAAAATTATTTAGTAAGAAAGAACTTACACCAAAAGGCCTAAGCAAACCCTTTAGATAAGGAATTTTTCTTCACAAGAATCAGATTATTAGATGAACATATATCTCCAATAGTAGGCAATTGTGGAGCCATAAATTGATGGATGGCTTCGACCCAATTGACACTACCTATGTTGTCAAAATCATCTACAATATCTACAAGACCTATGGGGACCTTATATGTAATAGTACAGAACAACACACAAGTAAATATATACAATACATACAACTTACAAAATACCAAAACATCTTCATCTACTTCTACTCTAGTAGCAAAGGTTTTAAGCAAAAACTCTAACCTCGATCTAGTTGGTTCTTTTTTGGAGAATTGAGAATTGAAAAGAGCACCTGATGCATTAGTTGAATTCATAGGAACATAAGCCCTCTATCCGCAATAATGAGCAAAAGGGACACATCTTTCGTGAAAGCAATCGCACAGCTTGAAAACTTAAAGCTTTGACTTGTCAAATCCCAACTTGAAATATATTGACCAATATTCCACTGGATTTGTGGAATGTCTTGTATATTCAAAATACAAAGAAATGGGATTTGTTTAATTATCTCTCTATGCCTTTCATGTAAACAAACTTGCTTCCCTTTAGCACTTGGACCTCCAAAAAATTCAATAAAGTGGCCTAAAACGCTGGTCCATTGCAGTTTCTTCGCACACTCATTATTTCCCTAACAATTACAAAATACATAATTTATTCCTTCATTTTGTAATTGTAAAAAACAAATTTGAGATTCGACAATTCTTTGCAATAATCTCAGAAAAAAATTGCCATCGCCACTCTTTTCTCTGTGTTCTCTCTCCATGGTGTCGAAATTTATATCCTGTGCCCACGATGGTGTCTGGATATAAATTCCCAAAGACTACCATTTATCTCGACTCGCCCATCTCCCCGTGTTGGGATATTTAAATGCGTAACCACCGTGTTGTCGGGTTTTAGTTCCCAAAGACTACCAACAATTCCGGCAACTTTTATGTACATGGTGCTGGAAATTAGATTCCCAGCACCATGATGTTGCTGGGAGTTTTAATCCCATTACCACGCGGTGGTTGGGATATAAATTCCCAGCACCACCATTTATCTCGACCAGTTCCATCTCCCTGGTGCTGGGATTTTTAAACGCAGAACCACTGTGTTGCTGGGGTTTTAATTCCCAGCACCACAAACAAATCCGACAACTTATATGTACATGGTGCTGGAAATTACATTCCCAGCACCATGGTGTTGCTGGGAGTTTTAATCCCATTACCACGGTGGTGCTGGGATATAAATTCCCAGCACCATCATTTATCTTGACTGGTTCATCTCCCTGGTGCTGGAATTTTTAAATGCAGAACTACTGTGTTGCTGGGATTTTAATTCCCAGCACCACCAACAAATCCGGCAACTTATATGTACATGGTGCTGGAAATTACATTCCCAGCACCATGATGTTGCTGGGAGTTTTAATCCCATTACCACGGTGGTGCCGGATACGAATTCCCAAAGACCACCTTTTCTTGACTAGTTTATCTCCCGTGCCGAGATTTTTAAACGCAGAACCACGTTGTTGCCGGGTTTTAATTCAAAGACCACCAACAAATCCAAGAACTTATATGTACATGGGGCTGGAAATTACATTCCCAGCACCATAGTGTTGCTGGAGTTTTAATCCCATTACCACGGTGATGCTGGGATATAAATTCCCAGCACTACGATTTTTCTTGACTAGTTCATCTCCCTGGTGCTGGGAGTTTTAATCTCATTACCATGGTGCTGGGAATTTACGGCTCTATTTATCTAATTCATATACATATCAAGAGATCGCTCATTTGTATTTGAATGTTTCAAACCATTCCAAAACCATAACGAGAAATCATTTTAAACATATGGCATACTTCATATTGACTAAAGTAAGGAATGCGACACATACCTTGGCCTGAAGGAGAGGTCAACCGGATGTTTGACTCATTCTCGCAACACGAAATGGTAGAAAACCCAATGAGATGTACGCCTTCAACTAAACCCTAAACCGAGTAAGAAATGGGTAAAACTCTAGTTAAATGAGAGGACGACACCATATTACCTCGAAGCGTCTTGACGAAATTCCAAGAACTCGGAAACTAACGTAATGAAGCAGGAGGAAAAATGGAGTTTAAGTTTTTCCAAGTTTTTGTGCGCCAAGATTTTCCTAAGTCAAGACACGAAGACTAGAATGTGGTGACTTGTTTGACGGACGCTTCGATGGCTCGGGATTTGGAATGTGGCTCGAATGCATGCGGGATCTTTGCATTAAAAACGCTATTTGACGGGAGGGGTATTTTGGGAATTACGCGCGCGATTTGGTCATTCTGAAACTATAGTGCGCGATTTGGGTAAATCCGAACTTCGACTGCTGTGTTTGGTAAATTGCCGTTTATGTATTGAAAAGAAACTGAAGACTTGGCGGACTATAGTCTAGTGTATCTATTCGGATCCTTTTATATATCCACAATACAATCAGTGAAGCCTTCGGATAAAATTGGAATGATACATAGAAGATTAGCATGCCTGCGAAGGATGACATGCATAAATCGAGAAATGATCTAAATTTTTTATTCCCTCGTGATGACTCAATGGTAAATACAAGAGGACGTTTAAGAGGATGTCCAAATTCGAAATCAGACGAGGAGTTAAAACTCCCTCGAATGAAATACTCTTTTTTGTATTTACTACTAAGTTAACGGGTCAAAAATTCACCCCACAATTTATCTTCCTCATAATGACTGAAAAATCGATCCAAATTCGAAATCAGATGAGAGATTAAAATTCTCTCGAATGAAATACTCTTTTTTGTATTTACCACTGAGTTAATGGGTCAAAGATCCATTCCATAATTTATCTTTCTCATAATGACTGAAAAATCGATCAATAGAGATTATTACCTTGACGATTTCAGTCTTTTTTTTTTTGTACAAGTAAAGCCTCTGGAAAAATAATAGTTACAGTTCGACGTCTACCCTACGTTGGCATATGTTTTTCAATGTACTTATATTTTTAAGCTCTATCTTAGAGGAACTTCAAAACTGATCTGGTAACTTGTCGTTTTGCAACGTCACTGAGCTCTGGCGATCGAAGACGCCGTAGTCACCGAAGATGATGACGGATACGATGTCATAAAATCCTCAAAACTCTTACTGTGCTTCAGGGCAATCGTTTTGAAGCTCAAGTACGTCGCCGCCATCTCCGGCAGCGGCGAGCTACCCTCCAAATACTCCGTCACCCGGCGCATGCTCGGTCTGGCTGCCGGCAGCGGATGCGTGCAGAGCAGCCCAAGCTTCAGAACCAGCTCCACCTCCTCCGCCACAAACTCCTCCAGCCTGGCGTCCCTCGTCTCGAGTATCGACCCCTTTCGCCAATTTTCCAGCACCCATTCCAGTAACTCAAGCTGGTCGATGTCGGCGACCCAATCAACCGGCCGCCGCCCGCTGGCGACCTCAAAAAGGAACGTCCCGAAGGCGAACACGTCGGTCACAGTCGAAGCCCGCCCGGTCCGCACCAACTCCGGCGCGATGTAGCCCATGGTTCCGACAATGTGGGTGGTCTGCGAATCGGTGCCGTGGTCGTAAAGCCTCGCCAATCCGAAGTCGCCTAGCCTTCCGTTCATCTCGCCGTCGAGCAACACATTGCTCGCTTTGATGTCTCTGTGGATCACCTTCTGCTCCCAGTCTTCGTGGAGGTAGAGAAGGCCCGAGGCCACGCCTTTGATGATCTTGTACCTCGTCGGCCAATCGAGACATGGCCGGAGTCGGTCGTACAGTAGCTTGTCGAGGCTGCCGTTGGGCATGTAGTCGTAGACCAAGAGGAGCTCCCCCTTTCGCCGGCAATAGCCCAGCAGCCGGACGAGGTTCGGGTGCCGGAGACGGCCGAGGCTAACGATCTCTGCGACGAATTCCTTTATCCCCTGCCTCGACTCGTGAGACACTCTTTTTACGGCGACGTCCTGTTTGGTCCTCCGTAAAACCCCTCGGTAGACCCTGCCGAACCCACCATCGCCGAGTGAATTCTCCTCCGCGAAGCCGCCGGTGGCGTCGAACAAGTCCTTGTAGGAGAACCGGTGGGGGCCGTATTCCCTTTCCCAGTCTTCGAGAAGCTCCGCATACTTCATCCGTCGCCTCACCACCAAAGCCACTACGCCGGCGATCGCCAAAACAACTCCGGCGGAAGCCAGCGGGATCCCGACCTCCAAAAGCTTCGATCTGCCTCCGGATTTGGTTCGAGGAAGCGAAGGGAGCAACGAGTAGTTTAGAGGTCGCGCCGTGCCGTTGACCTTGAAGCTCCAGCCGAGGACATAGTGAGCCGTTTGACAAGAACCAGTGGAGGCAGAGAAGCCAACAAACATAGAATCCAAGAACACCGGCGAAAGATCGATCGCCCTCGATATCAGTGGCCTCCTCGGCTTCGCCATTGGAACCGGAGCCAAGGTAACATTGAGCCACATGCTCTCTTCATCATATTCCACCCAAGCTTGCATGACTTGCTTGCCGATAAGGCTCAAATTCTGGAACACACCGGTGTCGTCAGAAAAGTAACCGGCGGGGACCGAAAAGTTGGACACCACATCGTTAACATCGATTCCGACGTGGTTGTCGTTGATGTCCTGGAGATCAGGGTTAGAGATGGTGTCGAGCTCAACGGCGAAGACGTGGTTGGTGGAGTTGCCGTTGTTGGGATTGAAGAGGCCTAGGTACTGACTTCCCAGTGCGCTGGAGAAGTTGTCGGAGCCGGAGATCAAGAAGGTGAAGCCGTTGCCGCCGATGTACCGGTCTTTGATGATGGTGGCGAAGACGAAGGTGGAGGAGAAGGAGAAGATGGTCCTGTTGTGATTAGGAGGCCGGAACTGAATTTGCGATGGGTGGAAAGCATGGCCTCTCATCTGCTTCGTGTTGTTGGTGAGCCTCAAGAGGCCGTTGGAGGTGACCGTGGCAGTGCCGTCGAGGGCGAGGTTTGCTCCTTGGAAGCCGTTCAAGGTGAAGTCATCGCCGTCAACGGTGGTGACTCCTGTGGAGATGTAGTGGTGGAGGAGGAGGAACAAGAAGAGGCAGAGGAAGGTGCCCTGTGACATGTCAGCCGTTTCAATCTCTGGAACCTTTTGTCTAGATTTCGTCCACTGGATCGATGAAATCCATTTATTTATAATTATTCTGTTCCTCGAAAATTGACTAGCGAGGAATCTTGAATCAGCTTATGCAGCCGGAACCAGCAACCCAAAAGTCAACTATCCCGACTTTTCTCTCTCAGGCATTGAATAATCTACTAAGGATTAATGGATCAAATTTTATCATCCGCATTTTTCAACTTTATTTTCATTTTCATATCCGTTAGAGTTGAAAGATCGAATATTCTGTTGAAGTTCATATATATAATTATAGATATTTATTAACAATCAGAAAAAAATATTAAACATAAAAATTTATAAATTAAACATTATACAACAACATAGTCTTATCCCACTAGGTGAGGTCGGCTATATGGATCTTTCTATATCATTGGACTCTATCCCTTACTATATCATCATCTATATTTAAATAAATTTTATCTTATTTTTTATCATTACAACTGCCTTTTCGGCCTTCCTCTTCAGAATCTCATCTGCTTCATACGCATGTCGTTTCAACATTCACCCATATAAAATAGCAAGTCTAATCGCTTTGAGAATTCTTCCAGACATTTTACGATCACATAAAATACTCGATGCTTATTTCAACCATCCTCGCTTAGTGTATGTAAGACATCTCTCTCAATCCTCCATTATCTTGCAAAAATGATCCTAAATATTTAAAGCTCTCAATTCCTGCAACTCATCATCTCCTATCTTAACACTTGTCTCATTACGCCTAATATCATAAATTTAAATTCTATATATTCTTTACTCTACTAAGCTTAAAACTTTTCACTTCTAGTGTTTCCGCTAAGATTCTAGTTTAACATTTACTTCTTCACGTGTCTCATCTACTAAAACAATATCATCCGAAACAATACGCACTACTCAGAATGTGTTTGAATGTGGCGAGTCATTCCCACATTAGTGAAAAGATAGATAGACTTAAAGTCGATCCTGATGTAATCCTATTTTTATTGGAAATGCTTCAGCTTAATCCACAAGTCTTCATTCGTCAAACACTTTCCTATACATATCCTTAATTAGTTCAATATATGTTATACTAACACCTCTTTTCTAAAATTCTCCATATTATTTCTTCAACTCTATCAAAAGCTTTTTCTAAATCAATGAATACATGTGTAGATCCCGCTTGCTTCTATACTTTTCAATTAGTTGTCGAGAAGATGTAACTTCTATCTTTAATCTTCCCGCATTTAATCCAAATTGATTTTTTGAGAATCACGTTCCTTCCTTAATCTTTTTCTATTACTTTTTCCCAAAGTTTCTAGTGAAGATTTAGTTTAATACTATAGTTACAAGTTTGTATGTCTCCCTTATTCTTATATAAGGGAATTAGGATACTTACTGTAAAATACGAAAAAAAAAATGGATTAAACCCTGTAATTAATTGGGATTAATTAAGGGATTATTTGGGCATAATTAGTGGGCTCATGGGTTAAATATTAGGCTTAATAAATTGGCTTGATCCGCAATTCAAATCGGGCTTGAATTGGAATTGATTCGAACCAAATTGATTGATGGAGTTAACTAGGTTAGCTTGAGTCAACCCGAGCTAGCCCAACCAAGCCGATCGGCCTTAAAATCGATTTCTTCCGCGCTTCCGATTTCTCTCGCGACTTCTATAGCCGATTGCCGCCGCTTCTCATCTTCCCGACCGCGTCTTCGCCACTCCTCTTCTTCGTTCCGCGAGCGATCGTCGTTCGTGGGCGCCTACGACAACCACGATCGATCTCCTTCTTCCCGCTTTCTGGTCGATTTTCTTCGACTCTCAATCTAGCCACCGATCTCGAATCTCGGCTCGATTTCTCTCCTCTTCCATCGCGCTTGTAGCATCACAAGGACGGTCCATACCGCATGTCATACCAGAACCTAGGGAGGGCAGCGAGTTGTTTGCCCCAATTGATTCTGGCTTCCAAGATCTCGAATACCGCGCATGGCCGATCGACGGCTGGGCTGTGAGTTTCGGTGATCATAGATCAAGATGTGTATTTATTGGGCGCCATGGTTTCTTCATAAGATTTAGTTTCGATTCAATCTATTCCTTGTAGCTTCGCTCTTGTGGATGATTAAGTCCTGTACCGTAGTCTTCACGATTGTTGCAACGACGATCGCTGTTCTTCCTATGATTTGTTTCATTATGGTCGTTCGGCCGATTGATTCCAAAGGTAGCTCGAGTAGGTGGTAAGGGGATAGCGGTAGATCCGTGAATGTAATTCAATAGGTAGATAGGATTCTGGATGAAGTGAAATTTCGGTATAATCTCGATTTTTCCTTTTCTATTCGACATTGTGTTTTCTAAAGATCCTGTTGTATGGGATGGTGTTGCAGAGGTGTGTTCTGTGTGGTACGAGCTATGGGTTGAGAGCTCATTGAATCAATATTGATGTGGAGCGAGAATCAATTTAGTAAACAAATGCAAGGTGAGTTAGAATGAAGTTAAGATATTCATTGATTTAAATTTAGTAGTATGTTGTAGGATTGGTGTGCTCAATTCATTTCTAGATCGGGAGTTGATTGGGACTCGATGTCTTGTCGCTATTGAGAGAGGAATCTTCATCACCAGATTGTGATGATTCAGATCAAGAGGAGAGGTAAGGATATGGATGCTTATGGTATTTATAGTTGATGTTGTAATTGATTCGATTATTAGTTGTGAACGAGTAGATGTATATACTACTAATTAAATTTGGTGGGTATGTTCATGATGTTAAGGATCGGGATAGTCGAGTATCTAACTAGACAAGGAAAGAATGCGAACATAGAAATGAGTAGTGTTTGATGATCTATATTTGTCTAGTGATTGTACTTACTCATTGCTTGCTATTATGTGTGTTGGGATAATGTGTCCGGGCCGTGAGGATTATTCAAGCTCAGATCGTGGGTAATATCTACCGGTCCGTATATAGATCGATTAGGCATGATTTCGATATATGTATATACCTATTACCTTAGATCCACTCATATTTAATTATATGCTTTGATGGATTGGATTTGAGATATTATATCATCATTTCTGCATTTGATTATCTAGCACGGATAGGAACTATAAAACCCTATTAAGTGTTAAATGATAGATGTTTAGTAAGTACATGTGGTTAGGGTTATATTTATGATTCGATTGGTTATGGTTATATCACTAGGTTAGGTGATGAGTACAAATTATGAGGTCATTGATCGTATACATATTAGTGTTATTGGACGGATCTATTTATCTCGCATATGGTAACAGAGAGTCTTACGGATTTGTCGCCCTTGCATGGTTGACTTTCGTCACTAGGTCTCCCGTGAGTTAGGAGTGTCATGAGGAATTTGTGTGTGAGCTATGCATCATTACATTTCATGCATGCCGACGATCGGGTGCCTTGTGGTTGAGACGAGTCGACCATCATCCGCCTCCCGCCACTGGGGTAGTGGTCGCAGGTTGAGGCGAGCAGCTTGTTGCATGCCGCTCGCCACTATGGATGGTGGTAGCTAGAGATGCGCACTGGCCACGCGTATGGAGTGGTAGTTAGCGACTCACCCACTATGCATGGTCGTGATGTGCTTGTCCGGTGCGCTCGTCTACTGGGTAGGGACGAGCAACAGCGCCAGGACCCGTGTGGGTAGCATATAGCTATGGCTACCATCGCTTCATACACAACCCTAACTCGGCCAGTGGTGGCGGAGTTGGGATAGTTGTCATGTCCTCGCTACCTAGCCACACCGGGTCGTGGTAGCGAGTGGGCGCGAGGCATGACCATGCATATGCATCGCAGATATATATACGTATGCATGTATTTGATATATGTTTTACATATGCCCGTGAGATCATTTGATTGAGCTATGATTGTTGCACATGCTTGTTCATCATGATACATGTCAATTGCATTTTATATCGCTATGTGTTGAGCATGATACATGCGCTGATTCATCGTATATGCATTTGATTAGCATCAATTGTGGTACTGGACTGATTATTACAGGTGATCATATATTGTTCATATGTCGAGTATTGGTCGTATGGGATTTAGTATGTTGTATGGGTTATAGTAACTGCTCGTGATGATATAGCATGGTGTTTGCATCACGTCGCTGGTACATTACTTTATGTATTGATTAGTTTAGTATATACACCGAGTATGATTTTCATCAGAGTTACTTGTTATTAGATTTGGATATGATTGTATGTCTATTGGACTCATGTTGTATACCGTAGATCTTCACATGTATACTTGTAGATCTATCCTTATATTGTTCATGCACTTTCTATATATTACCCCGAGTTTATACTCACCACCCGACTCGGCTTTCGCCGCCTGCATAACACGTAGAAGATTCCTTGACGCTCGGAGTCTCACCGATCCCATCTCACACCGACGAATGGATGTGTTTTCCGTGAATCTTACGATTTTTGGTTTGGGTTTTTCTCGTATTGTTTCCGTGATTTGTGATATACTATATTGTATGTATTTGGTTTTTGATTCGATTTCAATTATGTTTCTGTTGTGTCAAGTCACCCGAGTGCACTCATTGTATATTGTTTTATCTGGATATCACCGCATTTGTTATGTGGATATCCGTATATCATATTGTTGTTGGGCCTACGGGCCTTGTATTAACCCGATATGTTTCACGACAGGAGATGCCGTCCGCTTGCTTTTGACGGCATATACTCTCGTGACAATTTTATTGCATCGAGCCCTAAGTTGCGAAGTCCATTTTCGTATTTTATTGTTCGGACATCGAGTTTTGCTTTACTCGGTTTTGGTTTTGTGAGTTCTGGGATCTGACTGTTGCGGACATCTCCGAGCTACAAGGATTAAGGTATGTCAGTTGTTATTACATATCCTTCTATTATCTATGCATTTAGTTGCTTATAACAGTGCCTGACTTGTAGTATGTTAGTCACTATTCGTGAACTATAGTGAGTTGACCACGGAACGATATGGAGGTTATTAGATATGTACTGCCATCGAAAAGGTAATTACCTTTGAGAGCCGATCGACATAGCCGGAAAGGTAGATTAGTAGTCATCTCTTGTGGAGATCAAGGATTACTGGTCCTAAGATTTTCACTAATTATGTTAGTCGATCATTACCTATCTGTGGGTAATGCGAGTACACTATTGTGATGCAGATAGTAGAGGATTTGTTTGGAGATATTCATGGGATTTTGATCCCTGACCGGTCGCTCTAAGGTCAGATAGCATTGGGAGTACTTTTAGAGTACTTAACTCGGTTATAATGAAGATAGTAGTGTTTGTTGAATACCATTATCCGGATTTAGCCGGTAATTGGTGTAAGATATAGGAAATAACCTACGGGAAATCACACATCACTTGGCCACGGTGAAGTGATGTTGTGAGAGAGTATTTTCCCACATCATTTTCTTTGACTCATTATCAAGGAATTCTTGGGCTTTAGGTCAAGTGATCGCGTTGGTGACGAAGGTACCATGCAGAGTCGTTAGACTTGCGAAGGTTACGACTATTTAATAGCCCAAGAATGTGATTGGGTTGGTTTTGACCACCCATGGGTTATCGGTTGACATCTTGATCAGGATGTTTGGATCTCCTACTAGATCCTACCAAAAGTCCTTAGACCGAGTCATGTGTATAGAAATGACTCCGTAGCAAGTGTTTTAAGAGTTTGAGATTTGATAAGCATATATTGCAAGTCAAATTATTGGAATCAGAAGTATCCGTATCTTGGATAAAAAGGAGCGAGATTAAAGTCGTGAGTCACGGGCGACTATTGGAGAGTTTCCGATCATAGAAGACCGATTGCAGATTGTCAGCAGCTTCTCATGTTTATCAGCGAACTCAGAGGAAAGACTCCGAATAGAGATTATGTGTGTGCAGTGCGGGTCACGACGACACCAGAGTCAGATTATCCGATGGACCATTGTATCTGCTTTTTACTATAAGCCAGATTCTACGAGAGAGTATGTATTTTGAAGACTCATAAGACTATGGATGATGCTCGAGCGATGATCCACAACCTCAAAGCCGAGATTATTACAGTAAGATTAGGTTATCACATCGCGATCTACTACCTCAGATATAGTTGGAGCTTTTTGATACTTTCATCCGGAAGAAGTAAGTTACTCAGCAGTATCAGCCGAAGACATCTCAGAAGACTCAGACGTTCAGACAACAATTGTTACCTTCCCAGACGACAGCAACTGTTACCTTCCCAGGCATAGTTATGATTTGTTCAGAGGAGAGAGAGTATACGACGATGGTCGTATCTATGTCGTATTCTTCCTGCAAATATACCTTTCATAGAGTTAGAGTGTGCTACGATGTTGGCAGTTCTTCAATATTGTACAGCCGGATGTGTATCATTTGCCAGTACAACAGTGTTTACCATCTCCATTGCAGTTGTTTCAGTTGTACCTCAGTTTCAGCAGCTGATTTCAGTTCTCCATGGTAGTCTTTGCATCTACATGAGCTCAGCCGTCCAGAACAGATGTTGGACAAGTTTACATGATTACTCGAGAAGAAGTATAGAAGACCGAAGGATCGGTCCTTCGGGGTATTACTTTAGGTTATACTATTTGCAGATATATCGAGAGATACTGGTAGTTTACAGTATCTTTGTCTAGACGCTTCTTGGATAGGGTTCTGAAGGGTTCCTATCGACTAGTGGTTGGTGATTTTCTACCGTTTGGTGAGATGTTGATCAACAACCAAGAAGGCAAGGGATACCCTTAGCCTTTGCTAGACATACCTCTACTATAGACATATCCTTACGGATAGTTGGATTGTTGGAGCGGTGGTATACTAGGACTCTCGGATGTACGTATAATATGAAAGTATTCGGATATAGTTTTGGATAGACTCTCGAGCTTGCCACTGCATGGGCAAGTGGAATATGCAATTGGAGGGTGATTTCGAGAATAGTCCTGATAATTGGGACCTCATACCGGGAGATGATTTTATGGGTATCAGTGTCGCTAAACACTATTGGAGATTTATCTGCCTAAGTGTTTCTTCTTGAAAAGACTTGTAACTCTTTGTTAGAAGAGAGTCAGACCTTGAGTTATGCATCGATTATCGATGATGGAATGCAGTAGTTGTTGAGAATGAATATCCTTTGTTGTGGATAGATGATCTGTTTAGATCAGCTAAATGACACCTGTGTATATCCTAGGGTTGGCCTATGACTGGAGGTTTGATATTGTTGTGACTTAGTGTCGTACAATTATCATTGTCGGTGTGATGATTGAGCTATCATTAGCGTAGGGTAAAAGGATTCAGGTGTATAGAGCTGATTGATAATGTTGTTAGACTTATCGACGATTTAGTCGTTCATGGATTTGAGGAATCAAGTACTCTTGGAGTATTTGAGATCGATTGTCATCATATCTGTGGAGGATATATTTATGGATATATTCCCAATCTTGAAGGAAGTTGTGGTTTCTTTAGATTGATTTGGTATTTACCATAGATGAGAATAGCATGTTCTAGCGATACTATATCGTCGACTTGTTGGACCAAGAAGGTGATGCGAATCACCTGGTCGGAAGTGTGTGAAGCTAGGTTTCAGGGCCTAGAAGGTGACTGACTTTTGTGTCAGTGTTAGTTAATCCGTCCGATATGGATGGAAGAGTATTGTACGCAGATGCATCATTTCAGGGATTAGGAGCGATTCCGATGCAGTTGTATGAGACGTGTCTTATGCCTACGTCAGTTGAGGAACTGCGAGATAAGCTGTCATATATATGACGTGGAGCTTAGCAGTTATTATCTTGAGTAGTAGATGTATAGAGCAGGAGTGCTCAGGGAGTTTTGGCTAGCTACTGGGTAGCTGCTATAGGGTTGTTAGAGCACGGATAGATACAACTGGGGAGATGGGTCATTGCTGTCTTCCAGTCACTTATAGTGTTGTGTGACAGAGTGAAATTTTGGACATTATATTAATTTCTCTTGCGAGAATAAATCTCTGTCTCGAGGAAGGATAATGGTTCACAGAGTTGCATTCGCTTTAGGAAGAGTTGTTTTAGGAGACTCTTCATTCGAGAGTAATGATTTATTCGGAGTGTATCCGAAAATAGTGAGTATTGAGACGTTCCAGTTGGTGGAACGATATGTGGGACATGGATGATTCCGTAGTTTGATGTTGGGTATGCCCACAAGCAAAGGTGGAATATTGTGATCGGTAGGGTTACGTACCGTGATGAAGTGGGAGCCTAATAAGTTAGACTGTGTTGGGAGATTATCTAGAATTCGGAAAGGACTTGATAGGATTTGGGTAATCGATGATCGATTAGCTAGGTTCGCTCATTTTCTTCCGAGCCGTAAGATGGACTCCGTTGGATCGCTTGATGGAATTATATCCATGGAGTATCCTTGGGTGTCATTTCTGATAGTGATTCATGATTCACCTTACGATTCTGGCAAAGTCTCCCATCGGTTACGGGTATAGAGCTCCACTTTGGTACAGTTATTTACCTTGTAATAGGTTAATTGAGATTGTAGGAGAGCTGGAATATAATATTCGAGCTCAGTACTCCACTTAGTCACTGGAGGTGTGACTTTGCACCGGATACTTGAGATGGTGATTGTGACATCTTGTACTCATACATGAGTCGGAAATTTGGGGACCAAATTTTTATAAGTGGGGGAGAATGTAAAATACGAAAAAAAAAATTATATGGATTAAACCCTGTAATTAATTGGGATTAATTAAGGGATTAATTGGGCATAATTAGTGGGCTAATGGGTTAAATATTAGGCTTCTGAAATTGGGCTTGACTCAATGAAATCGGGCTTGAATTGGAATTGATTTGAACCAAATTGGATTGGATCGAGTTAACTAGGTTAGCTTGAGTCAAATGAGCTAGCCCAACCAAGCCGATCGGCCTTAAAATCGATTTCTTCGCATTTTCCCCGATTTCCTCTCGATTTCTATAGTCGATCGCGCCGCCGCTTCTCATCTTCTCGATCCGGTCTTCGCCACTCCTCTTCTTTCGCTTCAAGCATCGCCGAGCGATCGCTGGCTCGAACGCCTACGGCAGCCTACGATCGATCTCCTTCTTCCTGCTTCGTCGCCGTGATTTTCTTCGACGCGATCTCAATTCGACACCGCCTCGATCTCGGCTTAGCTCGCTTCGGCGCCTCCTCTTCTCCATCGCCGCCTTTTGTAGCATCACGAGGATGGTCCACCGCGATGTGCCCAGCTCACGCAGAACCTAGGGAGGGCGGGGCGATGTTGTCGCCACCCCAATTGATTCTTGGCTTCCAAGATCTCAAGAATACCTGCGGGCGATCGACGACGCTGTGGGCGATGATGCGAGTTTCCATCATAGATTCAGTATGTGTATTTTTGGGCGCTTATGGGTTTCTTCATAAGATTTAGTTTCGATTGAATCTATTCCTTGTAGCTTCCTGTTCTTGTTGTGGATGATTAAGTCCCAGCCGTAGTCTTCACGATTGTCGCAACGATCGACCGCTGTTCTTCCTATGATTTGTTCTTGCTATGGTCGCCTTTGGCCGATTGTCTCCAAAGGTAGCTCGATTGTGTGAAGAAGGGGTAGCGGCAGATCCGTGAATGTAATTCAATAGGTAGATAGGATTCACGATGAAGTGAAATTTCTATAATCTCTGATTTTTCCTTTTCTATTCTGTACATTGTGTTTTCTAAAGATCCAGTGTTGTATGGGATGGTGTTGCAGAGGTGTGTTCTGTTGCGTTGATGAGCTATGGGTTGAGAGCTCAGTTCTATTGAATCGGCAGTTGATGAAGTGGAGCGGAGAATCTGAATTTAGTAAACAGTGCAAGGTGAATTAGAATGAAGTTAAGATATTCATTGATTTAAATTTAGTAGTATGTTGTAGGATTGGTGTGCTCAATTCATTTCTAGATCAGGGGAGTTGATTGGGACCTTGATGTTTGCTGTGTTGGGCAGCAGAGGAATCTTCATCAGCTGTATTGGTGATGATTCAATCGGATCAAGGAGGGAGAGGTAAGGATATGGATGCTTATGGTATTTATAGTTGATGTTGTAATTGATTATTGATTATTAGTTGTGAACGTAGTAGATGTATATACTTGCTAATTAAATTTGGTGGGTATGTTCATGATGTTAAGGGGTATCAGATTGGGATAGTCGAGTATCTAACTCGTAGACAAGGAAAGAATGCGAACATAGAAATGAGTAGTGTTTGATTCGTATATTTGTCTAGTGATTGTACTTACTCATTGCTTGCTATTATGTGTAGGTTTGGGATACGAAGCAGGTCTGGGGCCGTGAGGATTATTCGAGCTTCGTATCAGGTGGGTAATATCTACCTGGTCCGGTAGTTTTGATCAATTCCAGTGCATGATTTTGGATATATGTATATACCTATTTACCTTAGATCCACTCATATTTAATCATATGCTTGTACTGCCTTGACCTTTGAGATATATACTCTGTTACTTCATTGATTATCTAGCACGGATAGGAACTATAAAACCCTATTAAGTGTTAGCTGATAGATGTTTAGTAAGTATATGTGGTTAGGGTTATTTTTATGACCTCAGATTGGGTTACTGGGTTGCATCACTAGGTTAGGTGATGAGTACAAATTATGAGGTCGGTCGTTGTATCGTATACATATCAGTGTGTTAGTTGTGGATCTATTTATCCATGCATAGGTAAATAGGTTGTGATTACGGATTTGTCGTCCTTGCATGGTTGACTTTTGGTTGACTAGGTCTCCCCGTGAGTTAGGGAGTGTTGCGAGGATTTGTATGTGAGCTATGCATCATTACATTTCATGCATCCGCTTGTGGTTGAGGCAGTCGAGTCATCACCATCCCGCCTCCTGCCACTGGTAGTGGTTGCAGGGTTGAGGGCAGAGCATTGTTGTGCGTGCCGTTCTCGGCCACTATGGATGGTGGTAGCTGGAGATGCGCACTTGGCCACTGTGCGGAGTGGTAGTTAGCGCACTCACCCACTATAGACAGTGGTCGTGTGATGTGCAGTTGTCCTGGGTGCGGTGCTCGTCTACTCATGGGTAGGGACGGAGCAACTAGCAGCAGGGACCCCCGTGTGGGTAGCATATAACTCTATGGTGGGCTAGCTACCGTTTCATACTACCCAACTCGGTCACTCGAGAGTGGTGGCGGCTGGAGTTGGGATAGTTGTCATGTCCTGCCACCTAGGCCACACTGGGGTCGTGGTAGCGAGTGGGGTGCGCAGGCATGACCATGCATATGCATTGCAGATATATATATGTATGCATGTATTTGATATATGTTTTACATATGCCTGTGAGATGCTGCATTTGATTGAGCTATGATTGTTGCACATGCTTGTTCATCATGATACATGTCATTTGCATTTTATATACTGCTATGTGTTGAGCATGATACATGCGTTGATTCAGACTGTTATATGCATTTGATTAGCATCATGTCATTGTGTGGTACGGACCGGATTGTTATTACAGGTGATCATATATTGTTCATATGTTGGAGTATTGGTCAGGTATGGGATTTAGTATGTTGTATGGGTTATGTTATTGTAAATCTGTTCAGGATGATATAGCGTATGGTGTTCTGCATCGCTAGTACGTTGGTACATTACTTTATGTTCAGTTGATTAGTTTAGTATATACACTGAGTATGACTTTACTGTAGTTACTTGTTATTAGATTTGGATATGACTGTATGTCTATTGGACTCATGCTGTATACCGGTAGATCTTCACATGTATACTTGTAGATCTATCCTTATATGTTGTTCATGCACTTCTATATATTACCCCTGAGTTTATACTCACCCCGACCACTCGGGCTCATCGCGGATAATGTGGTAGAAGATTCCTTGGACTTTCGGAGCTCCGTCAGCTGATCCCATCTCACACCGGACGAATGGATGTGTTTTCCGTGTTGTTGTAACCTTACGGATTTTTGGTTTGGGTTTTTCCCTGTATTGTTTCCGTATTTGTGATATACGGACATATTGTATGTATTTGGTTTTTGATTCGATTTTAATTATGTTTCTTGTTGTGTCAAGTCACTGGGTCATTGTATATTGTTTTATCTGTTGTATGTTTCCGCTGCATTTGTTATGTGGATATCTGTGTATATCATATTGTTGTTGTGGGCCTATGGGCCTTGTATTAACCCGATATGTTGCCACGTACAGGGGAGATGCCGTCCGTTTGCTTTTCGGCACGACATACTCTCGGGGCGTGACACTTACCCTCCATTGATCAGACATCCTTTTTGTTTTCAATATCATGTTAAATAATTTTGTAAGTCATTCAATACCTTGTTTCCCTAGACACTTCCATACCTCTATCGGAATATCATGTAGTCCAATAACTTTTTCATTTTGCATTCCATTTAAAACTTGTTCTACTTCTAAAATTTGAATTCTACGATAAAAATTTAAATTTCTATACTCATTTGACCTACTTAAATTACCTAAATTAAGTTGGTCTTCTAAACCTTCATTAAAAAGTTGATAAAAATATCTCTTCCACTGCTCTTTTATTTCTTCATCATTTACTAGTACCCTATTGCATTCATCTTTAATACATCTTATTTGATTAAGATCTTTTGTCTTCCTCTCTCTCACTTTAGCTATTCTATAAATGTCTCTTTCCCCTTCTTTTGTATCTAATTTTCGATATAACCGTTCAAAAGTTTCAGTCTTAGCTTCATTCACTGCTTTCTTAGCTTCTTTTTTGGCTATTGTATATTTTTTCAAATTTTTCTCATTTTTACAAATATTTAATTTCTTATATGCTATTCGTTTTTCCATGACTTTCTCTTGTATTTTTTCATTCCACCACCAAGATTCTTTACTTGGTGGTGCATGTCCCTTTGACTCACCGAGTACACTCTTAGCTACTATTTTCAATTTTGATATCATCTTATCCCACGTCGTATTAGGGTCACTGTATATGTCATCTAATACTTGTACTCCTACCTTCTCTTTGAATATATTTAGTTTCTCATCCTTTAACTTCCACCACTTAATTCTAGGGGTCGTGTATATTTTCCTTCTATTAATACTATGTTTGATATATCCAATACTACTAACCTATGTTGAGTAGTTAAACTTTCTCCAGAAATAACCTTACAATATTTACAAATCTTTCTATCTCTCTTCCTAACCATAAGAAAGTCAATTTGTGATTTATTATTTTCACTTTTGAACGTGACTAAGTATTCTTCTCTTTTCTTAAAAAATATATTAGCTAGTACAAGATCATATGCTATTGCAAAATTCAATATAGTTTTACCTTCTTCATTTCTTGTTCCAAACCCATAACCCCCATGCACCCTCTCATATTCGTCATTTTTCACTCCGACATGCCCATTTAAATCACCTCCTATTAAAATCATCTCATTTGACGAAATATTTTGTAATACTTCATCCAAGTCCTCCCAAAACCTTAATTTGGTATTTTCATCTAATCCTATTTGAGGTGCATATACACTAATTACGTTTATAGTTTCTTTCTCCACTACTATTTTGAGAGCTATAATTCTATCCCCTTTCTAATTACTCCTACAACTTCATCCTTTAACTGAACTATCAACAATAATACCCACTCCATTTCTTGTTTTACTCTTGTTTGTATACTATAACTTAAAACCCGAGTTCTCTATTGTCTTTGCCTTCTCACCAATCCATTTTGTCTCTTGTACACATACAATATTAATTTTTCTAATCATCGTATCTACTATCTCCATTGTTTTACCAGTGAGGGTTTCTATGTTCCATGTATCAAATCTTAGACTACTAGTTTTTCTATAATATTTGTTCTTACCCAACCTATGGTATGAGAACTCTTGCTTATTTAACACTACACCCAAGTTCTCATGGAGATGTAGCGGTCCTTGCCGATAAGTTGCAGTCAGACCCAGCAACGTGAACTTTAGCATATTTTTCACTACACCCGAGTTCTGAAAATGTAGCGGTCCTTGCCGAGACATTACAGTCGGACTCTGTAACGTGTTCCTTCCGGGGAACAACCTAGCATTAGCACAATAGTTTGATTGATTCATTCATTGCACATTTATCTTAGTTTAACGCTGGCTGGCAACCTAATGCAACCCTTCTCCTTTATCCGGGCTTGGGACCGGCCACGACAAGATTAACTTATCATGGGCGGAGTTAAATTAAACAGTATACAATAAATAAAAAATATTAAAATAGTTTATTTTATATATATATATATATATATATATATATATATATATATGAGTAAGATTTTATTAGACTTGCCTCCGTATTTGAATTCTTCGAAAATTTTTATAAATGTATGATTATCTATTTATTTAATCGGATCCAAAAATTTCTTCTATATGTTCTTATTGGATATAGAATCCTCCATTAGATTTGAAGAAAATTATCATCCCTATTACCAACCTAAACAAAATGCCAACCAGGGTTATTGGGGCCTCCATCCAGGACCTAAATTTTTTTAACATTATAAGGGCTTTTATATAGAGCTAAAAAAAAATTTTATGTTAAAATTGACCTTGGACTGGAGCTCATTTATCAAGGTTTTATTCAGGACCTCAAAATCATCACATGATCATTCTAGAAATTTCTAAAATGTATTCGGTGATTGTTGGCTATGCATTATCGACATATCTTTCTTAAGATCTTGTCATATTCTTGGTCGGATCTTCGGACTCTAGTAAATGCAGAGTTTGAGCTAGCTCTCAGTCGCTACTAGAAGCTTTTGACTAGTCATGGCACAAGTGAAAGGTGAACCATATGGTTCACATGGAGTGGTAGGAAACCAAGGGTGATCAAGGGGTTATGCATATGGGTCCTCGTAAATACTTCCATCGCTTATGTTTTGTTTGGATGGATTCTTGCTAAATCTAGTGTTGGATTAGCTAGTTAGCTCATGAACAACTTGAATGCAAGATCTTCCGACAATATTTTTTTCGACAATTTATCAAAAGACACACTTAAAGTTTGGCATTGACCAAAAGACGTCGGAGGTTTGAAAATGCCCAAAAGGCACATTTCTTTTCCATTTACTCCTCAAATGAAGTCGACTTTTTCTTCTCCTTCTTCTTTACATGTAATAATTTTTCTTTTTCTTTCCTCTTATATAAAATTAAATCTTTTTCTCTCTTTGCATGCATGCAACAACCAATGTAATGTTGTTTTTA